>OZ038433.1:16686996-17047343 GCA_964036275.1 Litoditis marina
ATAATCATTGGTCAGACTTGTTGACCTTTCCGACAACATTTAAGTAATTTGAACGGATTGAAAGTTTCGTATTCCAACTGTAGGAGTCTCGGTAGGAACGAAAAAATATACCTGCACGGTTCCATCGTTAACTTCTTCTCTGCTCGAAGATCAAACTACAACTGAATATTTGATCTACTGCCAAACTTCTGCTGTGTTCTGGGATCAAATCACAGCTGAAACTTGAGCCTATTCCAAGGTTTTTCTGTGTATTTGAATCAAAGTGCAACTGAGGTTTGAACTTTCCAATTTAGTACCGGGATCATTTCGAAGTTCTGCTGCATGTTGATATCGAACGATCAAAGTACAACTGAATATTTGATCTACTCCCAATAGTGCCCCCCCCTCGTATTTTATGCGTTCCCTGGGCTTTCTCCGCTGTCCCCCGAAACACTTGATTTCAGTGTTTGCTCAAGTTGGTTGCAGGCCCGTCTGTTACAATTACAAACATTATTCGGGTGGAACAAAAATGACGTTTTGTTACAAAATAGAAATCGCTTCGAATCGTTTGAGGTAGTAAGTTTACTTGTTCATGAAACAGGAGTAAAACACAATGACTGGTAATGGTATTATTTCCAGAAACCCAGAGACATAAAATGCCCTCTTTCCCCCAAACTAGAACAAAATTTTGTTGCAAGTGTTGTGTTGTGAAAACAACGTTTCTCGAGTGAAAATACTTGAATTTGAGCTGTATGCGCATGAAGAACTTGGCCTTCCAGCTGAAAAGCACTGGCATCAGATATTGAACAGCTATTTTGGTCTGATTCCAGTATAATTCACAGTTTGTGAGCTGTAGATTGAGCTGCAAGTTTCGAGTTTCGACTAAAACGAATTGGGATCAAACTAAAAACACAGCAGGACCGTGCCAATTTGTCTAATTTTCCATTATAAAAACTAGTGGGTTCAAACTACAAACAGAGAGGTTCAGGGCTATTTTTTCTCCTTTTTCCAGTATAATTCGCAGTTTCTGGCGCTAAGTGGAGAATGTTTTAAGTCAGTTGTCCATGTGTAATGGAACTGAATACACCATGGCACAACCGACTACGAAAACAAAAATCGTCGTTCTCACTTTTTAGTTGAACTAACTCTACAAAAACTATATTCATGTGAAACGTGAAAAGCTCTGCGTGAAAAACCAGTTGTAAAACACTGTTAGAAACACTGCCGATCAAACTACAACCCTTAAAAAGCCCTACGACTACGAAAACAGCTTTACCAAACTATTGGCAACACTTGTTAGTGACATCAAGAACTCTAGTTTGACTGAATAGTATAGTTCACAACTTTTCTACATATCACCTACAGTAGGCAAATGGTGTTGTTATCGTACTGTAAGTGTTTCAGTATGAATGAAAAGTACTATACTTCAAACATGTGAAAGAAATACACCGAACGACAATGCATTATAACACATGCTACAAATCTGAAACGAGGTAGTAAACCCCAAGTCTGTTCTGTAGTTTGATCTTCAACCATAGTTTTGGCAGTACGCTCGAAAATGTCCGAGTTCAAACTACAAACACAGCAAGTTGGAATGAATAGATCTCTAGTTGCGATATTATTGATCTGGGGGATCGATAATCTGCCTCGCCGGCTCAGAGGGGGGGGGGGGGTGAGAGGGAGGGAGGAGTGAGAGGGAGCCAGACAAATCCACTCCTCCACCCGACTGCCTGCTCTACGCACCAGCCCCACACCTCTCCTCCTCGCTCGGCGGTACGAAACATTTCTCATGCTTTATATTAGGAAATTATTATCTAAACTAGACCAATTTTTGAAATACCATATGTATGTATTGAGAAGTCGATAAAATTTTGAGGCGGTGAAAATTTTGTAAACTGAATTTCAAACGGTTAAGGGGATGCTCTAGAACATTCCATTGAAATTCTCATTCAGAACACAAGCAACATTGGTTCGTGCTCGATTTTCTTCTGTGTGGCTCTTATTCATTTGACTTGAAACCATTAAGAGTTTATGTGGTTCGGCTCAAAAGACTGTGAAAGCGACTGAAACTAGAACTTGGTTTTTCGGCCTTAGTCCTGTCTCAACTAATTTGGAGAACAAAACTCTCAATTTTCTGCTAGAGGTTTCAATTCAGTTCACGTCCTTCTCATCGCTAAACGAAGTGTAGTTTATTTGAAAATATGATTCTAAATAGGTGTAGATATAGGGAAACTTTCAGTAGCGTGTCTCACATTAAACACGTGCTCTTCAGATTATTTCACTTCTTACTAATATTTTAAAAAGCTGATGTCTGTTGTGTGGGCAGTTGTGTGTTCTCTACTATAGTCGTCATTTTCCCCATAAAGACAGCAGAGGGTTCAATTGATTGAGCGATGCGGGGCGAGCGGTCGTTGATTATCTGCCAGCAGTTGAGACAGTGTGTAGATCAGTGATACGCAGACGAACTGGCCGCTCGCCAAACCCCGTCCCATACAAAATCGATGGTACGGTGTCCACAATGGTTTGACAAATCCTATACAACATGGGTGAAGATACAGCTCAAATTTCGACGGTTGTATGGTTTGATCTCCTTACATGTGACATTTCTGTTTCAATGAACACAACTATTCTCCAGAAACTTCCGCCCGTAGGGGTGTAATAGCTACAATGAGGATTTACACTGATTTTCATGTATTTAGAAATCAATTGTGTTCCTCGGCAGTTTTAAATTATCGATTGATGTTGATTTATTTGTTTCAGAAATGGAAACCGTTACCGTGCGTATGGCGCGTGGGGAGCGGAATACTTCGTGGGGATTCGGAGTAACGGAGACGCCTAGCAGGGATGTCGTCATTGTCAATGTAAGGCACATGCATATCATACATATCGATTGGTTGTCAAACTTCTTACTTATTGATTGAACGGGCACACGCATTTCCATTTCACTGATAAAGTTCGTTCCACCCACCTATAACCCTCTACAGTAATCTGATCAAACTTTCAGGTCAAAGTTTGGTATACTGGTTTCTCTGGATACTCTCTAATTTTCGGTAGTATCTTCTGCACGTTTACTACTACAAAGTCTGAAAGTTTTAAACCAACATAATGAACCATTCATTAGAAAAACCTTTCTGAATGTCTGACGAATTACTGTAGAAGGACATTGATCGGTGAAACGAACTATATAATGTGTTTTCAGTTTAGAGTTCTCAGTTTCGAGCAATGGCATATTTTCTAATTTTCTCTCATGTTAATTTTGCCTTCACCAAGGATGGAAATGTGGCAAAATGTGGCGAGAACGTTGCAAAAACAACGTTGGCTCCAACTAAGAGTTTATGAGGAAAGTTGTCTGGTCGTTCCACGTTTTTCACGTACTTTCCCATATGTTCCCCTCTCGCGGACATCATTTATACTCGTTTTCGACCCTAATTTCCCCTGTTTACACTTTTGATGGGTAGAGTCGTAAATTTGCCAGCTTTGGAAAATGCAACACATTAGGTCACAACAAGTTCTGGAAATATGAAAAATTACTAATTTTGATCACAATGGCAGTATTGTCTTGAAATCCACAAACTATCTTGCACTCATCTCATTCTAACTCATTCCAAACTTTAGTGTTGTTTCTATTAAAATATGCCACACAAAACTGGCCACAATTACTCTTTTTTCATCTCAAAATTAGCATAACCTCTTATAATTCTTTCTTGTTTACAAAGTGGAAACATCTAATTGAGAAACCCATTTTTCATTTTTCTAATGCGCCATGGTCAGTCTGTCCGCTGAAAGTGTGTTCACTGTGTGTAATAATAGGAGCTTCCCCTCACTCTTGAGCCACGCAAATAAAAGTACACAGAAAACCCTGGAACACATGAATGAAAACAAACCGATAGTTAAAAACGTGAGACGTATAAAAATGATCTCTTTAACTGAAATCGGACAGACAACTAAATGAAAGTTGTAAAGGTAAAACAACATTATTTAGAGAATATTTTGATTCCGATTGTCCATGGAGTTCAAAAATACCAGAAACGTTTGAAATTTCATGACAGTACTGTAGTTTTCATAGTTAGCTAAATTACATTTGCATTGTTTTCTAAATAAAAACTGCTCGCACAACTCGTACACACGATTTCTAACTTTACAACTTTCCAACTTTCCAATACTTCGACCTTGTAAATTCTAAAATTTGAACAATAGAAACTCCCAAATAGACAGTGCAAGCTACACTTTCAAGTGGTGAAAAAACATGAAGTAAACTTTACAACTTTGTAACTTTCCCCCATTCCAGGTGGTGGGTGGGTCATTGGCAGACAGGGCCGGTCTGAGAAACGGAGACATTGTGGATAAACTGGAGGGTCTAGACAATCTGGACATAAATGCCGTGGATAGACTACTCGTAACTGCCAGGGACAGAATCGAACTCATCGTTCACAGGTACGTGATTAATATAAATAAAGACAAAATATCAGTTGTAGTTTGATCTGAATACACATCATAATTCACGAACTTCGGACAAGATCCAACTACGAACACCGCTAGGAGGAACAGAATTGAACTGAAGTGTACGGTAGAAAACAAGCAGGCTGAAACGGGACCTCTCTGACTCTGAACTCCCTGGGACTGGGACGTCGTAGCAGTCGACCGTCCGGGACGCGATGTTTACGCGTCCCAGACGGTTTGACTGCTACGGTCCCAGACGGTTAGTCAGGATCAGCCGGGCCAGCGCGGCCCCAGACCATTCCGAAATTTAATTGATTAATAATATTACTGATTCACTCCGAATTATTGAGAAAAGATGAGATTATTGCTCAACTTTCAATGCTAATTCTTTTTGAAAAAAATACACTTTTTTCAAATGAATATGCACAAGCATGTTTTCTCTTTAACACCTAACCTTTGTAGTTTGATCTCACTGCGCTCCCGTCGCAATCATCTATTCTGCTGTGTGTGAAGACCAACACATATTTTATCATCAGCTCTTGTAAGAGCTTTGTTCACGGCCTTGTTGAGAAAAAGTTTTGAGGATTAAGACAACTCAGAACACCCGTCTTCAACGAGAAACTCGTAATGTTATTTTAATTAAGTTTTCACTGACACTCAAAGTTGGCAAATCCTGTGACGTCACGGGCTCCGGTGATAGTTCTCTAGTACCGAACTGAAAAGTGTACTGAGTGGGAAAGTTCCGATACAGCCGCGAAACACTTTAAAGGGACCGTACCTCTATAATGTGCAATGTAAGTAGTTTTTGAAAAATGAAAAAAGTCATTTATTCTGTTTTGAGATGAAAGTTGCACACGTTACATACAGAAAGTGCAGAAAACCACATTATTGCGGAGCAAATTGGAAGTCAACCGAATTTGGGTTACTGTAATGCAGCAATCCTTGATCTCTCACTGCTTTGTTGTTTTCATGATATCTACAAATCCTTTGTCACAGCTTTGATTGTTAAAATTTTGGCAAAATTTTGAATATGGTTTTGTATTTTTATAGGCATTTTGAAAATTTTGTACGTAGGTGAACTCGGCGGTGTATGTACGTGCGCGTGGTTGCGCCGCATTTTTGAGAACACGGAGCAAAACAGGAAGTGGACACCTAGATGAATGATTGTGTTTTTTCAATGTTAACAACATCGACTAATCAGCTCAAACCTCCAAGTTAAAGAGAAACGGTCCCTTTAAGGTGTACGGATTTTATAAATTTTTAACTGGTCTCGTTCTATTTGGGTTTGCATAGTATTGAACGAACATAGCAACATTCTCCATTAGATTGATCAGAATTAAATACCTTGCGAAAGCGAATTTCATCTTCCTTGGAAAGCTTCTCACGCGCTACAGGCGGGAATAGAAGATATGTTCACAGATTATTATCTCGTCCGTATTCGCACTTAAATTTCCACCAATTAGGTCCGCACAATGCCCTTTCTTATATACTAAACTAATACTTTTTGTTTGCAATTAGCACTAGTTTATATTTAGGTTAAAACTGTTTTTTGGGCCAGAAGATATGAATGAGTGTGCAAAGTTGTCACATGAGTAAATATCAGAAAATAAAGATCAATTTTAATTTTCGTTAAAAGTAACAATTGTAATAATGTGTCTCGAAACACTCCAGTTTCTCTCACATTCCAGATTAGATCTTATCCAAACACGAGAGAAAAACGAAAGTTACTCCACAAAACATGTTTAATGCAAATAGTCATAACTAACATAAGTATAGACGATTATAATAATCATATTCTCGAGAAAGATGTAACAAGTGGAAAAACGTGCAAAATTAGTTCCGAAGTGTTTTTTGACGTGCAAAATTGTTAAATGGGTACATAGTTCTATGAAAGTAGGCACTGGATACCTCAATTTTTGCTGTGCACAAGTTCTCAAGAAAATTTTCTGGAGTGTAGGCAAGATGTATCTGTGTCACGTTACCGGAGTCGTTAGCACAACTTTTTCTCGTCTTGTAGGTCTCAGGTTCGACTTCTATGGAAAGACTATTTTCGTGAGTTTGGCTCACTGTTTCTCTATCCCTCTCTCTTTTATCTCGCTCTTTTTCTCTCACGTCGTTAACTCTCACTCTCTCTCTTTGTTTTTCTTCTTTCTACTCACTCTTCATTTCTCTCCACCTATCTCTCGCTATTCTCTTTCTTCTCTCTTTCCTTTTTCTTTCTATTCTTTATCTTTCTTCCCCCCCCCATACTCTCTCTCTCCCACTCTCTATCTCTCTCCCACTCTCTATCTCTCTCCCTTTCTCTCTCGAAACGTTCATTTCGATTTCACAGCTGATATTATGTAAATTAGGCCAAATCGGGTATTGGTGGGGGGCTGGTCTCTCTCCTATCACACCACTCGAAATGGTACAATTGACAGCTGCTCCCCGTCCATGGTTAGTATACTTATTGATTTATCGATTGATCACTGAGATCTAGAGGTCAAAGGTCAAACGTACTGTCGCCAAAGAATCAGTACTTTACAATACATTTTGTACTAAGATGATTGTTATTCTAAACAGACATTTATGGAGTTTTGTTTCACTGGGAAAACGTTTGTTTGTCCTCTTTATTTTTCCTTCTTTCCTTCCAAAATCATTCATAATGTGTTAGATGGCATATGAACGTCATGAGTCATTTCTTGCCGAAATGCCAATCGGTTTTTCGGCTTCGCAACCGTTCACTGATAACTGTTTTAAAACATTCCTTGGTTTTAGAGTATATAATTAGTATTCGTAATTTATTTAACTGTCATCTATTCAATGCACAGCTAGAATTGGGCTTCGCCTATGTTCAACCTAAGTCTTTACCACATTTTTT
The DNA here is from genome assembly GCA_964036275.1 of Litoditis marina. NCBI lineage: Eukaryota > Metazoa > Nematoda > Chromadorea > Rhabditida > Rhabditidae > Litoditis > Litoditis marina. Next base: position 16,694,276 of record OZ038433.1, read on the forward strand.
GTGTTAAATTTCATGTTGAAACATTGCGAAATTGATTTTATTCTGTCACTTTCACCTATTTGTTCTGCCTTAGAGCTACTGCAGAAAAAACTCAACTGGCAAATAATTCTGTTAACATACGTCTAGGATCAGGGAAACAGCTATAATCCCCAAACCTCAAATCTTTAACACCGTTAAAAAGCTAACATTATATTCAGTGAAAATACTAATATTTGCACAAATTTAGGAAGCACATCTTTTCGTGTTCCAAACTCGATAAAAACAAAACAAACTACACTAGAGATCAAACTACATTCGACTGATCAGAGTTGTTTCCAGGTCATCCGGAGGTCAAACCCGTATCTGGAGACCAGAGATCACCGAGAATCCGGCCATGTTCTCTTCTTCTCAGGGAAGGATTCCCCCAGTGGAGGAAAGACCGTACAAGGTCAACCTCCAACACAATAGTGACGTCAGTTTACACGTTTTCACGTTTTATCACGTTTTTTTGTTGTCAATCTTGCGTCAATAAGGGGTTTACTCTTTTCATTTTTCATAGTTTTCGATTTCCGATAGAAATCCGAAGAGATCAATAACAATGTTACCATAAAAATATAGAGTTCGTATTTCATTCGATATTGTTCTGCTTCTGCTGATAAGCTAACAAAAAACTACTGTTTCTTATCGAACACGTTGCGAATTCTGTTATTTTGTTCTCCCCAACTGTTTCACAACACATACATACCTGATTTATTGTCTAAGATGGAATTTGGGAGTTTTGGACTTAAAGAAGACTGAATATGATAACCTCGCAAATTAAACATTACAAAATTGTGTTTTCAAGAGCCTAGTGCCTAGTACTCCAAACTTCAATAAAACTTAATGTGCTGATCATTATGAAAAAACTACGTGAAAGTGATCTTCCGACGCGAGAAACTGAATCATATTACTACCCAATTTCTATCGAAACGTTTTCTTCAACCAGTGTTTTCAGACGGTCAGAAGCCTGGAATATAGTTGCAGGCTTTTTTTCCAGCCAATTCTACTCGAAATTCTAACAACCCTTTTTTCAGACGGTGCCCCCTCAGGGCTTCAACTCTCCGGCGTTGCCCTTTAACCCCGACCCACGGGTCAAACATCTCCAATACAACTCCCCCATGGGAATGTACTCGAATGCAAACATCACCGAGAGCTACGTACAACAAACGGCCGGAATTGTGGATAACGCCAGGTTTGTAGCTTGTTATAGTTTCACGTGAAATACGTGAGCAAACACAGCTCAAAAAGGCTTGACATCTTTCCACAAAAAACCTGTTTCATTGTGCACTGGGTCTTCTTCGATTGAAATCTTCTATAATAGGAACTAAAATTCTCTGCGTCTCTCTTTCTCCGTGCTCTATCGTTGTTCTCTGACCGTCTCCCAATGATTCACTCGAATACACTAATTCAATCAAAGTTTTTTTAGACAATTTATCCGTGATAATTCCTTCTTTCGTCAGTTTCAATTCTGATTCCCTCGTTCTAAATTCCTCTTTTTTGTGTCGTCCATGACCCGGTTTCATCGACTGATAAGCACTGCGAAATGCCAAAAAAGAAGAAAGATCCGATTGTTTTGGAACAAACCGAAAAACAGACAAAGTTACTTTTGCGGAGAAATAAACCCAGTAAAACATTGGTTGAAACTTGAAACCTCATTGCTAATAAGTTGTTATATTTAGAATGGAACTTTGACTAGCTACTAGTTTTTTGAACGTTGTAGCTATATGATTATGGAAGCTACATTTGACAGGTCACAGAGGCTGACTATAAGGTAAAAACTTTTTTGGTAAATTTCTTGACCACTCATTTTTAGTGTTCTAGCCTAGTGTGAATTTGGAAGTAGTCAAACAAGCTATGTAGTTTTAAGTGTGTCTAATCCTAATTTTACTCTCAAATTCGGGTTCGTAGTAGATAGTACGTGTATCTGAGCGCTTAAATGAAGAAAAACATTTTACACCGAAAATATTCATATCGAAATCCCAAAAACAAGAATAAACACGAGTTTAAGCGGTGGAGTCTACGTCGATCTCTTCAATGGGGAGCGGGGCCTCTCCGCCACGGGGTCTGCCCTGGGGACCACCTCTCATGGGGCCGGGACCTCCGGGGGGACCACCCTGGGGACCACCAGGGAATCCATTGGCTCCTCCTGGAATTATATTAGATTTGTAGGATTCGCTTTTTCATAAGTGGGCCTATACTGTTTATATAGGTCTAACACGTGGTGTTTGTAGTTTGATTCCGTTGTTTTTCGGTCGAGATTCGTGAGTTACGGCGTTCTACAACGATAATCCGGTCATTTAGATTAGAGAGGCAAGAATTGAAAAAGCCGTTTAACTTCATTCCAACTTAGTACAAACTACAAAATATGCGCTGAAAAAAGAGTTCTTGGCTTATGGCGCAAACATTTATCTCACTGAAAACGGTGTTTTTGGACATTAATTTTCTTATGGAAACTTTTAAAGTTAAAAAAGAAAACACTTCATTTTTCTTACCTGGGCCTTCATTGTCGTTCTCGGGACGGAGTGCCTGCAAGATACTTCTCTTTATTTTCTGAGAACTTTTACATGATTTACTTTCTGTTTTTATAACGGTTTGCAAAAGAAAAGCACATTTCTATACTATGTTTCAAAAACTGGCTCAGAAGGTTGTATTAGCATCATTCGCTTGTCGGAAACACGGACCAACCATAGGTTCATCTTTTTTTATATTTCCTCATACGGGTACCCCCACAAACACGGTGGGCACCTGCCGGGGCAGGGTAAAAATCCCCCCTTCCTCCCCTCGTGGGTCACGGGTTCGGTCATCGGGTCATAAGGATTTAAGGCACAGCAGAATCATAGGAGAGTCCCCATCTTCACCACGTGTGCCCCTTGAGTTGGTTCTCTTGCAATACTGGACGTGGTTTTTAGTCTGTATTGAACAAAAGCTCGCAGGGAGTGGATCGCTGAGTCTCGTGCAAAAGGGACGCGCGTCAAAAATTGGAAATTGCCCTGTCCTCGACTCTCTTGCGGCTGGGATACAAGATGTAAGCCAGCGAAAGTCTCCAAGGGTAGCCAATAACTGTCTCAACAGTGGCCGATTAGACAGAGGTCACCGATCAATACCTTGGTTTGGTAGGTATTTTTATGAAAGGAGGCCTGTGAACAACAACACACTATATGATACAGTTAGGTACGCATCGCTTATGGACTGGAAATGAGAATGAATAAATTCACTAATTTCGTCTATTTATACCATTAAGGTACACATAAGCGACACGCACCATTTTGAAGCGAACACAAGTATTCACTAGTCAGTAGCGCGACTAGCTGCCCACCATTATGGCGGACCTGGGAGGAAAACCCAAGTACGATTCTTATACTGTTTCTCAAAAACTGGCTCAGAAGGTTGTATTAGCATCATTCGCTTGTCGGAAACACGGACCAACCATAGGTTCATCTTCGCCAAATGGAAAGGGAATTGGCCTGCTCCCTCCCGCCGTGCGCCGTATCTAGTACGGGTTGCACCATTGCCGGGGCGAACAGCTGATTGCTGATTTGGCTGCGCTATCTATTTATCACCATGCTAGACTATTCATTTCTTAGCGGAATAAGACGAGAAATAGTATATTCAAATAATTAGAATATTTTAAGTGAATGAAGAAAACCTAATAATAATCTTGCAAACGTGGTTTTGTTAGTTTTACTACAGTTTTACCTATGTAACTTTCGTTGAAAAACCATAACGTGTGATAAATTCCTGAAAGTTAACATATTTTCCATCTTTCAAAAACCTTCCAACCACCTCAGAAAGTGTCTTTTCCCCCTATTTTCAACAACGTACTCCGAACTCTTCCTTGAATCTCTGTCCGTAAGTCTTCTGGAGTTCCTTCAATTGGGTCTTGGCCTCCTCATCCAAACCCTCCATCAAAGATCTGATCTAAAATTACAATACATTTATTTTTGTTATAAAAAGAGTTATTCGTTTATGTTTGGTTTACTATTCATAACTTAGAAGAAGTTTCAAAACATTAAAACGCGCTTTTTAGTTTTCAAGTCCTACACGACAACCTAGAGAAACCAAGCTGGAATTAAGCTCGGTTTCAAAAGAAGGTTTCAGTTTTAAGAGTTTGAGGAGATCAGAAAACTGAGAAACTGCTGTTTTCAAATATAGATCAGCAGGGCAATATTTTACAAAGGTACATTACATAATATATGATAAATTGAAAATTGATTTCCCAATGACCAGAGTCTTGACACTGTCTCTATCTCCGAACAGATCTCCGCTCTCGAAAGCTTCGATCATACCCTCGGCAGCAGCCTTAGCCTGGAATCTAATATTTAGTAAAACTTACATATTGTGGTGAAAACCACACATTACCTTACAGAGTAGAGGTTTCACACGTTTTCTTTCAATTTCATAGGTTTAGGACAGTTGAGTGTATAGCTCTGAATTATAATCTCTGGTAAACGAGTGTCCTTTAACTACCCGGACATTCTCAATTTTCATTTCACAGCCTTTGTAAGAGCAACAACTTTTTTCTCTCGAGAATAGTAAACTACATTTTCCTGACCTTCTCGTTGGTGAGTCCCTCGACACTCTCCTTGATGTCGTCGCAGAGGTCCTCGAACTTCTCCTGAAATTATATTTTTTTGACGTAATTTCAATACTTTTATTCAAATTATATACTATTCTATATTCTAATTCCGGAATAATACCAGGTAGTTGAGTAGTTCCGTAACTGGGTCTCTAGATTTTACCACACCTAAAGTTTGGTGGATTTTACTGGGCATACTCGATACCGGTCTTGGCTCTTCATTCTGGGGTTAGATGATTTCAAAGTTACGCACACGAATACGATACTTAAACATATTCTGAAGTTTGTGATTGTGTAGTCTTGTCTGTAGTCTGTACCTGGTAGTCTCCGTGGAGGTTGTCCAGAGCCTCTTCGAAGGCGGTATGCTTGTCTTCCTTCGAGATCTCGGGGTTCTTCAGGGTTACCATCAGCTGAAAAAAAAGGTCGGGAAAAATAAAAAAACTTTCTCATCGTTTTCTACATATATCCCATGGGTACAAGGAGTTTGAACCATAGTTTTAGACACGTTTTTGCAATCTCATAAGAGCTGAAAAAACAACATCCTCAAGATACACCTTCATCCCACTCTTTTCGAAATTTCCACGTGAATCACGCGATGTCACGTGAACTTTCTCTCTTAGTGTACCTCAGTAAGGAGTCGTTTGTTAAACTGTGGGTTCTCACTTGACCGTTTCACTGCTCTCTACTATAGACACAACTGTGCTAGCTAATCTTTCCCACTTTCACGTGATTCACGTAAATCACGTGTTGTCACGTGATTTCACTCCAAATGTACCTCAGTGAGAAGCTGTTTGTTGAACTGTGCGTCCTCGTCCACAGGTGGTTGTTCTACCGCGGCCTCGTCTCTCTTGGAGCGGGGAAGAGCGAAGGCAACCGCCGCCAGACTCGCCAGAACTAGGAATCTCATTCTGCAAGATAGATTGGAATGAAGAATCATCAAGTTTAGGTTACAATGTTAGAAAATTGGAGAAAACTATTATAGAAATTCATTCTGAACATAAAATACTTCTGATCGACTAAATTCCCGTTTAAAAGTTACGAATGGAGACGTTATAATGAGGAGAATAGAAGTAAATGGTACATTTCGCTCACCCAACCTCAGACAGTTGATTCACTGAGAGAAAAATAAAACCTGATGGTTTGAAATGAGTGTCTAGTTTACAAAACGTATGCGCCAGAGAGGATTCGAACAAGGAAACCAAAAGGGACATATCTGCTCAATGCAACAACGAATTGTATTTATATACGCTATGATCGTTCCCGTACTCGATTAATGGAAAAAAAAACTATATGTAAAGAATGTAGAGAATTTTCAGAGCTAGTTTTACTACTGTAACTATGTCATAAAATGTTGATTGTTTGAGTGATAGACCCATGTCCAACTCTTCTTTTATATCGTTATCGGAATAACAGTTCGGCGCTATCGTTATCCCGTAATCTCGTACTAATTGCTCTCGCAACCGACCGGTTTTGCTCGAAACCCAACTCGAAACTCGTGTAATCATTGGTGCCAGACGACAGTGCATTTAGTGCGTATTGATTTTTCGAGCTGTCTGAACAGTTTCACAGAAGGACTATAATGTTTACTAACGGCAATTTGTTTAGGTGAAGTTATATATATTATCATAATTACAAAAAAGGTTCAAAAATGTGGCAAAGAACGTGAAAAGATTCATGAAACTGCTTTTACCCCACCCTTTTTGGAAGGTGGTTCACTTCACATTGTAATGTTTTCGTATCATTCGGTTTCGAAATTGTAGAAATATACATCCCTTTGTACCAATTTTTTGTAACAATAATTTTTATTTTGTAACAATAATTTACATGAATGTTTCCAGAGGTCCCGGAGGAAGAGACAGCGACCAGCCGGCCTATCTGAGAAGTGAAACATTGAGACTATTGAAGGAGCAGGAGGGAGGTCAGAGATCGGGTAGGACTCTCTCTCTCTCTCTTTCTCTCTCTCTTTCTTTTTTTCTCTCTCTCTCTCCCTACTTCCCGTTCCCTCTCTGTTATCGTACAACTCCCCCTTGAGTCATAGATCATTCGGACCGTCCATCCCACTTCCTCATTAGAGGATACAGTAATCCCGTAGACACTAATCCATTTGAATCACCAGTCATGGGGTCGAATGAAACAAGTTGTATGGCATTTCATTCACAAAGAAGTTTTTACCATCGCAAAGAGAACTTTGGCATCGTGCCAATGAAATTTTGAAACTCAGGCTGTTTTCCAACCCAATGAAGCTATAGTCTGTTTCACCAATCGATGTACTCCTACAGTAATCCGTCAATCATTTAAGGGGGTGTTTTCTAATGAAAAAGTCATTGCTTTGGTTTCAAACTTTCAAAGTTAGTAGTAGTAAACATGCAGAAGACACTATCGACATTTTGAGGAGTTCTAAATACGCTAATATACCACACTTTGACCTAGAAGTGTTAGCAGATTACTGTAGAGGGTTATAAGTGATTGGAACAAACTATAATCAAACCAATTTGGTACGCGGTCGTACTTGTGGAACGTAACACGTAGTACAAAAACTTTTTAGAAAGACTACAAAGTTCCTGAAATAGTGATCCAAAGTTTTTCTTTCTGCCAATGAATTCCACTTGGGAATTTGAGTATGACAGCAACCCATGGGAAAGTCTCACTATTTTGTAGCTCACAGTCTTGTTTTTCATTTGTTTCCATAAAATAGCTCGCGGGTAGTCGTCAACGAGTGTATTTTTTCATTCGACCTGTCTCTCTCTCTCCCTTTTCATCCCTCTCTCTCTTTCTCTAATTCTCTCCATTCCAGGTGTTCCCTCGCTCTCTTCCCATCCCAACCCCTCTGGTCTGCCAACATGTTTCGTCTGCACTCGACCAATTCTGTGAGCTTTTCTACAAGTTTTTTGTTTTCTAAAACGGAAAAATCAATAGCATCAAACAAACAAACAAACAAACAACTGGCTGTTGACCAACAAATACAACTTTATTAGATAGTAGCTAACAACCGAGTTATCTTCCCAGCAGAATGGTACCGCCCGTCCGGCGATACCGTAGTCTCCTCGCCGGAATTAGGTCCACAGGGATCTCTTCCGGAAAAAGGGAATGAGTTCCTGGAAGTTAGAAAATGAGTTTGAAAATCGTAAATTTTCTATAGATTCCTCTCGTCCCTTCTTTCTATTTCTCTTTCGCTGGCTCTCCAACTCTATCTATCTTTCGCTCTCTCTTTCTCTCTTTCTAGATCTATTTCGCTCTCTCTCTCTTTCCATCAACGTCTCCGATTCCCTCTCTCTCCATGTATCTCTCTCTCTCTCTCTCTCTCTCTCTCTCTCTCTCTCTCTCTCTCTCTCTCTCTCTCTCTCTCTCTCTCTCCCTCTCTTTCTCTTTCTCTCTCGATTTCTCACCTTCTCCCACAAAAGGTTCAAATCGCGTCGGTCGTCTATATAAAACATCATAGCTGGATGAAAATACCTGAAATGAAGTTATTCAAGATGCTAAAGTTATTATAGGGGGGGGGGGGGGGGGCACTTTAAAGTACAGTAGAACCAAACTACAAACATAGCAGCGAAAAACATTTCTGTCTCGTTCACCTTTGCCCGTTTTATTCACAATTTGTTTATGAATTTAAAGTATTGTCATGAAAATCCCAGAAGAAAACAAATGTATGTTTAATACGTAACTGAACCTTACACCGCAGAACTTAGGAGAAACGAATATGTCCACATCTCTAGTGTTCCATTTAACTGATCTTAAAATATAAATAGAAGAAACAAAAATGAAATCCGACCCACCAGTGCTACATTGGCCCAGAGCAGCATGAGCGATATCAAAATACGTTTCATTCTGAAAGGTAACAAGTGTAATTGTGTATGAATGTATTGTAGTCTGAGTGGGATGCAGACATACAAATTGTATTGTTATGAAAACATTAGTCGTAGATGAGATACGTTGGAGCAGCACGTATGAAACCCGATAGACAAGAACGAGAAAATACCAAATATTTTTTATTTAACATAGTTTCAGAGAAACACGTTTTGAGTTCAAAAATTAAAGTGAGATAACAGTAAATAGCTGCTATATTTTAGGTGCTGTATTTTTTTCGCTCCCTATTACGTAGTTCAACGGTAATCCAAAACTACAACTAAAAATAAAAGATTTCACGAAATACAATTCTCCAAACTAGTGTGGTGGCGTTTGGTTTGCGATGAGGGGTTCATTCAAATTTCAACTAAAAAAACTGTTACTTATAACTTCTCTCCGGTGGGTACATAGTTCAGTTTTAGTCTCAGCCGTCTCAATACACTTTGTTCATTATTTCTTCTGTGTTCCAGGGTTGTTATGACGCATGCCGTTGTGATTGTAGTCTAATCTCGTAGCTCTTTGATCAGCATTTGAACAACCCACTAATGGGTGCAAATCAAACTACATATCATATTCTGTCACCCCCCTATAGTTATAGTCTCCGCCCTCCCGATGTCCCCGTCCATTATTTCTTCTGTGTTTCAGGGGTGTTATGGCCCGAGCCGCCGGCCACGAGGTGCACGGGGACTGTCTCAGCTGCGCTACTTGTGGAAACTCGTTGAGAAACATCGGACACCACTTCATTGAGGGTTGGTTTTCAGTGACCATGTTCATCTATCAATTACATGAAAAGTTATACGAAATTTAAGTACTTTCACTAAATAACTCATATTTATAGTGTTAATTACAGTTAATAGACTCGTGATTTCACTAATACAACTTTGTAAAACAGAAAGTTTGACGGATGTCAATGATAATGAGCACGATTTGTATGATAATTGTATCTGGAGGGGGGGGGGGGGGGTATTTTGTAACATAAGTTTGGCTTGCGCTAATAAACTCTACAAATTCAATATTTTTTACATATTGTTTTTCTAATGCAAGAATATCGCGGATAACATCCTGCGTCTCTTGCTCTGCGCACTATTTCGCAGCACTTTTTCCCGGTGTGAGATGAGAGCAGGGAAATAGTGTATATTTGAAGAGACGCAGGTTGGAATCAGACCGTCGGGCTATTTCTGGCTGAGGCCTCGGTATGCAATAGTAAACAATTTTGTATTAGTAAACAAGTTGATAGAATAAAATGAAACGTTTTCCAAACAATTTGGAGCTATGGGCTTATGCAACATACAGAAAGCGTCGACTAACGACCGCATTGTCGCGTTTTAATCTATTTCCCTAATTTCTCATTCATTAATACAACATCCAAAATGTCATTTTTTCGTCTATTTGATTGGCTTGAATTGGGCCAATAATTAGACAGTACGGTAGATGTCATATTCAATGACAAAGGACATAATAAGTAATTAACATTTTGAGCGAGTTCAAAGATTGCGGAGCGTTTTCTCAAGGGTTACACGAATTTTTCTTACAAAATGTTGCAGTTGGTCAGAACTGTTTTGATTTTGACTATAAAACGAAACTATTCTACGACCCGCGACCTTTTTCAATTACAGAGTTCACACCCTCTCAAAAGTAAAGTAAATGCTCCAAGTTAATACAGTTAGTAGTGAAAAAATGAGTAGTAAGCTTGCAAACGTGACACTGCTGCCAATGTCGAGTGCAATTGCAGTTTTTTCAAATTCATCCAAATGTTTCAGGTAAATTCTACTGTGACATTCATGGAAGACAGAAGAAGATTCTACACGCGGGATCCATGGACCCCCAATCTCGCGGTGTAAGTTGACACTATTTTATCTCTCTATCACATATTTGACGAAACATGTTACAATCTCGTAATTCGTGAAAATACTCAAAACTAGCGATTAGAACCAAGTTTTCTGTCTGCCCATATAGCTTAGGATGCCTACACTCTGCTTATAGACTTGAAACTATAACGAAAATTATACGGATGAGACAAAAATAATGATTAGCGAGGGAAATTTGTGAACTTGTATGGTTGTAAAATGAAATCATTTCGCTGCGCTGTTTCGAAGGTTTTAATCAGCGGTTGCATTCCGATTTATGTGGTGTAGTTTCCTTGAATTCGACGCGTGGAGGGGGAGAACAAAAGTGTTCCAACAACTCATTTCGTGATTACTCAAAACATGGTACTTCATTCTAATTGGACTTCATTCTATTTACTATTCTCTGTTTATTTAAACAGTTAACCTTCGAAAAAATTGATAGAACACAAAATTGAAGTTGTCTTTGCTAAAATACCTACAAGCTTTGTCTTAACCCAAATATATTCTTCCGAAAAGAGAGTTAAAGCAGAATTTAACGCGTTATTCAAGTGGTTCTGAGCTACGACTTCTCTTTTTGGTTCTAAAAAGTTAAAACAGCTACCTTTCGCGTTTCCTGAATCATTGCTCGGCCTTTTCCGGTTCTTTTAAATAAACCCATGACAACTACTATACTGTTCGTCAATTGTACAGTCACGTGAAACATGGTGAACACAGCATAAGTCAGAAACGTGCCATGACAAAATGTATGATTCCTCATTAGAATGCTGAATTCACGTGAATATTCAATTTACTTCTAGTATATTTTACTTTCTCTTCAATACCGCTTCCGTTTCCAGCCGTTCTTCCCCTTCCGCGGCCCATCCGGTGCGTCCAACGGAAAATGTCCGTGCCTTCTACCAACCGGAAGTCCTTTCGCGGAAGACTCTTTCGCCCAGTCCAGTGCCCCATCATCACGTGGAACAACACACGCATTACACCAATCCCAAGACCCACGGGACTATCAGGTGAGGAGAGGTCATAAAAGGGTTCAAACTACAAATCAAGATGGGAAATGAGGTCAAACTACAAATGAGGTCAGAAGAAGTCGAACTTGGGGAGTCAACTGTATCGTGAACAGCACTCGCATTACACAAACCCTGAGACCCACGGGACTATCAGGTAGTCTGTCTGAAGAATCGGGCTTAGCGGTTAAATAGAGACAGTATCATTGCACTTCAAACAAATGGAAAGACGAGAATTGTCTCAGAATTCTGGAGAAGTTGAAGTATAGGTCAGTCGACTCGAAAAATGCCATAATCCCGAGAAGTGGGTGTTTTATAGGCCGCCGTGGCGTATGGGTTATGCATGGATGATGATATTAGAATAGATAATGAAATGACTGTATCGTCTTGACATTACAATTATTAAACAATTTGTCATGATCTAATGAAAAGGTCATTTGTGGAAATAGATCAAATGACGTCATGTGATGACAGACCTACATATTTCATGTCTGGAAGTCTGAGACCAATGCGAGCATACATGCCTTCTCTTGAAAACATTACATTTGGAAATCGTTCACTGCAACGAGCAATTTGTCAATTTCCGTGTACGTGTAACAGTAAAAACGTGCCCTTTCCGAAAATTTCAATTATAGGAAATATTGGGTTACCACTGTAGAAGTTTTTCCACATCTCTCTCAAACGTCAACATTTGCATTCGAAACTCGACTCGAGGAGAACTTTTTCCAACTCTTACCCTTGGTATGGAAGCAGCCTTCCATTCCTTGTTTCCTTTTTGATTTGGTTTCATTCTAGTTTTCCATCCATTTCAGTCCCTCTAACCGCGGTGTTCCCACCAACGTGACGTACACCGGCGATCGTCAGCCCATCAACCGTACCCTCTCGCCCCAGCCACGCCCCATTCCCGTACAGGCGCCGCCCCAGACCATCCCGGTCCAGCAGGCTCCGCCCCCACAGGCCCCGCCTCCGGTTCCGGCCAACCCACCTCCAGGTATGTACTATACACAGTGACGCTAGGCCAATTCTACAACTAACCGGGTTTTTAGGTAACCTAACCCTTTTTTGGTAACCTATTTTTCAGGTTACTTAGTAGGTAACCTGAAAGTAACCTAAATCTGAAATCCGGTTACCGTTCAATGTAACGGTAAAAACCACATTTTGCGTTAAAAAAACAGGTAACCGGTTTTTCATTTTAGGTTACCAAGCGGTTACCTACTGAGGTAACCTGAAAAAGAGGTTACCAAAAAAGGGTTAGGTTACCTGAAAACCCGGTTAGATATAGAACTAACCGTGCCGCTATCTTATTTGTAGTTTGATCTCAATGCACAACATGAACTAGTTGGTGTTCACTGGAAAGCAATGGGACCAAGTTACGAACACAGCCAGATAGCAAACTCCATACTGGCGGTAGGAGGAGTTTCATAGGGGATCAATTCGAAATGAGTGAAAATGAACGTCATCTTGTTAGAGAGGTTGGATTGTCGCTGAAATTTGTTCTTGCGTTTGAAATTTTTTGTTTACATACAAACAAGTTAAAACATAAAGAACAATTGAGGTTAAAAATGGTCAAAATTTTGTCATTGTCAAGCCTAATATTAACTATCTAACACAATGTATCTGTCCAACTAATCAATATGTGATGTTTTACTTTGCAGCTGTGTCGGAACCTCTACGTGTGCTGCCTGTCCCACAACAAGGTGCTTTTCTAACACAACTTCATATTTTCGTTTTTCATCAGCGCTATATGCTTTTCATGTTCGTACAGCTCATGACATACTTGTTCAGTACGGAACTCTGAAAAGGTTTATACTTCATGAAACACATAGCTGACACAACGTCAAAAAAACGTAAATATACACCGTTCCAAAATTTAGACTTTTGTTTCACGTCCCTTGTCCACTCGTACTTGTCTCATTTGTCATGTCCGTTCCATGTCCAGTCTTGTCCCTGTTTCAGAATCGCGTGTCCCGTCCTCCGTCCGTTGCGCGGTTTCTCCGCGTCGCTCCGCGCGCGGCCTGCGTCAATGGCCGCCGCCGCCGTCGCTGGCAACCAGTCGATATTGGCAGATTGATCCGGCCGGGCAAGCCAAAGCCGAAAGGGAGGAACAGCCACACTCGTTGCAGGAAATAATAGAGAAAGAGAAGGAAAGGAAAGAAATAAAAACAGAAAAGAGAGAAAAACAGCAGAAAAGTCGACTGGACGCGAGACGAAAAACCGAAATCCGCATGGAACAAAACCAGAAACCGGCAATTCGGGACGGAATTCACTGGACTGTCATCAGTGGGCCAAAAAACGAAGAAACATCTGAGATTAAGGTCCCGGTTGATAGTTTTACCAAGCACGGAGAGCAGAATACATCAGAAGTTCACATAGAGAATGAAGAGAAGAACGTGCTCAAATCGTACATTGTACGGAGTTCTGCGCAAGAACAGCAGCCAAACACGAAGTCGGACATTGCCTCAAATGAGACATTGGAATCAGCACCCACCTCGTACATTGAAAGAGGCCCAACTCAAGAGTTACGTGAAAATCGTAAATGTGACCAGCCGAAAACAATTTCCTACATAGTTGAACCCCCTACCGCCCTGCCATCGTGGCAGAACACTACCGCATCGCCGGCGCACCAACTTCAGGTCCACGCGCCGACCACAGACTCCAGCACGTCCCCCATCCCGGTTATTACTCTTGGAAGGAACCGGCAACCTGCGGTCTTTTCGCAGCCGACACCCTGCCAGCAGCCGGCCGTGCCCACTTCCCGACTTCCCTGCACTTCGTCTCCCGTGCCTTTTGCAGCCAGGTCACCACCATATCAGCGGGTCGTGACACCTCCTCTCATTCGTGTCGAGACGAAATCTCCGGTCGAGCCGTCGTCGACCCTGATTCAGGGAACGGGCGGTCTGATCGGAACCAACATCTCGCCGCGTCCCTTTGTGGCGAATACGAACACGAATAGGGTGTTGAAAAGGGTTGACTTCTCGTCAGTTGTTCCCACGGTCATCCCTGAACCTCGATGGGCGGAGCCTGATGTCGTGGACGAGGCGGATATTCTGACTGACGTCAGCAGAATTAGTGATGTCAGCAGGGAGGGGGCGGAGCTTAAAGTAAACGGACCCTACGACGGGGATGAGAGTGAACAGTGCACGGTGAGAAGCGAGACGACGGTAGACGAATATTTGGAAGATGAGCAAGAGGAGTGGATGAGAGAGGAGCTGGAGCTGGCTCGCAAGGAAGAACTCGCCATGATCGAGCTGGACCAGCTAAGAAGAAGGGAGATAGAGGAGAGTCTAGACAGGAGAGAGCAGCGAGAGAACACACCTGTGCACGTGGAACAGGAGAGAATCAGACAGGAAGACCGAGAGGAGGCAGAGACGGAGAGGGAACATGACAGATTCAGACAGGAAGACCGAGACGAGGCAGATACGGAGACGGAGCATGACAGAATCAGACAGGAAACCCAGAATGAAGCAGAGACGCAGAGGGAACGAAGAAATAGTGTACCGAATGAGGAGAGGGAAGAATGGCGCCAGCAGGCGATGGAGTTGATGAACGACGAGGATCAGACGGAGCGAGACTTTGCCATCGTAGCCGCCCTCAACGAGAGACTGCAGGGCCTGCGAGAGATGGAGGACGCAGACAGGCAGAGAGCGATCGAATGCATCGAAAGACACCAAATGAACCTGGAAGATCAACAGGAACAACTGAGTTCCCTGCTGGACAGTGCCATACAGTACCTGAGGAACTTAGATGCGCAGGATGTGCCAGGACAGGCCACGCCCCTTGCCCCGCCTCTTGGACCGGCCCCGCCCGCTAGACTCACGGCAGGGTTGCGCACGGATAGGTACGCGTACTAATACAATTGTCAGTCCACGTCTCATACTTCGTAACATCGATACTTGTTGAGTGAATTTCTACAAGTTTCGCGCTTGATTGTAGTTTGCTCATCAAGTATCGTTCGAGTAATGAATATAATTAATGTTTTGTGCTGCTTCAAATTCTACACGCACTTGTCTATTGTAGACTGTTTGCTCGCTCACACACAGCACATTTATTTTGTTACCGTACCCGTCCTGTTCTTGTCCTGTCAATATATGTTTTCAGTTTATCGGACGCTTTGGATGAGTTGCAATCCCTTAATATCCCCTCATTGAACGGGGATACTTCACAACGAAGCTCACGGAAATCTCTCAATACCTCACCGTTGCCAATCAATAGTTTCGACATTCAGCTACCCCATCCAATCGATAGTTTGGACAGGCAGTTGCCCCATCCAGTCGATTATACCCATGCCTCATTCAATCACTTCTCCCAAGCAATCAATTGCCGAGAGCCGAAACCGAATGAAACGGCTGGTCCCGACCATCTCTCCGATCAACTTCGCCGTTTTGAAGAGAACGGTCCGTTGGAGAAAAGTCAATAACTAATGTTGTACACGTTCTCTGTAATTTTGGTTCGTGTTTTAGGTTTTGTCTATGTCCTATCTCTGTTTGATTTCCACGTTTTCAATCGCTTTAAATGGTCACACTCCCCACAGGTATCAAAAAGGTCCAAAAAACGTTGTCCACACAATTGATACTGATAAACCAAGCAGTTAGACGGACAGAAAGTGAGACTTGTAGTTTTGAACTTTAATCGCAACTGAAATATAGAATAAGATATTCTTTGTAGGTCAAACATTCTCTCGTTCTACATTCGAAAGAAGTGAGAAGAAAGAGCAGAACGGAGCTCGTGTCGAGGGAAGAGGACAGGTATACCCATTTCCATCCATACGTAGCCTCCTACAGTACACTATCGAGTGTTCAAATCGTGCTTCTGATACAGATAGACTTTCATAGAGGAAAGTCTGAGGAAATAACATCGTTTTAATATCAAAAATTTCAATATTTCAACATCAGTGAAGAATGACGAATCGGTAAAACTGACTGTATGCGAATTTAGTGTACATTCGCTTGAGTTTTCATTTCCATTTCCTATTGTTATCCATATTTTTTTTCATGTCTGGATCACCTTTTATTCTTTCTGAGAAAATCATGATAAATAATTTATTACAGGGCGCCCTTCAGAACCCGGGTGGACGAATTCCCTACTGCGAGGCATGCAAACAGCAGATCAGGTATAGTCACTGTCATTTATACGTATGCCAGTACAAAATACTTAGCTGTATAATTGGCTTGTGCTCTCTCTGACTTTTTTCCTTTCTTTCTCTCTCTCTCTCCTCTCTCTCTTCTCTTTCCTCTCTCTCTCTCGTTCGATCTTTCTAACTTCTTTCCTGAAAGCTTTGTAGGTTGATTTCAGTCGATTTGAACTTTGTAATTTGATTGTTTGATCCCCCATCCAGCGGGGCCTTCGTGCTAGCCACCGGTCTGGCCTGATAACCGGATTTTATGCCCTCTTGATTTGAGTTTGAGTTTTGTAGTTTGATGGTTTGACCAAACTACAATTTCAGAGGTGCCTTCGTGCTGGCTACTGGCCTAGCCTGGTGCCCGGAGCATTTCATCTGCGCCAACGGGCGGTGCGGTCGACGTCTGCTCGAGTGTGGATTCGTGGAGGAAAACGGCCAAAAGTACTGCGAGGGCTGCTTCGAGGCCCATATTGCGCCACGGTGCGCCAAGTGCGCCAAACCCATTGTTTCGGTGAGACATTACAATGTAAATGAGACTTCAATGACCATTTCGAAAAAAACGTGCGTAGTACTTGAATCTAACCCACATTCAACACAATGAGTGAGATAGGACTACATTTCAGGATGATTCAGATAGATTGATATGATACAGAAAAAAGAAAAATGTTTCAACGAACATTTTAGAGAAAACACTGTGCATTGACTGAAGTTCTGCCACATTTTTCAACAATATTTCCTACTGTTCAACAATTTTTTCGAGTCCAAAAGTTACAACCCTACAAACCATTTATACTTGTGTTTGTTGACTTGAAAAACAAATAACAACCATTTAAAGGACTATGTATACCTCTTTAAAGGACTGTCTGAACGCGCTGCAGAAGAAGTGGCACCCCACGTGTTTCACGTGCGGTCACTGTCAGAAACCGTTCGGAAACAGTGCATTCTACCTGGAGAACGGGCTGCCCTATTGCGAGAAAGGTACGATTAGAATGATTCTACAAACGAAACAAAGAAGAGTGTCCTCCATAATTCATGGTTCCTTCATACGTTCGGGGCCAATTTCGCGGTCAATGTTAACGTTCTAGCTGTTTTAGTAATACAGTTTGTTAGAAATTCACTTCTGTCAAAAAATTAACTTCCTGTGTTACTGGAAGGGCGTCAAGAAACCCTTCAAAGCTGTAATTGTTGTATTTGTGACGTCATTTCCCATCCTGATGACGTCATATATTCAGACTGGAACCAGCTGTTTACTACCAAATGTGTCAGCTGTAAATATGCGATAGAGGCTGGTGACAGATGGGTGGAGGCACTGGGAAGCGCATTCCACTCTAACTGTTTCAATTGCACGGTGAGTACACGTGTTTCCATGTAATCTCCCTATTTTCCGTGTACAAATTCAAATACTAGAAATGGTGAATCGCACGGCATATATGATCTCGCTTCGTGCCTTTGTTTCATCTAGCAAGAAACTTGAAACAACAATGAATAGAAATGGTAGAATCTGAGATTTCACTCATTTGTGTAGTTCAAACTAGTGGTTAGCGTACAGTATGATTTACAAGTAAAATGTTGGGTTGTACAGTGGTTGGTTGTTTTGTGAATTTAGTAAGTTCCGAACTGTTAAACTTTCTTTTTCAGCGCTGTCAGGCCAACTTGGAGGGAGAGAGCTTCTTTGCCAAAAACGGTCAGCCCTTCTGCAAAATGCACGCATAAGGACGTCAGCTGAGTATCCAACCACCTACGCAGCCAATTTCTTTTCGCTGAGTAACAAATCATCAACGCAGCCAATTCTTCTCCCCGCGTAACCTCCTCACACGAACTTCTCATTTGTAACTAACTCATTAATAATACGACATAGACCCCCGCTTAATAAAAATCAGTTATAGACCTTCTTTAATTAATAACGTTATCAAAAGTAACAATTTTCATATTTATGAATCGCTCAAGTGTGCTGCAATTTCATGATATATTGTACTTTCTCACGATTTACAATGCTAATAAAGATATATATTCATTTATTAAAACTATTCACAATACAAACTAGAGAGATAGTATCTCCGATGGGGTAAAACAGTAAAATGAACCAAGGAGGAACAACCGTATCAAAACACTTCGTGCACCGCCGGAAAATCACAAGAAATGAACTAAACTAAAAAGGCTGTGCTCACACTTTTTGACTTGCATAAACGTCGTTACAAACATGCGTATCGATTATACACCGAATCAGTCAAATTCAATCAATACGCATATTTTTAAAAGAACTGAAATAGTGTGAACACATCCTAAAATAACTAGGAATGGCAGCGAATTGTGTTGGAAAACACATCTTAAACGATGAGCTCCCAACACATTTTCTAACAAATAGGACATTATTTCTTAGTTTTTCAATATTTTCATTCGCGCAACACTTAACAGAGTCGCACAGTTAGTGAAAGAGGTAGCTAACTACTGCATTTCGAATAATCGGTCAATTCGGGAAAATAGTCAAATTTCACATGTAACTGAGTGTCCCGCCAACCTAACCATTCTTATCTTGTCAAAAACTTGTTTCCTTTTTTGAACTGGTTTGATTGTGAGCTTCCAACTAACAAAACTATGGGTTGGAACCAGGAAAAATATGAAGAAAGTTTTTAAAACGGAGAGTTTGTCAAAAACTGACGAAAAGATGCAGTAAACTTTTCTTTTTTTTGAAACTCTAATATTGCACATCTAACGATCGGAATGGTGTTATTGCAGGAAACCCAGTTTACACACCAAACTACTGGTTCGCTTAAAACTGGCTTATTAGACACTTCTACCCACATACTATTACAATACTTATTAAACTAATGCCTTCTACTAGTCTCGGCCTGAATAGAGGGACTGGCCGAGTACTGTAGGTGTTTCGTTATTCTTCGAATGGGGGAATAATTCGGGGGGTTGAGACCGTCTCAGATGGCAATATCTCCATTGGAATGGCCGTTCGAGTGACCATTTGCATGACCGTTCCTCGTCAATTCCGGAATAGGGGTTCGAGAACTGAATGATACACATGAATGATCCGTGTAACAAGCTCCACAGGTGATTATAATAAGGTGTAGAATAGTTCTTTTCGATGAAAAAATAGTTGCACTGGCATTCTATTCAGGACGAGTTGCTGGTTTTAACCACTAACTAAAAAAACTCGAAAACATGACTCCCTTTTACCAATATCGTGACAACTTGGCTAATTTTTAATGTGAAATCATGAAATATAACCTATTTTATCAAAGAACGAGTCCCTCTAAAAAAATGCTTACATAAAAAAATATAAAACAGAAACGTACCCCCTGGGAGACGCCCTACTCGTCCGCAAGTCAATGTAGTGGAGGTATTTCCTCGCCCGCGACAATAGAAATAGACTGAGCAGGGAGGCCAGGCCACAACGCAGCCACGTGGGGGACCTGAATACACCAGCAAACTAAGCTGAAGCTGATAAAACCATGGAACCGAGCTATTTGGTCAGGAGACTACTCGAGAACTATTCTTTTGGAAATGGCATAGTCGAACTCCTACGCGCTCTACCAACAACTGTAACTCCCCTACAGAAAAGCGGAGGAAATCGGTCGCTACAGACGGGCCAAACCACAAGTCTGATCAATCTTTGAAAGGAAATCCTTTCTTCTAGCAGAGTACCTCTCTCTAGTTTTATTTTTCATCGGCAAACAACAAAAAACTTCGCGAAAAATATGCTCATTATCTTTTTTTATTTATTCTGAGCATTCAGTAAGATTCGTCAGAATATGAGTAGATAAGTCGAAGAGACGACCTCAGACTGCAAACTACTAATCCATACTCTACAAGAGATGAACTATATTCTATATTAGGGGGTAAAACCGTGGAGCAAAAACTTTGGTAATCAGGGAGCAAGTATTCTCCAATGTTGTATCTCAACTTCTGATTTCTTCTTCCTTTTTCATTCCCATTTTTCATATTTTTCACGCTCTCATTTGCGTAATAAATCATCATCATCAAGAAAAACGAAACTGACTTATTGGGTAACAATGCCTTGGTGACAACCGCCGTGAGCAGGGAGCCAAAGTTGAACATTGTGGAGGCCAAAACACTGAAACAGGATCGAATTAGACACAACCAAGGAGGGACGTACCATTACGCATCAGCAGGAAGTCACAGGAGGCAGTCCAGAGTTTAGCTAACCACTTAAGAGTCTCGAAAAAGCTAAATTCCCACCTTTTAATTGTGACCCGCATCCTACTTGCAAGTGTTTCTCTTCAGTTTTCTCGTATTCCAGAGGTTAAACTCAATGAAAAAGTATAACAAACGAAAACTAGCCCATCGTTTGCGGTTTCAACTTTTAAATATGTTTCCGACTTTCATTCTATTCTTTTGCGCCTGAACGAAAAACGGGATACGCACACACCAAATTCAGTGAATATTACAGCTGCCACGCCCCACGCTAAACTCCTCAAAATACAACTATCTTAGTAATATTAACCTCACCTTTTCAGGGAAAAAAAGAACAATAACAGTACAGCTTCACTCATATTCGATCACCGTCTAGCGTACAAATCTTCGTATGGAAGGTGGGAGGACCAATTGAAAATCAATAATTGATCTACATCGACCAACCTGAATTCCACCCTATCCCACGCGTTCAATCGATGTAGATGTGGTCGAAAATAGACATAGAATCCCAGTCCGAGGTTGGCATTGAACAGAATCGAGTTACTGATGGCCAAATCACCCACTGGGAATAGTCTGGAAATGGGGATATGTGAATGTTGGGAAATAATAACAAGAAAAAGTTTGGGTTTACAAAGTAAGTTTTTAGGAAAAGTTGTGAAGGCCACGGAGTGGTGTGTCGTGTGTTGTGCATGTTTCCGTTGATTACCCAGTAACATCACCCTTTCAGACACCATGCACCAACGCAGTTTCAACAAAATAGAAGAATATGATTTTGCTACAAATGGCTCGCGCTCTAAGTATCCCAAATTCCGTTATTATATCGAAAAATAAATTTTATGGACAACATATTCGTTTACGCCTTTAAAAACGACAAAACACTTGAAAACTCTCCAGTTTGACGATGGAATTTTCTGAGCACATCATAACGTGTGGAATCACTCCTTACTAAACAAAAACAAAATTTGACCTACCTGGACACGATTGTGGGATTGAAGATGTGCACGGCGAAGAGGGTATGGGAGACGGCTCCACTGGCGGGAAGATAGTGGGAAAGGAGGCTGCGGGAAGTGAGCGGCGGCACGTAGGAACGCCAATCCACACGGGACAACACTCCCATATCACGGGCGGTACGGAGGAGAGGGGTACTGTAAGAGAGGGGGTGGTGATGGTAAAGAGTATACAGCGATCAACAGAATGCACAGGGCTACTGTAAGATGGAGCGTTGAAATCATAAAACGTATACCGCGACAAGCAGAATATACGAATACGTATACGAGAATACGATTCAACTACAAAATCAAACCAGAATATACACGGATACTGTAAAAGGGAAGGTTGAAATGATGAACACTACTGTAACTCTGTAACATAACACATAACATCTCCCAGGCACAGCTAAATAATTCATAATGATAGAGGGATATCCATTAGATATTACATCATATATAATAATACCATAATTTGCATAAAATAGAAATAATAGAAGCAGTATGCTGCTACAGATTCAACAGTAACATAACTCATAACCAAAAAACCTGACAAGTGAAATTACTCTCACTTTTCATGTGATTTCGAACATGGACAGCTCGAAAAGGGGAAGGATCATGTTACTCTAAACAGAACTAGACAACTAGATGATGTGCAATGGGAATGGGGCCTCAGTTTGGGGCCAATTCCACAAGGAACCCGGTATTTCGTTAACCCTACCAGGTAACCTTAACCGGGTTACCTGGTTGACTCTTTTGTTAACCACTTGTTAACCCTCTTTTACAACGTCTTTTGGGGCAAATTTAGGGTTACCAAGTGGTTAACAAAAGGGTTAACCAGGTAACCCGGTTAATGGTTAACGGCTAGGGTTAACGAAATACCGGGTTAAATAAAGAATTCGCCTCAGTTTGGACTGAATGGTGAACAATTTTCAGTGTGAACACTAGAATAGCACGAGTTGAGAGTTCCAGTTCAGTCTTCAGCATCAATCAACACGTTTCACACGGAAAGTTTGTGAAAGACTCCTCACTGTTTCAAATTTAAAATAGAGCAAAAACTTTAAAAAAAAAACCCACACCTACCCCGGAAAAGACTGAACTGAAACTTTATTGGTAGATTGGCAGTTGGCACGCTGCCAAAGCGCACTTCAAATGAGTGGAAAACTAAAAAAGTGGTCACACTCGAACAAACTTTGGCAGAGTAACGAGAATGAAATGACTTTTCTGCCCAAAACAGAATATTATATAATTTCTTCATTTTAATCGAGAAAAAAAGGCTTGCTATTTGTAAAAACTAGACCAACGTTACTGGTGTATGATTCGATAGAATCGATCAAATCGGGACAAATCTCAGCTTGGGTCTAGGAACAATGGGCAATTTATCATAGGATTCATGATATCAACCAACTAGTCAACCTACTATGCTAACTTGCTAGCGAGAACACTACACTAAACTAGTCAAATGTACGCTCACACTCTGTACATGTGTAATGTACGAGAAGAATCTCATTTCCGATATTGGCTAAAATACGACAAACTTCACGTTTTTTGCATCGAAATAAGCAAAATCAAACGAATTTGCCGAAAAAAGACAGGTCGTTTGAATTATTCGGGCAATTGGGAATGGGATAGTAATACTACAGCTAACGTACCAAACCAGTTCTCGCTCACTTTTTAATCCGGTTAATCGTAATAAAAAAAATGCAAACAGTAATAGAGTATAGTAATACGTAACATCACATCAACGAAAATTCAAAAATGCACGTGGGTGCCCATTATCAATGCAGTGCAAACGGAATTCTGCAGGCTAACATCTTGTACTTTGACCTTTAATGAAATTCTCTAGTGTAAAACTGAGCACTAAGAGCTAAGACTATTACGTGGAAATCTGAACATCTGTGAAGAAATAGAGATGTAGATAAACTTTTGTGACGAAATTGAAATCAGTAGTGAATAGTTGAACAAAAAACGTTCAAAAAGCACGCCTCACGCCTGTTAACAAATGAATTTGAAATGAAACTTACAT
This sequence comes from Litoditis marina, assembly GCA_964036275.1. NCBI lineage: Eukaryota > Metazoa > Nematoda > Chromadorea > Rhabditida > Rhabditidae > Litoditis > Litoditis marina. The sequence continues at coordinate 16,717,856 of OZ038433.1, forward strand.
TCGAATTTCAAACGTGAACTATCGCAACATTCCGTCTAAAACTTGCAGTTAAACCTAGAAAACCGCGACCTTGAGCGCTCTTTTCCCCATTAAAACAACAAAAGATGACGTATAAATGGGGGAAATTGAATAGAAAACAATCGATATAGTTTTTGCACGAGCAGATGGGGCGAATTTCTAGAACAACAATGTTGCTTTGGCAACAAATTGTGGGGGAAGAACCAAAGATTAGTTCACGCACATAGATCCGACTATTCTGCAAAAAAGAACCGCGTTTTCTATTAAACTTAACTACGTCAAATTCTATAATTTACATGAAAAAGACCGCCGAATTTATCTAGGTTTCACAGAAAGAAGAGAGTTTTTTCTTCAAGAGAACTTGCCAAAGAAGAGGGGAAAGTGTGTCGAATGTAGTGCGTCGGCAAAAAACATAAAAAGCGAAAGAACTAAAGAACCAAAGATTAGTGAGAACTAGCCGCATGAAAGAGAGAAGATACATATTTATCTGTCACCCGCCTAGGAGCAAATGCTTGATTGTTACAACAAATGAGAGGTGTTTATAAAACAAGGTTCTCCCCAGCAACAGCAGAATATCAAATAATGCCTGCTGTTCGCAACTTGAAAGCTACAGAAACCCTGTAATTTGAAATCTCAGAATCTAGCTAGTAACTACAAATGGCGGTATGAGTTTCGCAAGTATTCTTTGTTTGCGAAAGGAGAGAAAAACTCCAGCGAGAAAGAGCTTATGGGCCAAAAAACTTGTCTACCCCCAGCGAAAACACTTGAAAATACGGAAGATCGCAAGTTAACTAGAATCGTAGGTAGGTATTTCTCTTCAGTAATCTGTGAAGAAGAGCCGTATACATTTGGCTTAATTCATATTATCATGTTACAAGTTACACGACATATTTTACCGTTACTATCTTGAAACAAAAACCACTAACTCAATAGGATAGAAGTGAAGTCTGAACCGATTTCAACGAAATGACGGCAACGTTTGCGGTTTAGTGAAAATATCTCAAAATAACAACCCCAAAAGCCACGCATCTGAAAAGTGAATTTCCCATCGTACTTTCCTACCAGTCGGTAAAGATGAAAAACCCTTCGTTCCAGCAAATGAAATGGCAAATCAATCATATTATCAGGTATTGACGGGGCGCGACCCGAATATGACACGAAAGAACAATACACGTCTTCCTTCTTTCTCAATATCTAACCGGTGAAACAACTAGCAAACGGGCGTTTATCAGTCTCGCACAAGATAAATAGACAAAGAGAGAACATGAAACACCGGAGGGCAAACATATTAAGAACATGGACAAATATCGAATGAGAAAAAGATCACTTAGAAAGAGAATGCACTATCTAACATGTATATTAGATAGATACCGGTATGTTACATTACAATTAGGAGCAGAATACATAAAACATGTCAACTGAGCATAGAATAATACAATTCAACTGTAAACAACTCGAGCTAAAAAGGGAAATCGATAAGGGCTCTGCGGAGCACACTACCCGCAGAGAAAAATCAACAACACAGCGAAAAACAACAAATAACAGCTGAAATATGGGAATAGGAGAGAACTAAAGAATGCGTGAATATTTCAACAAACATGTTCGGAAAGTGCTCATGGAACGAGAAATGAGATAGGTTGGCAGGTGTTGTTTCGGGATGTTCCGGGAAGAATTATGAAAAAGGGGCGAGAGAAGAGAGAGAGAGAGAGAGAGAGAGAGAGAGAGAGAGAGAGACATAGAGAGAGAAGACAGATAAAGAGAGAGAAGAGGAAACGGAGAGGTAGAGAGTCAGACACAGGAAGTGATGGATGGAGGGAAAGAGAGGGAGAGAAAGAGTAGAGAGACAGAGAGAAGAAAGAGAGATAGAGGGGAGGAACTGGCAAACTGAACATGCAGACAGCTTGCGGTGAAGTGCGTGAGAGGAAACAAACACACCTTGATTGATGACGAAACGCTATGCTGTATCACAGAACGGCATGCATAGGCGTTCTGATAAAAGAGAGAGAGAGAGAGAGAGAGAGAGAGAGAGAGAGAGAGAGAGAGTGAGAGAGAGGGGGGGGGGAGAGAGATAGAGTGAGTAGAGACAGATAGGAAGAGAGCATCTAGACGAGCCCATATCATAACTTCTTAGAGCACAAAGCACTTCGGAACAAACCCTAATAACAGGATGGGTACAAAGTACAGTCTACGGAGTACAAAGTACAAACCACAATCCTTCGATCAATAACTGGGAATGGGGAATCGTACGTTCTCGAAGGAGATGATACTTCTCATATCCGATGCGGCCACCACCTGATGACCGGAAATATCGAAGCCGTTTATTCCGGAAAACGAGGGCTTTCTGGAAAAAGACATGAATTGAAAGAAATATTATGAATTTTTGAATGTATTATCGGATGTAAACATACACCCGTGACTATTCAACAATTTTTTGCATCAAAAACAAACACATTCTTTCGTTTTCGTCAGCAAAGTAGCCCGTTTTTCAATTTCTTCTGGCTATTAATATGCAAATCATCCTCATTCCCATACGTAAAATACCCCCTTATTCTGATATTGGCTGATGTTCACTTTTGCCCGATTCCGATCTTTACCTTCAATTACCCTATTTTTTATGTATTCGGGGCTGCTGATGCTCACTTTTTGGGGTTGCTCATGCTCACTTTTTTTGCCCTGATTCTGACCTGTTTCACGTATGCTCGTTCCTGAGATCATCGCCGAATCATATTTTATATTAATAATAGTTCTCATCCACCTACCGCAATGGATTCAACTGAACAACATCTGCCAATCTATCGCTGAACCAGGCAGAAATACGACTCGACGCAGGCCTGTAACATAATTACTTGAACACAACAAACTTACATGAATACAAGAGAAAAGGAACGCTGTGATACTATCGATGAACGCTCCACTTATTTCCAAGTTGGGTACTGCTAGTTTCGTGAGATAAGTTTGTGACTTTATGTTTACGACAAAGTTTTAGAAGTTTGACAAGTGAGCGGAAAAGAGACTTTCGATGAACATTAAAAATCCCCCGCTTCGACAAAAATGGGCACAGCTTCCCCTATAATCATCCACCGTTATCCGTTAACCCTCCAAAAGTAACCACCCTTAACCCCCCCTAAGGTACCCGTGCGTACCCGAAAGCGGCCTTTCCCTGATTGACCATCGACGCGTCCCAATGTACCAACATCCCATCCGAAGAGGAACACAACATGTGCTCGCCACATTCGGGGTGGAAACGAATCTATAATAACAATAATACTAATAATAACAACAATATTCATATTTTAATTTATACAAACACGGTAATAGTATAAAAATAAGAATAATAGTAAACCAGTTCCCAGTTAGAGTCACACCAGACACCGTAAAGGGTCAAAGATTATATTATTGAACAAAATAAAAAACACGGCACATCCTATAACTTCACGTCAACAAGAGAAAAAGGTTTGTAAAGTATGGCAGAACAGAGGTCCTTAACCCAACCCGTATTGTCTTTCATGGTCAATAACTCATTTCTAATTGTAAAGCCAGTATGGAACAGAAATAAGGTATGTACTTCTGATACAGAACATATATCATATACCCAAAACCCAATACTTATCAGCATTACTCATCAAGCTTTTGACGGGGTTTTGAATGCCCATACCAGAATAGAATTGACAAAGTACGATCATGTGGACCAATCGCAACGGTTCAGTCCTTTAAACTGCAATACATTTTTCAATTGCAGTTTAGAGAACATGCCTCGGGATTGGACCTCATCATCATTTTACTTTAACTGAAAACACCTGCCTACCTGCGTGATACTTCCACTGGCGATATCGAACACATTGGGGAGCAGTTCGTTCTTGGTTCCCCTCACATCACAGAATCCCAGGGAACCATCGTCAGTTCCGAAACTCAACTGAAACCAACAATATTTTAACAACACTTTGACAGTTATATATTTCCGGTCATTCTCACTCAGACTTGGCAGCGTGCCAATAAATATTCCATTCAATTCTTCAGCACTTTTTAGCTTTTCAAAAAAATGCAATGTCTCTCAGTTTCTCTGATTTTTTTCATGGATTCTACCCTATGATCCTAGAACGCTTTGGTTCCTTCTTCTAAAAACTTGACTCGACGTCCGAATCCAAAATAATTCACATTCGTTTGTTTTTCTGCCGAAAATCATGAAATTTCACGTCTCTCTGAAAGATTAGTGCACATGTAAGTGAGTGGGACTCCAAAATCCACAAGTAATTGCAAAGTAAGTCGAACGGATAGAAAACTAACTAGATTAGCCTGTGCCGGATGTGCTGTCAGCGCGGTTACCCCAACCAAAGGAGTCTTGGAGGGAACGGTTACCACTGGACGGGCGGTCCAATCCCGGAGGTCCCACAGAAGAAGTTGACCCGCAGAATGCCCCGAGGCAAGAAGCGACCCCCCGGCCAAAGAACACACTGAACGCACTCCAGAATAGTCCTGCAAAATACACGTCAATGGTGAGACAGCAATGAAATGCGATACCATTAGGGGTGAGAAAAGTGAAACAAGAGCCTCAAAAAAAAAACGAAAATCTTTCTTAATGGCTGTGAGAAACAAACAATGTATGTGTTTGGATACACAACAGCCTCGGTGGAGTATTGAAGCCACAAACACATCAAATGAATACCACAAAATGTTTTTGTTTATGTAGATCAATCCTAAAATTAATATTAATAATACACACTTTTCACTCGGAATAAACTTGAACTTACTCCTTTGAAGTTGGTCTTCTCGCCGGTTTCAATATCTACCTTCAGAAGAGAACCACTGGACGACCCACTCAAATAAATCAATATGGAAAATGAAATTCATCATTATGCAACATAAACTGATGTTGAATACGTTAAACGTATAACATAGTATCATGTGCTAGTGGCTAGTTCCCTGAACTTATAACTCATCACTCCAAAAATGATGTTGTGTGCAGATTAAAATATAAAAGATAAGCCAGATATGGATATAAACTACAACCATTCAAATTTAGTTGTTTCTGGATACGAGGCACACACCAACAAGGTGTGACTATCTCACAAAGCGTAGTGTTAAGATTGAAACATTTGAAACAAGTGAAATTTCATCAACAAATGGACAAATTTCCCCGTTTTCAGCGGAAAAGTAGCCCGTTCTTAAACTGTTTCTGGCTACACAGACCACTTTACTAGGGTATGATGAAAGAGGAATTGAGTGGTGGATGTAATGACCTCCAAATGATATATCTCACCTGAACAAAGTGTTATCTATGTTGGCGATCACCCGGGAATCACCACTGCCATGCAGAGACGGGAACCGTTTCTCCTGCAAACACGGAACAGTATTATCATCATATTCCAGTGATGCTGTCCGAATAGCCAGATAAAGTTGGAAACGGACTGCTTTTTCGCCAGAAACAAGAAAGACCATCTACTTTTGTTGCAAAGACATCAATTTTCATATTTTCACGTGTTCGAATTGGAAAATGAACTACTTTTCGTCGAATCATCGTAGCTTGATGTGATTGATTATCATTTGTCGTTGATTGGTGATTGATTTTCATACTTCACCCAACTTGGCTCAATATCCAGAAAAAAGATGCCCCCTTACTGGAAAACAGGGCAAAATTTTGAATCCCACATAAATGTGAAGTATTTGAATAGACAAAACTGATTCCTTTTGAAAAAAGCTGATACTCACAGGTCTGTGACAAATTCATTTTGAGTTGGAAAAAATGAAAACTTTGAAATTTTCCTAGATTTTCCAGATGAGAAAAATATATATGAAGATAACTGCTTTTCCCAGAGCGTAATGCAACAATGGTCAAAAGTCGACCCCCTCCTTTAATGAATACACTCACCAAAAATGATAGTATTCCGAAATTGCAGAAAAATTCACAGAAGTTTACAAAAAGCTTGCCAATCATAGATTTTTTTGTCGGTTGCGGGTGTTTACGACACTTTTTTATTAAAAATACTACGTGATCGTCCCTGACGTGATGTGAAAGAAACCACAGGTGGGTCAGTGGCGTTTGAACACTTTAATTACTCAATCAATAAACCCAGGGCATACCTTAAATGCCTCAGAGTTGTGACTTTTTCAAACAGGGGGGTTTTTCACACCCCCCCCCCCCCCCTCAGCCAAAATATAAGGGGATTCTGCCCTTAATTTAGAAAATCGCTAAATCTGAATTTGAGGGGGGGGGGGTTGCCCAAATCTTCGGACCAAAAACAGGGTTTTTTTTTCTCAAAACGCTGAGCATTTAGGGTATGACCCAGAGTAGAGTCCCCCTGGCAAACTGAAGGAAAAGCTGAGGATCCCCGGTCAGTTAGCGGGTATCGCACCTATGAGAATAACAAACCGGTTATTATGAAATAAAACACTGTAAAAATGTAAAAGCCCACCTCAGAAATGGCGTCCCCAGCGGTGTTTATCAACATGACGTCGCCATTGTTGAGAGAGACGAAATATTTGTCGGCCGAGAGAAAACTGGAAAATAAAATAATAAAAACTTAAAATGACCGTGACTTTAAAAAACTGCTCGAGGTTGTGCTGCTCTTCAACGTTTTCCTCAGCACAACCTATGCATATTCTATCTTTCAACGGAGTTTTAAACTGAAGGCGTTCTATACACCAATAAGAATGGCTAAAGTCCACATAGTCAAAACATGTCAGGAACAACTCCTGCTAGAAAATCATGAAATGTGATATGTGACCTCGAGAAACGGATTCTTTTTCGTCGAGCAATACCACCCTACTGGTGCTGAAGCGTTTCCTCGTGTACTGAAGATAGCCAACATTTCAAAAGGTAGGACTGTTCAAGTTCAACTGTTCTATTCTACAAAGCAGCCGTTTTTTATTTAAATACGCGAAACTCCATGATTTTGCACCAACAGCAGTCAAATACTCGAATTTCCCGATTTCGAAAAGAAGAGCGCGTTTTTTGAATTATTCCGACTAGTTGGACAACATTGAGTCAAATAAAACGGAACAAAGCATTCGATAATCCACCATGGTGTCTTCAATGGAGGAGAGACCAATATCAACTCAGAAGAAACTCCAACTACCATACCCTAAATGCCTCAGAGTTGTGACTTTTTCAAACAGGGGGGTTTTGCCCTCCCCCTCAGCCATTATAAGGGGGTTTTGCCCTTAAGTTAGAAAATCGCTAAATCAGACAATTTTTGAGGGGAGGGGGGTTGCCCAAATCTTCGGACCAAAAACAGGGGGGGGGGGGGTTTCTCAAAACGCTGAGCATTTAGGGTATGCCAACTACAAAGATCTGTGACTTGTATGATGATCACAGCCTTGTAACAAAATCACGTGAAACGTGAAAGAATAAATATAAATATGAACAAAACAAAACCGACTTGAAAACAATGCATAATAACCATGGAAAGTGTTGTAAACCAGTAAACTGACCATATTTCATTGGGATCCGAGTTGAGTGTGACTCTGTGTGTCTGCGAGAATGGTTCGAGTGTGGTATCCTCTGATCTTCTCCACTGGGAAATACATCTACCCTCCGAGTATCCGATCCACAGAAGGCGCGATGGGTCCCCATTCACAAATACTACCTGGAATCGAACTGGTTTTCATGCATAAGCAATATGTTATTAATGTATAATAACTTTTCATCAAAAATAGACAAATCTTCTTGTTTTTTGAATATTTCTGGCTATTCAGACAACTTAAATGGGGATTTTCTGATTCTGCGCCAGAAAAAAGAAACCTAGGAAGCTTTTGAGCACACGCCAGACACCACACCAGCGATGTGTGACCTGTGACCATTGTACGAAAGTTTTTCTTCTCTCGATACGCAAACGCAAAACTTGTTGAATTGCAGATTGCATCAAAAATAGACAAATCTTTCGTTTTGGGTGGAAAATTAGTCGATTTTCTAAAGTTTGTGTGTAATCGGACAACGCTGATGGTGTATACTGAGAAAAATACCTACTCTTCGTGTCTTGACATCGGTCGACTGCGAATTCGATTCAATGGGGGATGGCTGAATGGACTCGGAGGGAGACTGTTTCATGTAGGAAGAATCGGGGCGGAACGAGGTCAGCAGCGCCATTTCACTCTAAAAGTAGATCAAATTGTTTCAGTTCCAACCCCATTTGTGACCATCTAACTAAAATATACCCGTTTTCCCAGTTGAAGACATGAACCTGCATGATTTTGCTTGAAAACAAGATCTCAAACTCTTTTTGAGCAAATTATGTTATAATCACAACTTTGCCTTTAACACACGCAGAGTTTCCGCAGGATTGCAGAACAACCAAAACAGAAGCCTTGCTGTGTACCTTCAGAACATCAAATAGTATATACGATACGCTAATTTTTCTGCTGACTTATAAGTCGAACTCGCTAAAGAAAATACGATATAAGTAGCACGTTTCCCCATGGATAAATGGATTATATGAACAGTTTTGGATAAATGGATTATATGAACAGTTTTCTATACACGCTCCACAAAACGATAAATATGAAATATAAAAATGCAAAAATTGTCAGTGCACCCATCGCGCACAATCAACTTTTATTTTTTTTCAATCAACTTTTATTTTTTCCGAGCAACTTTTATTTTTTCTCAAACGAAATGTTTAGATTGCGCTTTCGGCCACACGTCACATTACGTACGGACAATTTTAATTGAGAAGTCGATCTTCTAGAGGGTTCAAACGAGATTTCTTCTAGAGGGTTCAAACCAGTGAAGTCAAAATTTCTGCTGTGTAAATGCATTAAGTCTGTTGTTGAGACCAATGAGGCATATTTATATGAATACTAGCCATCATGTACAGCATTCATCAGGTCACAGGTCATGTCTGTTTAGCAGCTGATTGAAATTATGCCTACCTGTATCCTTGGAACTTAAGCAAGGGAATTTATTAAAATAAATAAAAAAAAAGCAATCAGATTCTGGTTATATAGTTCCTTCAATTCTTACTGAGACTTCTCCTGGTGGCTAACTTCTATTATGCGCTTTAATTACGTGAATGTAATCGAAATTCGAAAAGGATAACAGTATCCGATTCTCAATTATACGACTCGTCCATCATATTTAAGACAGACCTGAAATCCACATTAGAAAGCAGTCCTTTGAAGGTTCGAATGTCTACTGTGAGAGTCTCGGAAGAAATGATGTGGACTATACCATTCGGAAAGAGTATGGGGCAAGTAACTATAGCTAACATCATGTCAAAAAAGCGACTCCTTACAAACCCAAATATACTTTTAATGAACGTCCAGGAAAATTTCCAAAATAGAAAAAAACCTAATACGTCCTCACTTTCTGGTTGTCAAAATGCGAACAGAAAACGGCGTCCACTGTCACCACATTTTTTGGAGATCATATAAGAGATAGTCTGTTATTCTTCAGAGACCGTGATGGTTTTATGAAGTTCTCAGTTCTTCCGTTGGAAGCAAAAAAAAACAATATTGAAATAACAAAGCATAAGCAAGTTGATTGCATTTATCAGTTTATATACATGCAAATAATGAAAATTATCATTTAAAAAAATGAGACACAGTCCGATCATTGTGCAGTGTCGTATTCGTACTGGAGAGATTATACCCTGCAAGACGTAACATAAAATGTGCAAATGAAACGTGTTATTGAACTCCTTTCGTTAAAAACCATAATGAGAAAGTAACCTTCATAAATATAGTAACGTTCACACTATCTGGATACAATCATAAACCAGAGGGTGAGGTAGCTGTCTGGTGTACAAAGAAATCAGCTGGGATTTTCTTGCTTTTGCCCAATACAAATATAGGTCAAGAGTAACAGTTTGTAAAGCGAAAACTATATGAAAACCATATGTAAAGCGAAAACTAAATTACTTCTTGACCACGATAGAACGGAGCGCGAATAGCGTGGAATTTAGTTCACATTATTATAACCAAAACATGTATAATTTCATTTTCACTTCATTTTTTAATAAACTATACACATTTCCTACCTTTTCATCGGAGCAGCACCGTGTGCCTTATGATTTCTAAGATGAGAAAAATGCCATCAGCGGGAAGAAGTAACGACATTCGCTGTATGGCGAATACTGAAATAGGATATTAATCAGGAAATATACGACAACAGCACATAATTCTCGAATTGTCTATGGTTCAGCTTCTATCTACGAAATATATCAACAATCCTCAGTAGTGGTACCCGAATACTCGACGAATACTCTTTAATTTATTGTCGCATATTACTTGGTCCAGCCGTCCCACTATTATTTGAGAAAGTACCCGGTTTTCGGTTAAAAAAATTCAATATTTGTCATGAATATCCAAATTTCTCAAGTGTCACAGAACTGCGACCATGGCTATATAGCAAAGTTTGCTATATCCAGTTAAATTGTAGTGTCTAAGTTGTCAGCTACCTACTGTTAAGAAAGTGGGAAAAACTTTGAAACCTACATTGAAAAACTTTAGCTATTTCCTATTTCAGTGAAAAACGGGCTCCCTTTCAGACATTAGTCGTATTTTACTGGTGCATCAATATTGGGCGACAGTTGTGCACAGAATTTTTTTAAAACCGAAAGTTTTACAACTGGGGTACCAATCATACTGAATAGAGAACTGCAGTTTCTCGTGTGTGAGTTGTACTGCAATTAGGCAGTCTGAACTTTCGTTTCGATGTAGAGTGATATTATTTAATTTTTATATGTATTCTTCAATTTTTTTTAATATACCTGAGACTAGAAGAGGAAACCGACGTGGTGCGGCAGTGTCGCTCCATTATAACGACGAACGGCATGCTGCAACCAGTCATGGAGTGCTTCTACGCCCGTAACGAATGTTTGCTGCTGAAAACAGAAACACTCATAAGAGAACCAATTAAAAATGAAGAAAGTGATAAAGATCAAGAGAGAAAAACGGGGAGAAGTGAGGACAAAAAATTAAACATCACCTAATAGCTATATTACAAAACTAATAAGGTGCTGACCTCGAACTATCTGTTCACCAGGTCATGCTTCAGGTCATCTGGCTGGCGGCGCAACAAAAGGCCAGAATAGCCTTTTTTATAGTTACTTCACTAAATGATACATAATGATAATAAGGATATTCCTGTGGAACTGTCCAAACGGCCAGAGAAAGCTCCGCAAACTTCTTTCTTCTCTCCAATAACTAAATTTCTCGTGTTTTCATGAAAAATCATGAAATAACGTTATGTATGCAGTTGCTCCTACGATCTAGCCTATGTGAATATGAATGACGAGTACAGACCGATGCACCCAGAATGTTTACGCTCATTGAAAACCAATGGAAATAATGTTAATACTATGTATTTATAATCAAATTTTTAGACGTCTCCAAACACCCAAGCTAGGTGGAAAGGTGGGATGCAGAAAGCAACACAGCCCCCTCACACCTGAACACTACTCACTATTGTGAAACGATATTGAACACATAATAATTAAAAGAACAATAAAAAGCTCTTCTATGACGTAACGACCGAGCGAGCTGAAATAAGTTTTTCTCGTGTGCTTTGGCGTGTCGCCAGGCAGAGTCTGCAAGCCGACGTCGCGCGAGAAACGCAAACTAAACATTTGTTTTAAAAAAAAAATAAAAGTTCGATTGAAAAAAATAAAAGTTGATTGTGCGCGATGGGTGCACTGACAAAAAATGCCACACAAAAAAGTTAAAATGAGAGTAAGTCGAGTATTCAACTTATTGATTTTGTTTTGAATTAGGATTGGCGCACCCAGTTGCGATTCGGGCGCGGTTTGTGAGGAATTTAACTCGCGCTTCAGTGGATACTCTCGACAATAGCTAACGTTCGTCCATGAAATAACATGATCTGTTCAATATTGTTGGTGTTGTTTACTGTGGTAATTATGGTTTGTTTGAGTGGCGACGTTTTGGCGGATTTGCCGTGTACAGAGCCTGGAAAACGCATCAACGAGCAAATTATAATAAACTCAATACAGTCGCGCCGGAACTCACAACTCTACACTAGTAAAAAATATCATAACTAACTCTGAGCCGACAGAAACTTTGACACGCCTTATTCCTCACATACTGTCTGGAGAAAAATAAAAAGAAGATTAAAACCGACTCGATTTCTCGGTGCAGCAAACAAAACCTACTTAGATACGACCACATGCCGATCTTCATAAACTGCGGGGAACTAATGCTATCTGAAACTATTGTTCAATTATTTCCTGATTGAAAAATACTGTTGATCTTGTTGTGAAGTTGCTGTTGCAATAGGGAATGTACACTTGTTTGAGAGGAAAACTTGAAATATTTGGTGGTCCAGTTGAAGGTTTCAATCTATAGGAACATTTGATGTTCTGTGTATCTCCCAAAGAATCGGTCTAGAGAACATTGTAAATATAGAAATCGCGAAGAGTGAATCAATACTGTACATCTCGGTCAGAACGGCTGTGCTTGTAGTTGGATTATTGTCATGATTCAGTCAATTTGAGAACTATAGTTTTCCATCAACGTTTGAGTTTCGTAAAATTCGCGAAGACACCAGGAACTGGAAAACCCTACAGGACAATATTCCTGAAGAAATTAGGGATTAGATTGCCACGAAACGCTCATATAGTGTTTTTCATTTCTACTGAGATTCCTACAGTAAGATAACTTTTAGTTCGTCTTTGTTACGTGACTTCTATCAGATAGGCTAACAAGATATTGGTCTTCTATTCTGATTCGCTATTACAAATATAGTGTTCGAAAATGTGTTTGAAATAGTGAGAATGGAGTTATCGTCAAATTTGAATGGGTATTGTAGTCTCAGTAGAAGAGATGGGAACAAAAACGCGCGTGGGTGAAACGGTCATTTAGAGGGACCGTTCCTCTTTAATTTGGAGGTTCAAGCTCATTAGTCGATATTGTTCACATTAAAAAACCAAAATCATTCATATAAGTGTCAACTTCCTGTCTTGCTCCGTGTTCTCAAAAATGTGGCGCGACCACGCGCACGTACATACACCGCCGAGTTCACCTACGTACCAAATTTTCAAAATGTCCATAAAATAACGAAATCATATTCAAAACATGGCCATAGTTACCAATATTAAATCTGTGAAATAAGATTTCTAAATCTCATGAAAACTACAAAGCAGTGATAGATTAAGGGTTGCTGCATTACAGTAACCCAAATCCTGTTGGCTTTTATTTTGCTCCGTAATAATGTGGTTTTTTGAAATTTCTGTACGTGAGGCATGAACTTTCATCTCGAAACAGAATAAATGACTTTTTTCATTTCTTAAAAATTACCCACATTGCACATTTAAAAGGTACGGTCCCTTTAAAGGGACCGTACCTCTATAATGTGAAATGTAGGTAATTTTTGAAAAATGAAAGAAGTCGTTTATTTGGATTTGAGATGAAGGTTCATAAAAAGGTACAGAGAGTTCAGAAAACCACATTATTACGGAGCAAAAAAGAAGTCAAAAGAATTTGGGTTACTGTAATAAAGCAGTTCTTAATCTATCACAGCTTTTTAGTTTTCATGATATTTACAAACCTTTTTCAACAGATTTCATACTGGTAATTTTGGCCATGCTTTGAATGTGGTTTTGCAATTTTATGGACATTTTGAAAATTTTGTACGTAGGTGAACTCGGCGGTGTATGTACGTGCGCGTGGTCGCGCCGCATTTTCGAGAACACGGAGCAAGATAGGAAGTTGACACCTATATGAATGATTTTGTTTTTTTAATGAGAAGAATATCGACTAATCAGCTCAAACCTCCAAATTAAAGAGGAACGGTCCCTTTAAGTGACACTTACCAGAACTGCTTTTTGGCAATAATTCACAGTTTTGGAATAATCGGGGCAATAAAGTGCCGTTTTGTAGTGGAATGTTAGTTTGAATCCCAAGATGTGCACCCGTAAATGACTCTTCGTGAACATCAGCCTTTTTGACCAGAACTCACACGCCGTACACAGCACGGAGCGCTGCGCATACTTTTTGAACGATAGTTTTCGCATAGATAATGAATTTTCAACCAAAGTGTGAGTTTTGTAGAACCTGCGAACCAACTAGAAGGACTTACAAGGAATGCCTTCCACAAACAACACAATGAAAAGTAGCCAGAGACCGGGTGTCGACGAAGGGTGGCTCAGCGGAGGTCCCTGACTAACTTTTACCAAAACAAAAATATAAACAAAAATTACTATAGTTTATAGAGTTTGATGGGCAGCCGCAGGTGGCGACCTGCCGTTTTTACACACTTGAGGAAGGAAAAATAACAACAGAACAAGGTATATAAACAACAATTTACTGAAACAACTTTAACAAGTACGAGTAACGGATCAGAAGGGAGGTAACAGGAACCGGTAGGAGGGAGAAGGACCGGCCAACGTTAGGGAGAAACAAAGAAAAGCGTAACTGAAAGCTTGGGCAGGAGGGGAGGAAAGACGCATGTAGGAAAGGGGGGGGGGGAAGTAACCAGCCAAAGGGGAGATCTAGAGGGGTCAGGTAGGGCTACACTGGTTACAAATCAGGCCAAGAGAAAAATATAGGTGCACCAAGGACAGTCTGACAATTACTATCGACCGACGGGCACTCTATTATAAAAAGGGTGAAGGTAATTAATAACACCGGGTTTTTAGGTTAAGAAAAGTGGGCACAGGTGTCTACGACGACTACATCAAAAAAGGATAATGTAAAAATCGTCTAATGTAAACAAAAAGAGAAAGGAGACCCGATAGACCTAAAAAAAACGCGGGAAACTAACACCGTACTGCCCAGTTCATAATCAGGGTGAGCGTGGCGGGAGTCATTGCAGGTTGTCACCTAATGAAGGCGTTGGAATAAAATAAAGAATCGCGGTTACGCGATACACAATATGAAACATCTTCTTGTACATTTTGACTGTTTTGTGAGTTCTGGTCAGACAGTTGAGCACGTAATTACATGCGGCGCGAAGCGCAGCACGAATTGAATATAACCATCAAGGTCGCATGACTCGTGCTAAATCTCGAAATACGCGTTTTTCGAGAAGAAGCGACGAATCAATACGTTAAAACAATGACACAAAAAAATGAGACAGGTTGAATATCGATTGAGAGGTTGGTCCTCCATTTTCTTCTCTTGCACGTCCTTCGTTGACTTGAGAGCGAGTTCACTGAAAGTTCACAATTATTTCCAGCTTCTACTTGAAACCGTGCACGTGCATATTATCATGCTCTGTAATCCGGTGTTATATTTATTGCGTATCAATATTATTCATTGAACTTTTTTCTTTTTGGAAATTCACCTTCATTATAATATCATACTTTCATTTTTATAAAATGATCGAACTGACATTTCGGTGACAAAATCGCGATCGCGAAACAACTTAGAAATACAACAAATTTTTGAGCTGTGTTTATCTTTTGTTTACGTTTTTGGTCAAGTGCCGAAAATTCTCATTGAATTTCTATTGAATTTGGCAAAGTAGCACATATTTCCCACTGAGACTGTGGAAGCGTGCCAATAAAACTTCAACTGACTATATTTCGTGGAAACGACAGATGTTTGAAAAGAAATTACGTCCAGGAAATTGAATAAAGTGTTTGTCAGCAAGAGAAAGCTCAGAGAAATTTTTAGGGTTTAAAAATATTAACATGCTGCTGAGCAGTCTGTAAGTTTTGTTGGCACGTTGCCGAGGTCTCAGTGGGAACGAACTATATAATGTACCCATTATTGCAACCACAATCATTACCTTGTGGCGTGTGGGTGCGATGGGTGGCTGGAGAACCTCGTTCGAACTCTCGTCATCTTCCAACAACAGGAGGCGCCAGCCAGACATCTGAGATTACACTCAAATAATAAAGATTGTGAAAAAGATAGATCATAACTGAGTAATAAAAAAATATCTTAAAGCGGAACATCTGTGAGCGGACTATTCATTCAAAATGTTTAAACTTTCGCTAGCAATCGGTTATCGAACCCAGCACCAAATTTACAACCGGGGTGAGTTCAACTGAGCCTGACGGAGCTTAACTGAGCTTAACTGGTCCTATTTAAGCTCAATGAGTCTAACTGAGCTTAACGGAGCCTAACTCTGAGAATGTACGCTGGATCATCCCGACCCATATTCGTCTCTGCTTAGCGTACTGCTTCGGGACACTTGTATTTGACCGAAGTCTAAGGGTAGACAAGCACTGTATTTCAGAAGTTGACGGTTGGGATGAAAAGATCGGAAAGTTCATGCATACGAACACTGAACTCCAGTGGCCTGCGTTTTCGCTATCGAGGGATGACAACCATCCCAGTGAAGTAAAATATCAAAAAGTTACAACAAGAATGTTTTTAGCATGCATCGAAGTTTGGGATGGAACAATAGTTGGAATAACAAACCAATAATATCGAATATACAGGGAGCTGGCAGAATATGAGCGGTTCTGATTAACCGTCTCGTTGAGTCGTAGACTAACCAGTCTATAAGGAAGAACCGAAGTGGGGGGCACAGCCAAACATTCTAGCGGAAAACTTTCACAGCTTCTGCTGCATAGTCTTATTCATTCCCACTGAGCCTCCTACAGTAGGAATACAAGTTTTAAGTACGTATAAATCACGTGATTATACTTTGGAAAAAGTTAACAAATTTCGTAATTGGTTGTTGTTTCTAGAACGAAGAGTGTTCTGAATGTTTTCTGCTCAAATGATATCTCACCTGAAAACGTAATCATTGAAATCATGAATGTATACTGTAGGAGTCTCAGTAGGAATGATGCGGACTATACTAGCACTCCCCATCTTCAACACGTATAGTAAACAGTGTAATTGTCTAATTACTTTTTGTGCTATGCACAAAGAAAGTCGAAACGATAGGGATTAGGGAAGTTCCCCTGGTAGAGTTTTGTACGTAGTTTGGTCCCTATACTTTTAGTCGGAAATCTTAGATTTTTTCTAAATTTCAAGAAAAACAACAACAAATCCGTCACTCTTTATGAAGCATTCTTTCAGTACTGACACTGAATGCACATTGACATTGAATAAATGAATAAAAAAGAACTGGAGTTGTTTAAAAACGTAGAAAAACCTTTATCTTGAAGAGAGTCGCATAGTGGTAATAGGGTTGAATGTCTTCAGAAAATCAGTATTTTCTCAGACAGATTCCTGCCAATAGGCATACCAATTTTTACGTTGGGCTGCCAATGGCTGCCAATTCTGCATTTTTCGTGCGACGTCATCTACCGAAAAATCGGTTTTTTATGACGGGAAACGAACATTGAAAGTTGTACATTTTTATTTTCCTCACTTTATTAAGTCTTCTTTTATAATCTGAACCGACAACAATTCAACGTCACATTATTCCAGCAGCAGCCGAGCACATCGCAAAGAGCCAGGACCACCCTGTCACCCTCAATCTACGATCGTAGACAGCCCGACAACGTTAGTATAGTAACTTTTCCTTCTTTTCAGACCTCTACAGTAAGAAATCAAGACTTTATTGCTCGGTAAAACTGATTTATATCACTCCCTGTGTCCGCAAAAATTTTACGAAAACTTGCAAATTTCATTGACCACTTGGGAAATAAATATCATCATTTTTGGAGAGTGAGATTTTAATTCAAATGAGCTTCTCTGATCAAACTACAAAGATCAGAGTGCCACTCAAATGATTCTCAGACATTTCGAAACGCACTAGAAACGCATATCATCGAGTATGATAGTTTATTATACCATAGTGAACATGACTAGTTTGTAGTTCAGCTCATGTTTTGTGGTTGTTGTCAATGGTCGCTTTTCACTTTAATCTGTTTTCAATCGCAGACTAGATATCCTGATGTACGTGTTGCTCCCGGTAATGGCTCTCAGACCGACTATGTGAGTTGTCAACTTAGCATATACACGAATTGGTGAAGACGAAAAAGCACATGGCTAAACCCTAGCGTTAGAGAAAACTTAGTTGAAAATCTCCCACTTTGGGCATTTGTGATAACAACAGTTTTTCTTAATCTCAGATGAACAGCGTATCAACAATTTCTAACAAACTTCTGATTATTATTCATCGATTACAGTGAATTGTTTCAGTCAAAATTTTAATGAACTTTTTCTCAAGTCTATAGAGCAGAAGTACTGGAACCAGATCCAGACGTAGCCGCGGATGCTGGGGCCCTTCTGACGGCCGGGCCAGACTTGGAAGACTTCTCAGTTGGAATGGAATCCGCCGCTCTCTGCAAATGCACAAGAGTGTTTTAGATGTACGATACAAGCTACGGTGGTACACATGTTGCAATTATTGATACGATGGTTGTCACAAGTAAATTGTTGTGTTTGGAATCATCGTAAGAAGATGAATTGAAAATCAGAAACAGAAAGGTCAGAAACAAGCCGTGCACAAATGTGGAATACACATGAATGAGGTTTAACGTTATAACAACTATCGCTTGCACCGACAATCACATTTCTTTACTTCTGGATTGTCCGGAAATTTTATTCTCAATACATTTCAGAGTACCTTTTCTGATAACTTCACGTGTTTCTGCTTTCATTAATATCACTCGTACGCTCACCTTCTGTTTGAAGTTTGTAGTAACATTGAGACTAGGCACATCCGAATTGATGGTTCCGTCGGCCGAGTTGCGACCAGAGACATCTGTGAGTCTATCCGACTGGGATCCCTACAATGCAACCAGTTCGAGAGAAACAACAACGCGAGTTTTTTTGTTTCCTTTTGGGTCCCTCATTCCGTTGCTCTCCCTTTATTTCCCATCGGATTTCATGATATATGTACAATTCCCCACTAAGTAATATACTGTTCCAGTACTTCTGCTCTATAGACTTGAGAAAAAGTTCATTAAAATTTTGACTGAAACAATTCACTGTAATCGATGAATAATAATCAGAAGTTTGTTAGAAATTGTTGATACGCTGTTCTTCTGAGATTAAGAAGTTGTTATCACAAATGCCCAAAGTGGGAGATTTTCAACTAAGTTTTCTCTAACGCTAGGGTTTAGCCATGTGCTTTTTCGTCTTCACCAATTCGTGTATATGCTAAGTTGACAACTCACATAGTCGGTCTGAGAGCCATTACCGGGAGCAACACGTACATCAGGATATCTAGTAATAATGAGTTTATCAACACACTGTATAACAATCAAGTGAGGGACGATTTGATAACTTATGAATTGATGTTTAAGGCTAGTAAAACAGAGAGCAATACATAGAATTGCATAAATTTGAGGAGAAAACTGATTTAGAAATAAACACATAGTAACATGACATGTCTATTTACGAGGTGGAAGTGGTTCCCATAATGGGTTGATGTGAAAACGAAAACCGTAGCGAGCAAAGTACACATCAGATATAAATGGGGCCAGATGAGGATCAGATTTATAGTAACGATAGAAAGCACTATAACGGAAACGTGTTTCATCTCTACACATCAAATGCAACTGAGAAACGGCCTTTTGAACTTTCTGGAGAGAGGGCCAATCAAGAGAGGCTATTGTAGGAACAGGAGGAATAGCAATAACCGTGGAAACAGAAGATGGTGGCGAAAACACACGTTTAGGAACTGGCTCAGGAGTTTTGATTTCAATGGGTTCAGGTTCACAGAGAGTTGGAGTAGAAGAAAATTCGTTAACTGAGGGAGGGAGAACATTTCTAGGCTGCTCAACTACCTCCATATCAGTTTGTAGGTTGGCGTCAGCAGGATTTGGCAGAGTTGTAGTTTGGTCGGTGACCTCAGCTCGGGCGGCGTCTCGTTTCGATTGTCTGGTGAGGAATCCGGCCTTGCGCTGATCCGGGGTCTCGAACTTCCGAACATGAAAGGTTGACATAGAAGCATCACATTTCATAGCAGTAGATAGATCAATTAGACGAGGAAACGGAATACCATCTTTGATAGAAATTTTGAGTGGACGAGATAAACCATCTTGACGTGGTTTTCCCAAACGGTGGAGAATTGAGACATTAGATGGAGAGATGGACACCAAATTGAAAATTGCATTCACCTTTTTCTTTGTTGTGGAATCCTCTGGTAGACCATAAATAGTGAGACATCGGCGATCGTTGAAATGGTGTAGTTGAGATTGAATAATGGTGGGCAGAGATTGGGTCAGACTGTCGATTTTGGAGTTGAGTGTTTTGATTTCACTCAAAATGGTGGAAAAATGGGTTCGAGATGGTACCATTTTCGGACGAGGCGAGGGCATGATAATCAATCGAGAGAGAGATTAGTCTGCGATTGAAAACAGACTAAAGTGAAAAGCGACCATTGACAACAACCACAAAACATGAGCTGAACTACAAACTAGTCATGTTCACTATGGTATAATAAACTATCATACTCGATGATATGCGTTTCTAGTGCGTTTCGAAATGTCTGAGAATCATTTGAGTGGCACTCTGATCTTTGTAGTTTGATCAGAGAAGCTCATTTGAATTAAAATCTCACTCTCCAAAAATGATGATATTTATTTCCCAAGTGGTCAATGAAATTTGCAAGTTTTCGTAAAATTTTTGCGGACACAGGGAGTGATATAAATCAGTTTTACCGAGCAATAAAGTCTTGATTTCTTACTGTAGAGGTCTGAAAAGAAGGAAAAGTTACTATACTAACGTTGTCGGGCTGTCTACGATCGTAGATTGAGGGTGACAGGGTGGTCCTGGCTCTTTGCGATGTGCTCGGCTGCTGCTGGAATAATGTGACGTTGAATTGTTGTCGGTTCAGATTATAAAAGAAGACTTAATAAAGTGAGGAAAATAAAAATAAATTATAGAATGTATAGGTAAATATGAAATAAAATAAAACCTATACTTTGAGATAGTATATTTATCTAACATTTTAGGTCTCTAAAATCTCTTCTAAAAATGTTATTATACACCTATGTGGTCGGAAGCTGGAGTTTCAACCCTTTCTAACAATGTTGTTAGCTCAAATTTACTTTACTGCATCGAATGAATGCTGTACTGCAATGTAATAGCGAATGAAACACTATTATTACCCCTAGTTCCAAGATAAAGATGAAGGCTTTCGATTGAAACAGTAATTTTTGTACGCCGATTTCCGATCAAAACAGTGATTTCAATTAAAACAATTATTTTGTACGGGTGTGAATGGAATTATATTCACAGTTTTTTTCCCAAGGTAGCAAGGGTTGGCTTTTCTCAAGGCAAGCTTATTCGGTGTATTGCTATTCCATCCTACTGTGTTTCGTAGTTTGATCCCGTTGCTGTTTGGCGAAAACTCGTACAAGGTGTGCATGGAGATCAAAATACAACCCCAATGTTTTTCCTTTCAATGTAGTGGGAAGAGTGTTCACCTGGCGAGGAGGAGGCGTCGAGATGGGTACTTGTCGAGACGGTCGAACAGCAACAGCTTTGCGACGGGGGGATCGGGGAGGGGTTCGGGCAACTGGTGGTGGGGCTCCGGGAGGTTGACGGGAGGTTGATGGGGCGGGCTCGTCTTTTTTTGGTGGTGCAAGACAGAGCCGCCTTCACCTTCTGCAATGAAACACATTAAAACCGTAGTATTTTGATATTTTTTGATAATGATGATGCTCCGGCGAAACAATTTTAAATCATTTACTCTTGTTTAGATCGAATAAATTTGTACATATGCCGATTGAAATCATTCGTTCAAAAACGGTACAGTTTCTGTTTTTCTCAGCTGACAATGTTTTCCTACGATTCGCTCGATTTGTGCGTGCAAAAAGTCTTTCCAATGTTTATTGCTTGAAAAATGATTGAGAAAGTGTAAGCAATCATTAACATCAGAAAGTGTGCAAGTTCTCATTTATGGTGTGTCCTTTGAGGAAAACAGCGAACGTGGTTTGTAGTTTGTTATACGATACAGTTTGAAAGCAAAAGAATTAAACTACAGATACAGCGGATAGGATGAAACATACACCGTAGTAGATTATTGTAAGAAGAACGACAACTATAACTCTCGCTTTTTATCAGTCCAGGATAAAAGGACAGATTTGATCAAGTTTTTTTCGAGTATGAGTAAAATAAGCTCACATCAACTCCTCGCCGAAAACGTCCAGGTCTCTCATCAGCGTCTACCTGTGAAAAGAGTTCTCTCAAACGTTTGTCTGTGTGAATTTGAAAATAAACTTCACAACTTAACAACTATAATGATTGAACTTGATTATCAACCTCATTTCTCAGTACGAACCACGACTATTGAACGAACAAGAACATTTACAAATAGTTCTAACATTATTCGACACCGGATTACGACAGTTCACGATCATACCACGCAGTGAACATATTGGGTTCCGAGTACATAACTTATTTGATTATACATTCCTACCAACCCTCATACAAAACATGCCAAAGGATAATTTAGACTAAACGGTTTTTCTCCACAGTTTTTGTAGTTTTATAGGCTTAGGGGTCTGGTATTCATTCAGTATAACACTGAGAAATGAAGCCCACAATACCTGTCCCTGTGCATCTCTCTGGGCGTCCACTCTAGCCTGCTGTTGGATTCGAGCCTGCTCCAGATCCTCCAACCGTTTCCTCTCATCCTCTTTCTTCTTTCTGTCCTTCTCCTCCTTCTTCTCTCTCCGTTCTCTCAACTTCGCCGCAACACGAGCCTTGGCCTGAGCAACGCGGCCCGGCCGATCGGCCAACCGTTGCTCTCTTGATGTTGCCTGAAAGTACACACAATTATAGTTCCTTTCCTTCGCACGGAGACTCGAATGACTAATTCTTAGAGCTAAAATAAGTATTACAAAAACTTTTGTTGTGTGCCAGTTTATGTGAAACAGAACAATCGCTAATAGAAAACTTTAGTTTTTGAATAACTCAAGAGTAGTGATATTTGGCTAGGAATACTCACTGTCAAAGTCTCAATGGGAATGAGGGTAACTATACAGAAAAACGATTATCCACAAGAATATGTGATAAAATTTGCGTAAAAAAGGGGCAGATATCCTGGAAAAGCCTATGGACAGCACGCAGCCTAAATGCGGTCAAAAAAAACATAGTATAATGTTATTCAATATTATTCCAACACATACAGTTCATGGGCAAAAATTCATTGAGTGTCTGCCAGTAAATGGATAGACCTTTTCAAAATAACCCTATGTGTGACATAAACGCAGAATAAAGAGAGAAAAGGCGTGATAGAGAGAAAAAGAGCGAAATCAACAGAAAAAGAAAGATAGAGAGAGAGAGAGAGAGATGGAAAGAAAGAGAGAGGAGCAGAGGCAAGGATATAGAGAGAGAGAGAAGGAAGGGGGATGGGGGGCGCATTTTAATGCTGATATCCTCACAGCAGCTGGAATACTTGTTTCTACGCGTATCTCATTCCCTTGGTCGGGCCAAATAAAATGGTTTGTACTCTTTTTATAGGGCTCCTTTTCACTTTTTATGTGGAGAGCAGGAATATAGGGGGTATGTATAGTCGTCGCCAACGGAAAGGCGGGATGGTACTGTATATCTCACTTTCCGCTGTGTACGCACACATATGTATTCGATTCCAAACCTCGTCAGTCATGTGCTTCAATAGCGCAGTAGTTTGCGCCCTGCTACGGAACTTTTGGTCGCAGGTTCGATTCCGGCAAGAGACAGAAATTTAAAAATTTTGCATTCACTATATCCCTATCCCGCTCTGCTTGTAGTTTTCTTCCGTTACTTATTGAGAAAATTGTGTAATCAAGGACGGTACCGAGAAATCAAACTTCAACAAACATATCAAACTAAAACGGAAAGATCGAACTTCAACAAATAAATCAAAGTACAAGAGATGGATCAAACTACAACAAATGTTTATACCTGCATAGGTTGTTGTTGGGGGGCGGGGTTTGGTGCTGGGGGGCCAGCGGGTGTCCGGGTACGCGGATTCGCCATGATGGTATTTTCTGCAACTGACAAGATTATAAAAGCCACACTGAATCAGGAGTTTTCTGCTTGTAGATGGGAGTCGCAGACATTTCGGTTAAAATACATGAATTACATTCTTCGTTTTTCTTACAATTCTCGTTAAAGAGGATATATACACTTACCAAACAGCTTGGTATTTTGTGTAATGACACATACTTTTTGTCTTTTTTTCTAGTCTCATTTCAGCCTCGACAACTACAATAGTAACATTCGAATACTCCACTGTTCGATACAGCAGAAACTTTTTAGTTTATTATTACGTAGTTAATTTTTTCAGATACTCGAATTCTGCTTCATTGTATGTCAAATATGTCCTGAGACACTCTGGGAGGCACATCTTTCGGCCAATGATTCAAACTCTGAATAGAACTATCTAGGCCAAAACAACATCGGTATATTTCTGCACATTTTTAGCTTCACTCACCAATTTGTGTATTCGGGAGGTTCGACGACTGTGTCTAATGCGAATCTTGATTGAAAATGAAAGTTTGTCCAGTTGTGTTTGATAAGTATTGCTCTTCTTAACGTGTATTTGAAAGTGTACTTGCGAAAATCTGACTATTTCCACGTGATTTCTTCGCCAGAACTTTTAATTTAGGGCAGAAAGAAAGAACGTCAACCGGTTGCGAAATAAGCAGGCAAACTTGATAACAGCTCCGTCCAAACAAACATTTCATTTCATATAGTTTCAATAATGGAAGTTTAGATGTAACAAAGATGTGTTAAAATTCAAACACACCACATAAATTGAGCCTAGTGGAATAAATAGAGGTACAATCTTTGCAAATTCAATAATCTATGCGAAATTTTAGTTTGTTCTGAGATATCGTCTTTTTTTGTTAAAGGTAACGTTGTACTACTTGAACATCAGAATAAAATTTATGGATGATATATTCAGCAAAGGAGAACAATATCATTACAAATCAGTGAAGGGTAGGTAGAAAAACCAAAAAAGTTTTCCCTCTATGAGTGAAGTACAACACTTTTGCGAATGAAAGTTATACATCGAGCAGTTTGCAACTAACGGGCTGCAAAAAATATCAGAATACATCACTTGTATCGCATAAAATGAAGCAAGACTTGGGAGGAAAAATCACAAAAGTAGAAAGTATGCGTCATGATCGTAACAAATGGAAATCCATTCAATTTCATTCATACTCGAGTTTAACTCATCATTATTTCGGATAAAAAGTCAGTTGAATTCTATGACAAAGTTTTAATTTCCGCCTGGTTTCGAGTCACTGCTTCTGATCATCAACTTTGTCCTTCGTTCCTTCGTTCCACTCGTAAGGATCAACCCTGCAAGTGAAAATGTATTCATGGACCACGTATGAAAAGTGGACGAATTCGTTGTATTCGGAACAAATTACAAAGCCACACGGGTAAATGCTACAATTATATATTTAGCACAGTCTTGTGAAAAACTGTTGAACACAGCAGAACGCAGATACGTCCAATAACACAACTATTTCTTAGAGCAAACATGTTTAAAGACATTGTTCATTCACGTGTTATAATGGAACTGGACCAACGCTAACGGAGATTTGAAATTCATTGCAAAACTCTAAAGCCTGGAATACTCCTTGACACGCTGCCAAGTCTCAGTAGTAATGACCTTAACTATACTACCTGGCCCGTTTGAGTTTGACATCTACTACTAACTTAGCACCACAATTTTCTCATCTTCTCTCCCATTGGGTACTTCTTCCGTTCAAACTATCACTTCACTTATATTTTTCTATTCTACGAAGTGAATTATAGGTACAACAAACCAAAAATCAACAAGAAGAAACACGGAAGGATGAAACAATTTGTAGTGATCATCACAGCAAATCAAACATGAATCGGCGTGAACAGAACCCACATTTTCACGTGAGTTGGCAGATCCTTTCTCAGCATGTTAATGTACTCTGCGTATTGCGGGACATCCTGGTAGGTCAAAGCTCTCAGCGATTTGGCAATTCTCAGGAAGGAGGGAGGACAACCCTTGAACAGAATTATTATTTTCCTTACAAGTTTACGTTGCAGTTGTTATGGTCATTATGCAAACTGGAGAATTTTGTTGATTATTCAAAATTTGAAACTGCAAGCAATTCTGTTATGTTGTTGTAGCATGTCATGATTTGAGTAAAATTGGTTACAATGCTATTGTGCTTGTTAAAGTCGAACTCAATGCACGAATCCAATCAAGAAAACCCAGCTGAAACTCACGACTAATAACTTACTGACAGAAGTACACACACGAATGACGATAACTACGCCGACCTCGCACAACTCCGAATCGCTGGTGTCCTCTTTGATCTTCGCCGCCTGCTTGCGCAGCTTTCCCTTCCACGGAAGAGTACCGGTGAGACATTCAATGAGAGTATGGAGACCGCCGTACCTACAAATAGTACGTGAAATAGTGCGTGGAATCATTGTGCACATGAAAGGAATGACGTGAACCCATGACGACCTTATATCGTGGTATATGGTCGATAGTGAGCGCCCTTTTGCTAAATACTGTGATATTGGCGAACGAGCACGTGGTGGAATATAGTGGCACCATGCTTACTGCGTGAATGGTACCCGTTCAACAAGCCATGCATGTGTGGAACACGAATACATGTAGGTGAACTTTCTTATCATGTATCTCTCCTACCATTATGTTTTTTTATGAACCTTCAATATACAAATCCTATTGTGATGAAGATGACAAATTAGCTGTGATGAAGATGACAAATTGAAATGTCTGCACATTTGAAGCGAACAAAGAAATAGACAAGTATAACTAGTTCGTAACGGCAGAATCCTGTTTTTTGGGCGACCAGGAGTGCAGATTCTCTTACCCTTCTAAATTATCCCAAGTCTGGTGGTGGAACTCACAAATCATCGTGGCGACCCTGTTCCTTGTGGGCATGAACGTGGCGCGAGCAATAGCGAACTGTTCCCACAAAATTGACCTGCAACACCGATTTCAATTCGTCACCAGTTTCAAAAATGAGTAGTTCACTATGATTGTTTTGCTCACACTATGTTTGTACTGCGGGTGCCAAATTTATAAATGTCTGTCTCTCGACGGAGTAGAACATGCGAGCAAAGCATCCGTGGTTGTGCCCTAACCACTGCGCTTTGAGATTAACTGATCGGTAAACTTTCGATTCGAATATTTGTGTCCGTACACAGCAAAAATTGAGATATACAGCACCCTTCCGTCTTTCCGTTGGCGACGACTATAGTACCGCTACTCAATTGTCGGTTGGAAATATGTTCAAATATTGAGTGGTATTTTTGAACATATTTTGTTATTCATTTATATACTATCTGAATGACAATTACTATACGGATGCAGCTTTCCGGAAGGCAGTTGTACTCATCTGCTCTTTTTGTAGTCATGATCCCGCTGCATTTGCTCATAATTTTATAAACTGGTTTTTATACAAATTAAAGTTGAACTGAGGTCTGTTAACTTTCTAAATACATATCCTTTCATATCACAGTTTTACAGGTGAATGAAGAAGTTGAAAAAATATACCTTTTGTCGTGGCTGCCTCAGTTTGATTTCATTGCCACCTTCAATCAGTATTTGCCGACACATCCCGAAATCGAAGATGAACAGCACCTTTAACGAGGTCCTGCCTTTTTCACGTAACTGAGTATTGTCTTTAAACAAAACTTTGTTATTGATATTATAACTGCAAGAGTAAAGAAGAACATGCTAACCTGGGTGCAAAATAAAAGACTTTTGGATCACTAAACACAACGTAGAACGTGCCTGGTCCGTTCTTGTGGTACCACACATCATATTTAAATTTAAATGTGACTTTGTTCTCCCATAACGTTAACGACGTGTTGTATGAACCGTAATTCATATGTTTTCCATCCGAGTCCCTTATAAAACGCCTACCGACGGCTGAACGACGCCCATGGCAAAGTTGGATGGTTTGACGTCGCGGTGCACAAACCCCTGGTGTAGGTCATGAATACACTGAAAATTGACCACTGAGGGCAGAAAGACTGAGAAGTGTAGACTGAACATGGTACGACTGTTTGGGTAAGGACCAACGTGTTTGTTGTAGTTTGATCGGGATAAACTTCGTTGTTAAAAACTTTGATATGCCCAAACAGACAGAACAGCATACTTCATATAGGCTCGTTTTGTTTAATACAGTTACTGTGATATTCAACGCAGAAAAGCAGCATGAATCAACGAGAACATTCGTTTTGACATAACTCAGACTAACGCTAAATTTTAATCTCACTTTTCACCAACTTTCACAACTTGAAGTCCGATTCGAACCGTTGAGGGTACGGAGAGTTTTCTATACGGCAGTGATTTTCTCAAAAGAGACAGTTCGGGGCCCAGCAGCGACATAACCAGCCAAGTGTAGGTAGGCATCTTGCCCGATCCAAACAGTCTACATGCATGGCGAGACCTGAAACTAATTACTCAAATTTTCGGTAATTGACCAAGACGCGGTCGGTCGGTTCAGGCTCGGTCGGCACATGTCCAACTGGCGGTCGGTAATGAACCAGTATAGGTAATACTCTAACTGCGGTTTTTCTTACCGACCGCCAGCGGGACACAGGCCGACCCACACTCTTATCACCGACCGCCAGTAGGACATGCGCCGACCGAGCCTGAAACGGCCGACCGCGTCTTGGGTAATTACCAAATTGATAATTGACCAAGACGCTAGTATCTTGAAATGTCATTTTCCAATTATGTATTGTCAAGGTTTTCCTTTGTTACAGAAATGGTACTCTCATAATTGTGTTAATACCTGCATTTTTATAGTGTGCGCGTAAAAGGTAAATGACTGCATTTCGGCTAGTTGGCAAGAGCGAAATGACATTTTTTTTTCAATCGTAAAGTTTAAAAGGAGCGGGAGGGACGGGGTGATCGTGAAATGGTATCGTGATAGTCATAGGTCGTTATTCATCAAAGCAACACTATGAGTCAAAGACAAATTTCGTACCAAATCGCGAACCAAATTGTGCTCAAACTTGAGCAAATGGTGTGTCCGAGTTCTAACGTGTTTTATTTACTATCTTTCTATCCTCTTGAAGTGGACTTGCTCAAGAGTCTCTGAAGAAAACATCTTAATTATGTTACAAGTTTGCACAATTATTGTTCATAGCTTCATCAAACACTGACGATTGCATTTTTCTGAGAACCATTATTTCCATTTTGAGACGTTCATCGGTACGTTGAACTCTCATTGCTTCGATCTTCATAGCGGCCCTCTTCGCCGGCTGAAAGAGAAGTTTGCATGGAAAATGATAAGAGGATAGTTCTAATTCGAACGGTAAACAATTAACGATTGTGGATTGATCTGTAGCTAAATCACGTATTGTGACTCGAGTACAATTACAGATTGATATTACAAAATGTTCGCGTTCTCAAATCAGATGGAGCCCGTTTATTTGTAAATCAGATGGAGCCCGTTTATTTGTAAATCAGATAGGACACATTTTTATTATGCTACGAACAACTGAACAAACGGAACGAACAAGAAGAATAAGTTATTAGGCACCTTTCCGTTTTTGTCCATCACTGCAACTAAGAACACCTTTCCGAATGCACCCTCTGCTATCTTTTTTTCCACTTCGAAGTTTTCGACCCTGTCTCCTAGGTCAATTCTTGGCTGAGGCAACGCGATACGAACGGGTTCCGCAAACATGGTCTGAAACATTTTATACTATTAGTCAAATGCACAAGCTAAAACGCATTAGGCTACAGCTTATAGGCTACAAATTTGACTTCATAGGTTACGATTGGACGATTTTGGTATTTTCGCGATCGTCTGGCAACGATCGTTTTCCAGTTTCTCATCTACCGTACCCAGAATGAAAAACCTCTAAATATTTTCGGATAAATGACATCAGTGACGTGTTAGGAACATTTTGAAACCAAATTTGACTTCATATGTTACGATTGGACGATTTTGGTATTTTCGCGATCGTTTTCCAGTTTCTCATCCACCGTACCCAGAATGACAAACCTCTTTATATTTTCAGATAAATGCTATCGGTGACTTGTTAGGAACATTTTGAAACCAAATTTTACTTCATATGTTACGATTGGACGATTTTGGTTATTTCGCGGTCGTCTGGCAACGATCGTTTTCCAGTCTACCGTACCCAGAATGAAAAACCTCGAAATATTTTTGGATAAATGACATCAGTGACGTGTTAGGAACATTTTGAAACCAAATTTGACTTCATATGTTACGATTGGACGATTTTGGTATTTTCGCGATCGTCTGGCAACGATCGTTTTCCAGTTTCTCATCCACCGTACCCAGAATGAAAACTTCTGAATATTTTTTAGATAAATGCTATCAGTGACTTGTTAGGAACATTTTGAAACCAAATTTGACTTCATATGTTACGATTGGACGATTTTGGTATTTTCGCGATCGTCTGGCAACGATCGTTTTCCAGTTTCTCATCCACCGTACCCAGAATGAAAACCTCTAAATATTTTTGGATAAATGACATCAGTGACGTGTTAGGAACATTTTGAAACCAAATTTGACTTCATATGTTACGATTGGACGATTTTGGTATGAAAACGATCGTCTGGCAACGATCGTTTTCAAGTTTCTCATCCACCGTACCCAGAATGAAAAACCTCTGAATATTTTTAGATAAATGCTATCAGTGACTTGTTAGGAACATTTTGAAACCAAATTTGACTTCATATGTTACGATTGGACGATTTTGGTATTTTCGCGATCGTCTGGCAACGATCGTTTTCCAGTTTCTCATCTACCGTACCCAGAATGAAAAACCTCTAAATATTTTTGGATAAATGACATCAGTGACGTGTTAGGAACATTTGAAACCAAATTTGACTTCATATGTTACGATTGGACGATTTTGGTATTTTCGCGATCGTCTGGCAACGATCGTTTTCAAGTTTCTCATCCACCGTACCCAGAATGAAAAACCTCTGAATATTTTTAGATAAATGCTATCAGTGACTTGTTAGGAACATTTTGAAACCAAATTTGACTTCATATGTTACGATTGGACGATTTTGGTATTTTCGCGATCGTCTGGCAACGATCGTTTTCCAGTTTCTCATCTACCGTACCCAGAATGAAAAACCTCTAAATATTTTTGGATAAATGACATCAGTGACGTGTTAGGAACATTTGAAACCAAATTTGACTTCATATGTTACGATTGGACGATTTTGGTATTTTCGCGATCGTCTGGCAACGATCGCTTTCCAGTTTCTCATCCACCGTACCCAGAATGAGAATCCTCTAAATATTTTTGGAGAAATGATATCATTGACTTGTTAGGAACACTTTGAAACCAAATTTGACTTTATATGTTACGATTGGACGATTTTGGTATTTTCGCGATCGTCTGTCAACGATCGTTTTCCAGTTTCTCATCTACCGCACCCAGAATGAAAAACCTCTAAATATTTTTGGATAAATGATATCAGTGACTTGTTAGGAAAATTTTGAAACCAAATTTGACTTCATATGTTACGATTGGACGATTTTGGTATTTTCGCGATCGTCTGTCAACGATCGTTTTCCAGTTTCTCATCTACCGTACCCAGAATGAAAAACCTCGTAATATTTTTGGATAAATGATATCAGTGACTTGTTAGGAACATTTTGAAACCAAATTTGACTTCATATGTTACGATTGGACGATTTTGGTAATTTAGCGATCGTCTGGCAACGATTGTTTTCCAGTTTCTCATCCACCGTACCCAGAATGAAAACCTCTAAATATTTTTGAACTAATGATATCAGTGACTTGTTAGGAACATTTTGAAACCAAATTTGACTTCATATGTTACGATTGGACGATTTTGGTATTTTCGCGATCGTCTGGCAACGATCGTTTTCCAGTTTCTGATCTACCGTACCCAGAATGAAAAACCTCTAAACATTTTTGGATAAATGATATCAGTGACTTGTTAGGAACATTTTGAAACCAAATTCGACTTCATATGTTACGATTGGACGATTTTGGTATTTTCGCGATCGTCTGGCAACGATCGTTTTCCAGTTTCTCATCTACCGTACCCAGAATGAAAAACCTCTAAATATTTTTGTATACATGATATCAGTGACTTGTTAGGAAAATTTTGGAACCAAATTTGACTTTATATGTTACGATTGGACGATTTTGGTATTTTCGCGATCGTCTGTCAACGATCGTTTTCCAGTTTCTGATCTACCGTACCCAGAATGAAAAACCTCTAAACATTTTTGGATAAATGATATCAGTGACTTGTTAGGAACATTTTGAAACCAAATTTGACTTCATATGTTACGATTGGACGATTTTGGTATTTTCGCGATCGTCTGGCAACGATCGTTTTCCAGTTTCTCATCTACCGTACCCAGAATGAAAAACCTCTAAATATTTTTGTATACATGATATCATTGACTTGTTAGGAACACTTTGAAACCAAATTTGACTTTATATGTTACGATTGGACGATTTTGGTATTTTCGCGATCGTTTTCCAGTTTCTCATCCACCGTACCCAGAATGAAAAACCTCTGAATATTTTTAGATAAATGCTATCGGTGACTTGTTAGGAACATTTTGAAAGCAAATTTGACTTCATATGTTACGATTGGACGATTTTGGTATTTTCGCGATCGTCTGGCAACGATCGTTTTCCAGTCTACCGTACCCAGAATGAAAAACCTCTAAATATTTTTGGATAAATGACATCAGTGACGTGTTAGGAACATTTTGAAACCAAATTTGACTTCATATGTTGCGATTCGACGATTTTGGTATTTTCGCGATCGTCTGGCAACGATCGTTTTCCCGTTTCTCATCTACCGCACCCAGAATGAAAAACCTTTAAATAATTTTGGATAAATGATATCAGTGACTTGTTAGGAACATTTTGAAACCAAATTTGACTTCATATGTTACGATTGGACGATTTTGGTATTTTCGCGATCGTATTCCAGTTTCTCATCCACCGTACCCAGAATGAAAAACCTCTAAATATTTTTAGATAAATGATATCAGTGACCTGTTAGGAACATTTTGAAACCAAATTTGACTTAATATGTCACGATTGGACGATTTTGGTATTTTCGCGATCGTCTGGCAACGATCGTTTTCCAGTTTCCCATCTACCGTACCCAGAATGAAAAACCTCTAAATATTTTTAGATAAATGATATCAGTGACCTGTTAGGAACATTTTGAAACCAAATTTGACTTAATATGTCACGATTGGACGATTTTGGTATTTTCGCGATCGTCTGGCAACGATCGTTTTCCAGTTTCCCATCTACCGTACCCAGAATGAAAAACCTCTAAATATTTTTGGATAAATGACATCAGTGACGTGTTAGGAACATTTTGAAACCAAATTTGACTTCATATGTTGCGATTCGACGATTTTGGTATTTTCGCGATCGTCTGGCAACGATCGTTTTCCAGTTTCTCATCTACCGTACCCAGAATGGAAACTTCTGAATATTTTTAAATAAATGCTATCAGTGACTTGTTAGGAACATTTTGAAACCAAATTTGACTTCATATAAGACGGGTCCAACTAAATTTTTTCAAAATTTCCGTTTTTTTACCAAAATGTTGTCAACGGAGTGGGTGTGACACGTAAACCATTATCTTGTCAAAGTTGCTGCTGTATCTGGGAAATATTAGAGCCAACCCAATTGACAAGCGCCAACATGAATATTGATGTCTGCCAAGTGATAATATCACTTCTCAACACTTGGCAAGTGATATTATCACTGCTCAACACTTGGCAAGTGATATTATCACTGCTCAACACTTGGCAAGTGATATTATCACTGCTCAACACTTGGCAAGTGATATTATCACTGCTCAACACTGACAATTGCCAGGAACGATCCTCTTTCTTGACACGTGTCAACTAGGTTTTGCCTCATGCGGGAATCGAACCTGACCCCGCCACACCAAAAGCGAGACGCTTACCACTACACTAAGCGGGCTACATTCTAGAGCGCGAACAGTTCGTACACACACCGGGGCGGGCATATTCATAACGGGATGAGAATAGATTATCGAATTATGGGTGCGAATCTGTGAAAGAAAAAACGAGAAGCGGAAAATGGAATACAGTAAACACTTAAACCTGCGACGTTGGGCGAAAAGTTGCTACTGGCTTTTAACTAGCTGAAATGTTTTTTTGGTGTGTTCAGCTTTTAAATTCACGTTTTATATTTATGAAAATTGATTTTTTCAATAAACTAATCCCTTTTAATACACTCATGTGTGGCAACCTTAATCTGAACAATTGCGGCGGGGTTATATATAGCGCGGTCCATTCTTTTCAAATGCAGGTGCTCCCTTAGTGTAGTGGTAGTGCGATTGCTTTTGGCCCAACGGCCAAGGGTTCGAATCCTCTCAACGGTTTGGCACGTGTCAAAATGAATCAGTGCAAATGGCAAATGGTAAAGATGATCCCTTTGGGTGACAAGTGACAAGCGAACTCCGTTCACTTAGCATTTGCCAAAAGAATCTGAATCTCATTGTCAAATGCCAACATCGCGTTGACAAGAAACCTAAAATTGTGTCATTTCGACCGCAAGGCGCAAGAAAATGTTCCCGTTCACAGATTGACAGAATTCCGTGAATTACTTTGAATTTTGAAAAAAATTTAGTTGGAACCGTCTTATATGTTACGATTGGACGATTTTGGTATTTTCGCGATCGTCTGGCAACGATCGTTTTCCCGTTTCTCATCTACCGCATCCAGAATGAAAAACCCCTAAATATTTTATATATAAATGATATCAGTGACTTGTTAGGAACATTTTGAAACCAAATTTGACTTAATATGTCACGATTGGACGATTTTGGTATTTTCGCGATCGTCTGGCAACGATCGTTTTCCAGTTTCTCATCCACCGTACCCAGAATGAAAAACCCCTAAATATTTTTGGATAAATGATATCAGTGACCTGTTAGGAACATTTTGAAACCAAATTTGACTTAATATGTCACGATTGGACGATTTTGGTATTTTCGCGATCGTCTGGCAACGATCGTTTTCCAGTTTCTCATCCACCGTACCCAGAAGGAAAAACCCCTAAATATTTTTGGATAAATGATATCAGTGACCTGTTAGGAACATTTTGAAACCAAATTTGACTTAATATGTCACGATTGGACGATTTTGGCATTTTCGCGATCGTCTGGCAACGATCGTTTTCCAGTTTCTCATCTACCGTACCCAGAATGAAAAACCTCTAAATATTTTCGGATAAATGACATCAGTGACGTGTTAGGAACATTTTGAAACCAAATTTGACTTCATATGTTGCGATTCGACGATTTTGGTATTTTCGCGATCGTCTGGCAACGATCGTTTTCCAGTTTCTCATCTACCGTACCCAGAATGGAAACTTCTGAAAATTTTTAAATAAATGCTATCAGTGACTTGTTAGGAACATTTTGAAACCAAATTTGACTTCATATGTTACGATTGGACGATTTTGGTATTTTCGCGATCGTCTGGCAACGATCGTTTTCCCGTTTCTCATCTACCGCACCCAGAATGAAAAACCTTTAAATAATTTTGGATAAATGATATCAGTGACTTGTTAGGAACATTTTGAAACCAAATTTGACTTCATATGTTACGATTGGACGATTTTGGTATTTTCGCGATCGTCTGGCAACGATCGTTTCCCAGTTTCTCATCCACCGTACCCAGAATGAAAAACCCCTAAACATTTTTGGATAATTGATATCAGTGACCTGTTAGGAACATTTTGAAACCAAATTTGACTTCTAATGTTACGATTGGACGATTTTGGCATTTTCGCGATCGTCTGGCAACGATCGTTTTCCAGTTTCTCATCTACCGTACCCAGAATGAAAAACCTCTAAATATTTTCGGATAAATGACATCAGTGACGTGTTAGGAACATTTTGAAACCAAATTTGACTTCATATGTTACGATTGGACGATTTTGGTATTTTCGCGATCGTTTTCCAGTTTCTCATCCACCGTACCCAGAATGAAAAACCCCTAAATATTTTTGGATAAATGATATCAGTGACCTGTTAGGAACATTTTGAAACCAAATTTGACTTAATATGTCACGATTGGACGATTTTGGTATTTTCGCGATCGTCTGGCAACGATCGTTTTCCAGTTTCTCATCTACCGTACCCAGAATGAAAAACCTCTAAATATTTTCGGATAAATGACATCAGTGACGTGTTGGGAACATTTTGAAACCAAATTTGACTTAATATGTCACGATTGGACGATTTGGTATTTTCGCGATCGTCTGGCAACGATCGTTTTCCAGTTTCTCATCTACCGTACCCAGAATGAAAAACCTCTGAATATTTTCGGATAAATGACATCAGTGACGTGTTAGGAACATTTTGAAACCAAATTTGACTTCATATGTTGCGATTCGACGATTTTGGTATTTTCGCGATCGTCTGGCAACGATCGTTTTCCAGTTTCTCATCTACCGTACCCAGAATGAAAAACCTCTAAATATTTTCGGATAAATGACATCAGTGACGTGTTAGGAACATTTTGAAACCAAATTTGACTTCATATGTCACGATTGGACGATTTTGGTATTTTCGCGATCGTCTGGCAACGATCGTTTTCCAGTTTCTCATCTACCGTACCCAGAATGAAAAACCTCTAAATATTTTCGGATAAATGACATCAGTGACGTGTTAGGAACATTTTGAAACCAAATTTGACTTAATATGTCACGATTGGACGATTTTGGTATTTTCGCGATCGTCTGGCAACGATCGTTTTCCAGTTTCTCATCCACCGTACCCAGAATGAAAAACCTCTAAATATTTTCGGATAAATGACATCAGTGACGTGTTGGGAACATTTTGAAACCAAATTTGACTTAATATGTCACGATTGGACGATTTTGGTATTTTCGCGATCGTCTGGCAACGATCGTTTTCCAGTTTCTCATCCACCGTACCCAGAATGAAAAACCCCCAAATATTTTTGGATAAATGATATCAGTGACCTGTTAGGAACATTTTGAAACCAAATTTGACTTAATATGTCACGATTGGACGATTTTGGTATTTTCGCGATCGTCTGGCAACGATCGTTTTCCAGTTTCTCATCCACCGTACCCAGAATGAAAAACCCCTAAATATTTTTCGATAAATGATATCAGTGACCTGTTAGGAACATTTTGAAACCAAATTTGACTTAATATGTCACGATTGGACGATTTGGTATTTTCGCGATCGTCTGGCAACGATCGTTTTCCAGTTTCTCATCTACCGTACCCAGAATGAAAAACCTCTAAATATTTTCGGATAAATGACATCAGTGACGTGTTAGGAACATTTTGAAACCAAATTTGACTTAATATGTCACGATTGGACGATTTTGGTATTTTCGCGATCGTCTGGCAACGATCGTTTTCAAGTTTCTCATCCACCGTACCCAGAATGAAAAACCCCTAAATATTTTATATATAAATGATATCAGTGACCTGTTAGGAACATTTTGAAACCAAATTTGACTTAATATGTCACGATTGGACGATTTTGGTATTTTCGCGATCGTCTGGCAACGATCGTTTTCCAGTTTCTCATCCACCGTACCCAGAATGAAAAACCCCTAAATATTTTTGGATAAATGATATCAGTGACCTGTTAGGAACATTTTGAAACCAAATTTGACTTAATATGTCACGATTGGACGATTTTGGTATTTTCGCGATCGTCTGGCAACGATCGTTTTCCAGTTTCTCATCCACCGTACCCAGAATGAAAAACCCCTAAATATTTTTGGATAAATGACATCAGTGACGTGTTAGGAACATTTTGAAACCAAATTTGACTTAATATGTCACGATTGGACGATTTGGTATTTTCGCGATCGTCTGGCAACGATCGTTTTCCAGTTTCTCATCTACCGTACCCAGAATGAAAAACCTCTAAATATTTTCGGATAAATGACATCAGTGACGTGTTAGGAACATTTTGAAACCAAATTTGACTTAATATGTCACGATTGGACGATTTTGGTATTTTCGCGATCGTCTGGCAACGATCGTTTTCAAGTTTCTCATCCACCGTACCCAGAATGAAAAACCCCTAAATATTTTATATATAAATGATATCAGTGACCTGTTAGGAACATTTTGAAACCAAATTTGACTTAATATGTCACGATTGGACGATTTTGGTATTTTCGCGATCGTCTGGCAACGATCGTTTTCCAGTTTCTCATCCACCGTACCCAGAATGAAAAACCCCTAAATATTTTTGGATAAATGATATCAGTGACCTGTTAGGAACATTTTGAAACCAAATTTGACTTAATATGTCACGATTGGACGATTTTGGTATTTTCGCGATCGTCTGGCAACGATCGTTTTCCAGTTTCTCATCCACCGTACCCAGAATGAAAAACCCCTAAATATTTTTGGATAAATGATATCAGTGACCTGTTAGGAACATTTTGAAACCAAATTTGACTTAATATGTCACGATTGGACGATTTTGGCATTTTCGCGATCGTCTGGCAACGATCGTTTTCCAGTTTCTCATCTACCGTACCCAGAATGAAAAACCTCTAAATATTTTCGGATAAATGACATCAGTGACGTGTTAGGAACATTTTGAAACCAAATTTGACTTCATATGTTACGATTGGACGATTTTGGTATTTTCGCGATCGTCTGGCAACGATCGTTTTCCAGTTTCTCATCCACCGTACCCAGAATGAAAACTTCTGAATATTTTTAGATAAATGCTATCAGTGACTTGTTAGGAACATTTTGAAACCAAATTTGACTTCATATGTTACGATTGGACGATTTTGGTATTTTCGCGATCGTCTGGCAACGATCGTTTTCCAGTTTCTCATCTACCGCACTCAGAATGAAAAACCTTTAAATATTTTTGGATAAATGATATCAGTGACGTGTTAGGAACATTTTGAAACCAAATTTGACTTCATATGTTACGATTGGACGATTTTGGTATTTTCGCGATCGTTTTCCAGTTTCTCATCCACCGTACCCAGAATGAAAAACCTCTGAATATTTTTGGATAAATGCTATCGGTGACTTGTTAGGAACATTTTGAAACCAAATTTGACTTCATATGTTACGATTGGACGATTTTGGTATTTTCGCGATCGTCTGGCAACGATCGTTTTCCAGTCTACCGTACCCAGAATGAAAAA
Organism: Litoditis marina; assembly: GCA_964036275.1. Taxonomy (NCBI): domain Eukaryota; kingdom Metazoa; phylum Nematoda; class Chromadorea; order Rhabditida; family Rhabditidae; genus Litoditis; species Litoditis marina. The sequence goes on from OZ038433.1 coordinate 16,756,861, forward strand.
CCTCTAAATATTTTTGGATAAATGACATCAGTGACGTGTTAGGAACATTTTGAAACCAAATTTGACTTCATATGTTACGATTGGACGATTTTGGTATGAAAACGATCGTCTGGCAACGATCGTTTTCCAGTTTCTCATCCACCGTACCCAGAATGAAAACTTCTGAATATTTTTAGATAAATGCTATCAGTGACTTGTTAGGAACATTTTGAAACCAAATTTGACTTCATATGTTACGATTGGACGATTTCGGTATTTTCGCGATAGTCTGGCAACGATCGTTTTCGAGTTTCTCATCTACCGTACCCAGAATGAAAAACCTCTAAATATTTTTGGATAAATGCTATCGGTGACTTGTTAGGAACATTTTGAAACCAAATTTGACTTCATATGTTACGATTGGACGATTTTGGTATTTTCGCGATCGTCTGGCAACGATCGTTTTCCAGTTTCTCATCCACCGTACCCAGAATGAAAAACCCCTAAATATTTTATATATAAATGATATCAGTGACCTGTTAGGAACATTTTGAAACCAAATTTGACTTAATATGTCACGATTGGACGATTTTGGTATGAAAACGATCGTCTGGCAACGATCGTTTTCCAGTTTCTCATCCACCGTACCCAGAATGAAAACTTCTGAATATTTTTAGATAAATGCTATCAGTGACTTGTTAGGAACATTTTGAAACCAAATTTGACTTCATATGTTACGATTGGACGATTTCGGTATTTTCGCGATAGTCTGGCAACGATCGTTTTCGAGTTTCTCATCTACCGTACCCAGAATGAAAAACCTCTAAATATTTTTGGATAAATGCTATCGGTGACTTGTTAGGAACATTTTGAAACCAAATTTGACTTCATATGTTACGATTGGACGATTTTGGTATTTTCGCGATCGTCTGGCAACGATCGTTTTCCAGTTTCTCATCCACCGTACCCAGAATGAAAAACCCCTAAATATTTTATATATAAATGATATCAGTGACCTGTTAGGAACATTTTGAAACCAAATTTGACTTAATATGTCACGATTGGACGATTTTGGTATTTTCGCGATCGTCTGGCAACGATCGTTTTCCAGTTTCTCATCCACCGTACCCAGAATGAAAAACCCCTAAATATTTTTGGATAAATGATATCAGTGACCTGTTAGGAACATTTTGAAACCAAATTTGACTTAATATGTCACGATTGGACGATTTTGGTATTTTCGCGATCGTCTGGCAACGATCGTTTTCCAGTTTCTCATCCACCGTACCCAGAATGAAAAACCCCTAAATATTTTTCGATAAATGATATCAGTGACCTGTTAGGAACATTTTGAAACCAAATTTGACTTCTAATGTTACGATTGGACGATTTTGGCATTTTCGCGATCGTCTGGCAACGATCGTTTTCCAGTTTCTCATCTACCGTACCCAGAATGAAAAACCTCTAAATATTTTCGGATAAATGACATCAGTGACGTGTTAGGAGCATTTTGAAACCAAATTTGACTTCATATGTTACGATTGGACGATTTTGGTATTTTCGCGATCGTTTTCCAGTTTCTCATCCACCGTACCCAGAATGAAAAACCCCTAAATATTTTTGGATAAATGATATCAGTGACCTGTTAGGAACATTTTGAAACCAAATTTGACTTAATATGTCACGATTGGACGATTTTGGTATTTTCGCGATCGTCTGGCAACGATCGTTTTCCAGTTTCTCATCCACCGTACCCAGAATGAAAAACCCCTAAATATTTTTGGATAAACGATATCAGTGACCTGTTAGGAACATTTTGAAACCAAATTTGACTTAATATGTCACGATTGGACGATTTTGGTATTTTCGCGATCGTCTGGCAACGATCGTTTTCCAGTTTCTCATCCACCGTACCCAGAATGAAAAACCCCTAAATATTTTTGGATAAATTATATCAGTGACCTGTTAGGAACATTTTGAAACCAAATTTGACTTAATATGTCACGATTGGACGATTTTGGTATTTTCGCGATCGTCTGGCAACGATCGTTTTCCAGTTTCTCATCCACCGTACCCAGAATGAAAAACCCCTAAATATTTTTTGATAAATGATATCAGTGACCTGTTAGGAACATTTTGAAACCAAATTTGACTTCTAATGTTACGATTGGACGATTTTGGCATTTTCGCGATCGTCTGGCAACGATCGTTTTCCAGTTTCTCATCTACCGTACCCAGAATGAAAAACCTCTAAACATTTTCGGATAAATGACATCAGTGACGTGTTAGGAACATTTTGAAACCAAATTTGACTTCATATGTTACGATTGGACGATTTTGGTATTTTCGCGATCGTTTTCCAGTTTCTCATCCACCGTACCCAGAATGAAAAACCCCTAAATATTTTTGGATAAATGATATCAGTGACCTGTTAGGAACATTTTGAAACCAAATTTGACTTAATATGTCACGATTGGACGATTTTGGTATTTTCGCGATCGTCTGGCAACGATCGTTTTCCAGTTTCTCATCTACCGTACCCAGAATGAAAAACCTCTAAATATTTTCGGATAAATGACATCAGTGACGTGTTGGGAACATTTTGAAACCAAATTTGACTTAATATGTCACGATTGGACGATTTTGGTATTTTCGCGATCGTCTGGCAACGATCGTTTTCCAGTTTCTCATCCACCGTACCCAGAATGAAAAACCCCTAAATATTTTTCGATAAATGATATCAGTGACCTGTTAGGAACATTTTGAAACCAAATTTGACTTCTAATGTTACGATTGGACGATTTTGGCATTTTCGCGATCGTCTGGCAACGATCGTTTTCCAGTTTCTCATCTACCGTACCCAGAATGAAAAACCTCTAAATATTTTCGGATAAATGACATCAGTGACGTGTTAGGAGCATTTTGAAACCAAATTTGACTTCATATGTTACGATTGGACGATTTTGGTATTTTCGCGATCGTTTTCCAGTTTCTCATCCACCGTACCCAGAATGAAAAACCCCTAAATATTTTTGGATAAATGATATCAGTGACCTGTTAGGAACATTTTGAAACCAAATTTGACTTAATATGTCACGATTGGACGATTTTGGTATTTTCGCGATCGTCTGGCAACGATCGTTTTCCAGTTTCTCATCCACCGTACCCAGAATGAAAAACCCCTAAATATTTTTGGATAAATGATATCAGTGACCTGTTAGGAACATTTTGAAACCAAATTTGACTTAATATGTCACGATTGGACGATTTTGGTATTTTCGCGATCGTCTGGCAACGATCGTTTTCCAGTTTCTCATCCACCGTACCCAGAATGAAAAACCCCTAAATATTTTTGGATAAATTATATCAGTGACCTGTTAGGAACATTTTGAAACCAAATTTGACTTAATATGTCACGATTGGACGATTTTGGTATTTTCGCGATCGTCTGGCAACGATCGTTTTCCAGTTTCTCATCCACCGTACCCAGAATGAAAAACCCCTAAATATTTTTTGATAAATGATATCAGTGACCTGTTAGGAACATTTTGAAACCAAATTTGACTTCTAATGTTACGATTGGACGATTTTGGCATTTTCGCGATCGTCTGGCAACGATCGTTTTCCAGTTTCTCATCTACCGTACCCAGAATGAAAAACCTCTAAACATTTTCGGATAAATGACATCAGTGACGTGTTAGGAACATTTTGAAACCAAATTTGACTTCATATGTTACGATTGGACGATTTTGGTATTTTCGCGATCGTTTTCCAGTTTCTCATCCACCGTACCCAGAATGAAAAACCCCTAAATATTTTTGGATAAATGATATCAGTGACCTGTTAGGAACATTTTGAAACCAAATTTGACTTAATATGTCACGATTGGACGATTTTGGTATTTTCGCGATCGTCTGGCAACGATCGTTTTCCAGTTTCTCATCTACCGTACCCAGAATGAAAAACCTCTAAATATTTTCGGATAAATGACATCAGTGACGTGTTGGGAACATTTTGAAACCAAATTTGACTTAATATGTCACGATTGGACGATTTTGGTATTTTCGCGATCGTCTGGCAACGATCGTTTTCCAGTTTCTCATCCACCGTACCCAGAATGAAAAACCCCTAAATATTTTTCGATAAATGATATCAGTGACCTGTTAGGAACATTTTGAAACCAAATTTGACTTCTAATGTTACGATTGGACGATTTTGGCATTTTCGCGATCGTCTGGCAACGATCGTTTTCCAGATTCTCATCTACCGTACCCAGAATGAAAAACCTCTAAATATTTTCGGATAAATGACATCAGTGACGTGTTAGGAGCATTTTGAAACCAAATTTGACTTCATATGTTACGATTGGACGATTTTGGTATTTTCGCGATCGTTTTCCAGTTTCTCATCCACCGTACCCAGAATGAAAAACCCCTAAATATTTTTGGATAAATGATATCAGTGACCTGTTAGGAACATTTTGAAACCAAATTTGACTTAATATGTCACGATTGGACGATTTTGGTATTTTCGCGATCGTCTGGCAACGATCGTTTTCCAGTTTCTCATCTACCGTACCCAGAATGAAAAACCTCTAAATATTTTCGGATAAATGACATCAGTGACGTGTTGGGAACATTTTGAAACCAAATTTGACTTAATATGTCACGATTGGACGATTTTGGTATTTTCGCGATCGTCTGGCAACGATCGTTTTCCAGTTTCTCATCCACCGTACCCAGAATGAAAAACCCCTAAATATTTTTGGATAAATGATATCAGTGACCTGTTAGAAACATTTTGAAACCAAATTTGACTTAATATGTCACGATTGGACGATTTTGGTATTTTCGCGATCGTCTGGCAACGATCGTTTTCCAGTTTCTCATCTACCGTACCCAGAATGAAAAACCTCTAAATATTTTCGGATAAATGACATCAGTGACGTGTTAGGAACATTTTGAAACCAAATTTGACTTAATATGTCACGATTGGACGATTTTGGTATTTTCGCGATCGTCTGGCAACGATCGTTTTCCAGTTTCTCATCCACCGTACCCAGAATGAAAAACCTCTAAATATTTTCGGATAAATGACATCAGTGACGTGTTGGGAACATTTTGAAACCAAATTTGACTTAATATGTCACGATTGGACGATTTTGGTATTTTCGCGATCGTCTGGCAACGATCGTTTTCCAGTTTCTCATCCACCGTACCCAGAATGAAAAACCCCCAAATATTTTTGGATAAATGATATCAGTGACCTGTTAGGAACATTTTGAAACCAAATTTGACTTAATATGTCACGATTGGACGATTTTGGTATTTTCGCGATCGTCTGGCAACGATCGTTTTCCAGTTTCTCATCCACCGTACCCAGAATGAAAAACCCCTAAATATTTTTCGATAAATGATATCAGTGACCTGTTAGGAACATTTTGAAACCAAATTTGACTTAATATGTCACGATTGGACGATTTTGGTATTTTCGCGATCGTCTGGCAACGATCGTTTTCCAGTTTCTCATCTACCGTACCCAGAATGAAAAACCTCTAAATATTTTTGGATAAATGACATCAGTGACGTGTTAGGAACATTTTGAAACCAAATTTGACTTAATATGTCACGATTGGACGATTTTGGTATTTTCGCGATCGTCTGGCAACGATCGTTTTCCAGTTTCTCATCTACCGTACCCAGAATGAAAAACCTCTAAATATTTTTGGATAAATGACATCAGTGACGTGTTAGGAACATTTTGAAACCAAATTTGACTTAATATGTCACGATTGGACGATTTTGGTATTTTCGCGATCGTCTGGCAACGATCGTTTTCCAGTTTCTCATCCACCGTACCCAGAATGAAAAACCTCTAAATATTTTCGGATAAATGACATCAGTGACGTGTTGGGAACATTTTGAAACCAAATTTGACTTAATATGTCACGATTGGACGATTTTGGTATTTTCGCGATCGTCTGGCAACGATCGTTTTCCAGTTTCTCATCCACCGTACCCAGAATGAAAAACCCCCAAATATTTTTGGATAAATGATATCAGTGACCTGTTAGGAACATTTTGAAACCAAATTTGACTTAATATGTCACGATTGGACGATTTTGGTATTTTCGCGATCGTCTGGCAACGATCGTTTTCCAGTTTCTCATCCACCGTACCCAGAATGAAAAACCCCTAAATATTTTTCGATAAATGATATCAGTGACCTGTTAGGAACATTTTGAAACCAAATTTGACTTAATATGTCACGATTGGACGATTTGGTATTTTCGCGATCGTCTGGCAACGATCGTTTTCCAGTTTCTCATCTACCGTACCCAGAATGAAAAACCTCTAAATATTTTATATATAAATGATATCAGTGACCTGTTAGGAACATTTTGAAACCAAATTTGACTTAATATGTCACGATTGGACGATTTTGGTATTTTCGCGATCGTCTGGCAACGATCGTTTGCCAGTTTCTCATCCACCGTACCCAGAATGAAAAACCCCTAAATATTTTTGGATAAATGATATCAGTGACCTGTTAGGAACATTTTGAAACCAAATTTGACTTAATATGTCACGATTGGACGATTTTGGCATTTTCGCGATCGTCTGGCAACGATCGTTTTCCAGTTTCTCATCTACCGTACCCAGAATGAAAAACCTCTAAATATTTTCGGATAAATGACATCAGTGACGTGTTAGGAACATTTTGAAACCAAATTTGACTTCATATGTTACGATTGGACGATTTTGGTATTTTCGCGATCGTCTGGCAACGATCGTTTTCCAGTTTCTCATCCACCGTACCCAGAATGAAAACTTCTGAATATTTTTAGATAAATGCTATCAGTGACTTGTTAGGAACATTTTGAAACCAAATTTGACTTCATATGTTACGATTGGACGATTTTGGTATTTTCGCGATCGTCTGGCAACGATCGTTTTCCAGTTTCTCATCTACCGCACCCAGAATGAAAAACCTTTAAATATTTTTGGATAAATGATATCAGTGACGTGTTAGGAACATTTTGAAACCAAATTTGACTTCATATGTTACGATTGGACGATTTTGGTATTTTCGCGATCGTTTTCCAGTTTCTCATCCACCGTACCCAGAATGAAAAACCTCTGAATATTTTTGGATAAATGCTATCGGTGACTTGTTAGGAACATTTTGAAACCAAATTTGACTTCATATGTTACGATTGGACGATTTTGGTATTTTCGCGATCGTCTGGCAACGATCGTTTTCCAGTCTACCGTACCCAGAATGAAAAACCTCTAAATATTTTTGGATAAATGACATCAGTGACGTGTTAGGAACATTTTGAAACCAAATTTGACTTCATATGTTACGATTGGACGATTTTGGTATGAAAACGATCGTCTGGCAACGATCGTTTTCCAGTTTCTCATCCACCGTACCCAGAATGAAAACTTCTGAATATTTTTAGATAAATGCTATCAGTGACTTGTTAGGAACATTTTGAAACCAAATTTGACTTCATATGTTACGATTGGACGATTTCGGTATTTTCGCGATAGTCTGGAAACGATCGTTTTCGAGTTTCTCATCTACCGTACCCAGAATGAAAAACCTCTAAATATTTTTGGATAAATGCTATCGGTGACTTGTAAGGAACATTTTGAAACCAAATTTGACTTCATATGTTACGATTGGACGATTTTGGTATTTTCGCGATCGTCTGGCAACGATCGTTTTCCAGTTTCTCATCCACCGTACCCAGAATGAAAACTTCTGAATATTTTCAGATAAATGCTATCAGTGACTTGTTAGGAACATTTTGAAACCAAATTTGACTTCATATGTTACGATTGGACGATTTTGGTATTTTCGCGATCGTCTGGCAACGATCGTTTTCCAGTCTACCGTACCCAGAATGAAAACTTCTGAATATTTTTAGATAAATGCTATCAGTGACTTGTTAGGAACATTTTGAAACCAAATTTGACTTCATATGTTACGATTGGACGATTTCGGTATTTTCGCGATAGTCTGGCAACGATCGTTTTCGAGTTTCTCATCTACCGTACCCAGAATGAAAAACCTCTAAATATTTTTGGATAAATGCTATCGGTGACTTGTTAGGAACATTTTGAAACCAAATTTGACTTCATATGTTACGATTGGACGATTTTGGTATTTTCGCGATCGTCTGGCAACGATCGTTTTCCAGTTTCTCATCCACCGTACCCAGAATGAAAACTTCTGAATATTTTCAGATAAATGCTATCAGTGACTTGTTAGGAACATTTTGAAACCAAATTTGACTTCATATGTTACGATTGGACGATTTTGGTATTTTCGCGATCGTCTGGCAACGATCGTTTTCCAGTCTACCGTACCCAGAATGAAAAACCTCTAAATATTTTTGGATAAATGACATCAGTGACGTGTTAGGAACATTTTGAATCCAAATTTGACTTCATATGTTACGATTGGACGATTTTGGTATGAAAACGATCGTCTGGCAACGATCGTTTTCCAGTTTCTCATCCACCGTACCCAGAATGAAAACTTCTGAATATTTTTAGATAAATGCTATCAGTGACTTGTTAGGAACATTTTGAAACCAAATTTGACTTCATATATTACGATTGGACGATTTTGGTATTTTCGCGATCGTCTGGCAACGATCGTTTTCCAGTCTACCGTACCCAGAATGAAAAACCTCTAAATATTTTTGGATAAATGACATCAGTGACGTGTTAGAAACATTTTGAAACCAAATTTGACTTCATATGTTACGATTGGACGATTTTGGTATTTTCGCGATCGTCTGGCAACGATCGTTTTCCAGTTTCTCATCCACCGTACCCAGAATGAAAACTTCTGAATATTTTTAGATAAATGCTATCAGTGACTTGTTAGGAACATTTTGAAACCAAATTTGACTTCATATGTTACGATTGGACGATTTTGGTATTTTCGCGATCGTCTGACAACGATCGTTTTCGAGTTTCCCATCTACCGAACCCAGAATGAAAAACCTCTAAATATTTTTGGATAAATGACATGAGTGACGTGTTAGGAACATTTTGAAACCAAATTTGACTTCATATGTTACGATTGGACGATTTTGGTATTTTCGCGATCGTTTTCCAGTTTCTCATCCACCGTACCCAGAATGAAAAACCTCTGAATATTTTTAGATAAATGCTATCGGTGACTTGTTAGGAACATTTTGAAACCAAATTTGACTTCATATGTTACGATTGGACGATTTTGGTATTTTCGCGATCGTCTGACAACGATCGTTTTCCAGTTTCCCATCTACCGTACCCAGAATGAAAAACCTCTGAATATTTTTAGATAAATGCTATCGGTGACTTGTTAGGAACATTTTGAAACCAAATTTGACTTCATATGTTACGATTGGACGATTTTGGTATTTTCGCGATCGTCTGGCAACGATCGTTTTCCAGTTTCTCATCCACCGTACCCAGAACGAAAACTTCTGAATATTTTTAGATAAATGCTATCAGTGACTTGTTAGGAACATTTTGAAACCAAATTTGACTTCATATGTTACGATTGGACGATTTTGGTATTTTCGCGATCGTCTGGCAACGATCGTTTTCCCGTTTCTCATCTACCGCAACCAGAATGAAAAACCTTTAAATACTTTTGGATAAATGATATCAGTGACTTGTTAGGAACATTTTGAAACCAAATTTGACTTCATATGTTAAATGTTACGATTGGACGATTTTGGTATTTTCGCAATCGTCTGGCAACGATCGTTTTCCAGTTTCTCATCAACCGTACCCAGAATGAAAAACCTCTAAATATTTTTTGATAAATGATATCAGTGACTTGTTAGGAACATTTTGAAACCAAATTTGACTTCATATGTTACGATTGGACGATTTCGGTATTTTCGCGATCGTCTGGCAACGATCGTTTTCGAGTTTCTCATCAACCGTACCCAGAATGAAAAACCTCTAAATATTTTTGGATAAATGATATCAGTGACTTGTTAGGAACATTTTGAAACCAAATTTGACTTCATATGTTACGATTGGACGATTTTGGTATTTTCGCGATCGTCTGGCAACGATCGTTTTCGAGTTTCTCATCAACCGTACCCAGAATGAAAAACCTCTAAATGTTTTTGGATAAATGATATCAGTGACTTGTTAGGAACATTTTGAAACCAAATTTGACTTCATATGTTACGATTGGACGATTTTGGTATTTTCGCAATCGTCTGGCAACGATCGTTTTCCAGTTTCTCATCTACCGTACCCAGAATGAAAAGCTTCGAAATATTTTTTGATAAATGATATCAGGAACTTGTTGGGAACATTTTGAAACCAAATTTGACTTCATATGTCACGATTGGACGATTTTGGTATTTTCGCGATCGTCTGGCAACGATCGTTTTTGAATTTCTCATCAACCGTACCCAGAATGAAAAACCTCTAAATATTTTTAGATAAATGATATCAGTGACTTGTTAGGAACATTTTGAAACCAAATTTGACTTCATATGTCACGATTGGACGATTTTGGTATTTTCGCGATCTTCTGGCAACGATCGTTTTCCAGTTTCTCATCCACCGTACCCAGAATGAAAAGCTTCGAAATATTTTTTGATAAATGATATCAGTGACTTGTTGGGAACATTTTGAAACCAAATTTGACTTCATATGTTACGATTTGACGATTTTGGCATTTTCGCGATCGTCTGGCAACGATCGTTTTCGAGTTTCTCATCAACCGTACCCAGAATGAAAAACCTCTAAATATTTTTGGATAAATGATATCAGTGACTTGTTAGGAACATTTTGAAACCAAATTTGACTTCATATGTTACGATTGGACGATTTTGGGATTTTCGCGATCGTCTGGCAACGATCGTTTTCCAGTTTCTCATCTCCCGTACCCAGAATGAAAAACCTCTAAATATTTTTGGATAAATAATATCAGTGACTTGTTAGAAACATTTTGAAACCAAATTTGACTTCATATATTACGATATGACGATTTTGGTATTTTCGCGATCGTCTGGCAACGATCGTTTTCCAGTTTCTCATCCACCGTACCCAGAATGAAAAACCTCGAAATATTTTTGGATAAATGATATCAGTGACTTGTTGGGAACCTTTTGAAACCAAATTTGACTCCATATGTCACGATTGGACGATTTTGGTATTTTCGCGATCGTCTGGCAACGATCGTTTTCGAGTTTCTCATCTACCGTACCTAGATTGAAAAACCTCGACATATTTTCGGATAAATGATATCAGTGACTTGTTAGGAACATTTTGAAACCAAATTTGACTTCATATGTTACGATTGGACGATTTTGGTATTTTCGCGATCGTCTGGCAACGATCGTTTTCGAGTTTCCCATCTACCGAACCCAGAATGAAAAACCTCTAAATATTTTTGGATAAATGACATGAGTGACGTGTTAGGAACATTTTGAAACCAAATTTGACTTCATATGTTACGATTGGACGATTTTGGTATTTTCGCGATCGTTTTCCAGTTTCTCATCCACCGTACCCAGAATGAAAAACCTCTGAATATTTTTAGATAAATGCTATCGGTGACTTGTTAGGAACATTTTGAAACCAAATTTGACTTCATATGTTACGATTGGACGATTTTGGTATTTTCGCGATCGTCTGACAACGATCGTTTTCCAGTTTCCCATCTACCGTACCCAGAATGAAAAACCTCTGAATATTTTTAGATAAATGCTATCGGTGACTTGTTAGGAACATTTTGAAACCAAATTTGACTTCATATGTTACGATTGGACGATTTTGGTATTTTCGCGATCGTCTGGCAACGATCGTTTTCCAGTTTCTCATCCACCGTACCCAGAACGAAAACTTCTGAATATTTTTAGATAAATGCTATCAGTGACTTGTTAGGAACATTTTGAAACCAAATTTGACTTCATATGTTACGATTGGACGATTTTGGTATTTTCGCGATCGTCTGGCAACGATCGTTTTCCCGTTTCTCATCTACCGCAACCAGAATGAAAAACCTTTAAATACTTTTGGATAAATGATATCAGTGACTTGTTAGGAACATTTTGAAACCAAATTTGACTTCATATGTTACGATTGGACGATTTTGGTATTTTCGCGATCGTCTGGCAACGATCGTTTTCGAGTTTCGCATCAACCGTACCCAGAATGAAAAACCTCTAAATATTTTTGGATAAATGATATCAGTGACTTGTTAGGAACATTTTGAAACCAAATTTGACTTCATATGTTACGATTGGACGATTTTGGTATTTTCGCAATCGTCTGGCAACGATCGTTTTCCAGTTTCTCATCTACCGTACCCAGAATGAAAAGCTTCGAAATATTTTTTGATAAATGATATCAGGAACTTGTTGGGAACATTTTGAAACCAAATTTGACTTCATATGTCACGATTGGACGATTTTGGTATTTTCGCGATCGTCTGGCAACGATCGTTTTTGAATTTCTCATCAACCGTACCCAGAATGAAAAACCTCTAAATATTTTTAGATAAATGATATCAGTGACTTGTTAGGAACATTTTGAAACCAAATTTGACTTCATATGTCACGATTGGACGATTTTGGTATTTTCGCGATCTTCTGGCAACGATCGTTTTCCAGTTTCTCATCCACCGTACCCAGAATGAAAAGCTTCGAAATATTTTTTGATAAATGATATCAGTGACTTGTTGGGAACATTTTGAAACCAAATTTGACTTCATATGTTACGATTTGACGATTTTGGCATTTTCGCGATCGTCTGGCAACGATCGTTTTCGAGTTTCTCATCAACCGTACCCAGAATGAAAAACCTCTAAATATTTTTGGATAAATGATATCAGTGACTCGTTAGGAACATTTTGAAACCAAATTTGACTTCATATGTTACGATTGGACGATTTTGGGATTTTCGCGATCGTCTGGCAACGATCGTTTTCCAGTTTCTCATCTCCCGTACCCAGAATGAAAAACCTCTAAATATTTTTGGATAAATAATATCAGTGACTTGTTAGAAACATTTTGAAACCAAATTTGACTTCATATATTACGATATGACGATTTTGGCATTTTCGCGATCGTCTGGCAACGATCGTTTTCCAGTTTCTCATCCACCGTACCCAGAACGAAAACTTCTGAATATTTTTAGATAAATGCTATCAGTGACTTGTTAGGAACATTTTGAAACCAAATTTGACTTCATATGTTACGATTGGACGATTTTGGTATTTTCGCGATCGTCTGGCAACGATCGTTTTCCCGTTTCTCATCTACCGCAACCAGAATGAAAAACCTTTAAATACTTTTGGATAAATGATATCAGTGACTTGTTAGGAACATTTTGAAACCAAATTTGACTTCATATGTTAAATGTTACGATTGGACGATTTTGGTATTTTCGCAATCGTCTGGCAACGATCGTTTTCCAGTTTCTCATCAACCGTACCCAGAATGAAAAACCTCTAAATATTTTTTGATAAATGATATCAGTGACTTGTTAGGAACATTTTGAAACCAAATTTGACTTCATATGTTACGATTGGACGATTTCGGTATTTTCGCGATCGTCTGGCAACGATCGTTTTCGAGTTTCTCATCAACCGTACCCAGAATGAAAAACCTCTAAATATTTTTGGATAAATGATATCAGTGACTTGTTAGGAACATTTTGAAACCAAATTTGACTTCATATGTTACGATTGGACGATTTTGGTATTTTCGCGATCGTCTGGCAACGATCGTTTTCGAGTTTCTCATCAACCGTACCCAGAATGAAAAACCTCTAAATATTTTTGGATAAATGATATCAGTGACTTGTTAGGAACATTTTGAAACCAAATTTGACTTCATATGTTACGATTGGACGATTTTGGTATTTTCGCAATCGTCTGGCAACGATCGTTTTCCAGTTTCTCATCTACCGTACCCAGAATGAAAAGCTTCGAAATATTTTTTGATAAATGATATCAGGAACTTGTTGGGAACATTTTGAAACCAAATTTGACTTCATATGTCACGATTGGACGATTTTGGTATTTTCGCGATCGTCTGGCAACGATCGTTTTTGAATTTCTCATCAACCGTACCCAGAATGAAAAACCTCTAAATATTTTTAGATAAATGATATCAGTGACTTGTTAGGAACATTTTGAAACCAAATTTGACTTCATATGTCACGATTGGACGATTTTGGTATTTTCGCGATCTTCTGGCAACGATCGTTTTCCAGTTTCTCATCCACCGTACCCAGAATGAAAAGCTTCGAAATATTTTTTGATAAATGATATCAGTGACTTGTTGGGAACATTTTGAAACCAAATTTGACTTCATATGTTACGATTTGACGATTTTGGCATTTTCGCGATCGTCTGGCAACGATCGTTTTCGAGTTTCTCATCAACCGTACCCAGAATGAAAAACCTCTAAATATTTTTGGATAAATGATATCAGTGACTTGTTAGGAACATTTTGAAACCAAATTTGACTTCATATGTTACGATTGGACGATTTTGGGATTTTCGCGATCGTCTGGCAACGATCGTTTTCCAGTTTCTCATCTCCCGTACCCAGAATGAAAAACCTCTAAATATTTTTGGATAAATAATATCAGTGACTTGTTAGAAACATTTTGAAACCAAATTTGACTTCATATATTACGATATGACGATTTTGGTATTTTCGCGATCGTCTGGCAACGATCGTTTTCCAGTTTCTCATCCACCGTACCCAGAATGAAAAACCTCGAAATATTTTTGGATAAATGATATCAGTGACTTGTTGGGAACCTTTTGAAACCAAATTTGACTCCATATGTCACGATTGGACGATTTTGGTATTTTCGCGATCGTCTGGCAACGATCGTTTTCGAGTTTCTCATCTACCGTACCTAGATTGAAAAACCTCGACATATTTTCGGATAAATGATATCAGTGACTTGTTAGGAACATTTTGAAACCAAATTTGACTTCATATGTTACGATTGGACGATTTTGGTATTTTCGCGATCGTCTGGCAACGATCGTTTTCGAGTTTCCCATCTACCGAACCCAGAATGAAAAACCTCTAAATATTTTTGGATAAATGACATGAGTGACGTGTTAGGAACATTTTGAAACCAAATTTGACTTCATATGTTACGATTGGACGATTTTGGTATTTTCGCGATCGTTTTCCAGTTTCTCATCCACCGTACCCAGAATGAAAAACCTCTGAATATTTTTAGATAAATGCTATCGGTGACTTGTTAGGAACATTTTGAAACCAAATTTGACTTCATATGTTACGATTGGACGATTTTGGTATTTTCGCGATCGTCTGACAACGATCGTTTTCCAGTTTCCCATCTACCGTACCCAGAATGAAAAACCTCTGAATATTTTTAGATAAATGCTATCGGTGACTTGTTAGGAACATTTTGAAACCAAATTTGACTTCATATGTTACGATTGGACGATTTTGGTATTTTCGCGATCGTCTGGCAACGATCGTTTTCCAGTTTCTCATCCACCGTACCCAGAACGAAAACTTCTGAATATTTTTAGATAAATGCTATCAGTGACTTGTTAGGAACATTTTGAAACCAAATTTGACTTCATATGTTACGATTGGACGATTTTGGTATTTTCGCGATCGTCTGGCAACGATCGTTTTCCCGTTTCTCATCTACCGCAACCAGAATGAAAAACCTTTAAATACTTTTGGATAAATGATATCAGTGACTTGTTAGGAACATTTTGAAACCAAATTTGACTTCATATGTTACGATTGGACGATTTTGGTATTTTCGCGATCGTCTGGCAACGATCGTTTTCGAGTTTCGCATCAACCGTACCCAGAATGAAAAACCTCTAAATATTTTTGGATAAATGATATCAGTGACTTGTTAGGAACATTTTGAAACCAAATTTGACTTCATATGTTACGATTGGACGATTTTGGTATTTTCGCAATCGTCTGGCAACGATCGTTTTCCAGTTTCTCATCTACCGTACCCAGAATGAAAAGCTTCGAAATATTTTTTGATAAATGATATCAGGAACTTGTTGGGAACATTTTGAAACCAAATTTGACTTCATATGTCACGATTGGACGATTTTGGTATTTTCGCGATCGTCTGGCAACGATCGTTTTTGAATTTCTCATCAACCGTACCCAGAATGAAAAGCCTCTAAATATTTTTAGATAAATGATATCAGTGACTTGTTAGGAACATTTTGAAACCAAATTTGACTTCATATGTCACGATTGGACGATTTTGGTATTTTCGCGATCTTCTGGCAACGATCGTTTTCCAGTTTCTCATCCACCGTACCCAGAATGAAAAGCTTCGAAATATTATTTGATAAATGATATCAGTGACTTGTTGGGAACATTTTGAAACCAAATTTGACTTCATATGTTACGATTTGACGATTTTGGCATTTTCGCGATCGTCTGGCAACGATCGTTTTCGAGTTTCTCATCAACCGTACCCAGAATGAAAAACCTCTAAATATTTTTGGATAAATGATATCAGTGACTCGTTAGGAACATTTTGAAACCAAATTTGACTTCATATGTTACGATTGGACGATTTTGGGATTTTCGCGATCGTCTGGCAACGATCGTTTTCCAGTTTCTCATCTCCCGTACCCAGAATGAAAAACCTCTAAATATTTTTGGATAAATAATATCAGTGACTTGTTAGAAACATTTTGAAACCAAATTTGACTTCATATATTACGATATGACGATTTTGGTATTTTCGCGATCGTCTGGCAACGATCGTTTTCCAGTTTCTCATCCACCGTACCCAGAATGAAAAACCTCGAAATATTTTTGGATAAATGATATCAGTGACTTGTTGGGAACCTTTTGAAACCAAATTTGACTCCATATGTCACGATTGGACGATTTTGGTATTTTCGCGATCGTCTGGCAACGATCGTTTTCGAGTTTCTCATCTACCGTACCTAGATTGAAAAACCTCGACATATTTTCGGATAAATGATATCAGTGACTTGTTAGGAACATTTTGAAACCAAATTTGACTTCATATGTTACGATTGGACGATTTTGGTATTTTCGCGATCGTCTGGCAACGATAGTTTTCCAGTTTCTCATCCACCGTACCCAGAATGAAAAACCTCGACATATTTTTGAATAAATGATATCAGTGACTTGTTAGGAACCTTTTGAAACCAAATTTGACTCCATATGTCACGATTGGACGATTTTGGTATTTTCGCGATCGTCTGGCAACGATCGTTTTTGAGTTTCTCATCTACCGTACCTAGATTGAAAAACCTCGACATATTTTTGGATAAATGATATCAGTGACTTGTTAGGAACATTTTGAAACCAAATTTGACTTCATATGTTACGATTGGACGATTTTGGTATTTTCGCGATCGTCTGGCAACGATCGTTTTCCAGTTTCTCATCCACCGTACCTAGAATGAAAAACCTCGAAATATTTTCGGATAAATGATATCAGTGACTTGTTAGGAACATTTTGAAACCAAATTTGACTTCATATGTTACGATTGGACGATTTTGGTATTTTCGCGATCGTCTGGCAACGATCGTTTTCCAGTTTCTCATCCACCGTACCCAGAATGAAAAACCTCGAAATATTTTTGGATAAATGATATCAGTGACTTGTTGGGAACCTTTTGAAACCAAATTTGACTTCATATGTTACGATTGGACGATTTTGGTATTTTCGCGATCGTCTGGCAACGATCGTTTTCCAGTTTCTCATCCACCGTACCTAGAATGAAAAACCTCGAAATATTTTCGGATAAATGATATCAGTGACTTGTTAGGAACATTTTGAAACCAAATTTGACTTCATATGTTACGATTGGACGATTTTGGTATTTTCGCGATCGTCTGGCAACGATCGTTTTCCAGTTTCTCATCCACCGTACCCAGAATGAAAAACCTCGAAATATTTTTGGATAAATGATATCAGTGACTTGTTGGGAACCTTTTGAAACCAAATTTGACTTCATATATTACGATATGACGATTTTGGTATTTTCGCGATCGTCTGGCAACGATCGTTTTCCAGTTTCTCATCCACCGTACCCAGAATGAAAAACCTCGAAATATTTTTGGATAAATGATATCAGTGACTTGTTGGGAACCTTTTGAAACCAAATTTGACTCCATATGTCACGATTGGACGATTTTGGTATTTTCGCGATCGTCTGGCAACGATCGTTTTCCAGTTTCTCATCCACCGTACCCAGAATGAAAAACCTCGAAATATTTTTGGATAAATGATATCAGTGACTTGTTAGGAACATGTTGAAACCAAGTTTGACTTCATATGTCACGATTGGACGATTTTGGTATTTTCGCGATCGTCTGGCAACGATCGTTTTCCAGTTTCTCATCCACCGTCCCCAGAATGAAAAACCTCGAAATATTTTTGGATAAATGATATCAGTGACTTGTTGGGAACCTTTTGAAACCAAATTTGACTCCATATGTCACGATTGGACGATTTTGGTATTTTCGCGATCGTCTGGCAACGATCGCTTTTGAGTTTCTCATCTACCGTACCTAGATTGAAAAACCTCGACATATTTTTGGATAAATGATATCAGTGACTTGTTAGGAACATTTTGAAACCAAATTTGACTTCATATGTTACGATTGGACGATTTTGGTATTTTCGCGATCGTCTGGCAACGATCGTTTTCCAGTTTCTCATCCACCGTACCTAGAATGAAAAACCTTGAAATATTTTCGGATAAATGATATCAGTGACTTGTTGGAAACATTTTGAAACCAAATTTGACTCCATATGTCACGATTGGACGATTTTGGTATTTTCGCGATCGTCTGGCAACGATCGTTTTCCAGTTTCTCATCCACCGTACCCAGAATGAAAAACCTCGAAATATTTTTGGATAAATGATATCAGTGACTTGTTGGGAACCTTTTGAAACCAAATTTGACTTCATATGTTACGATTGGACGATTTTGGTATTTTCGCGATCGTCTGGCAACGATCGTTTTCCAGTTTCTCATCCACCGTACCCAGAATGAAAAACCTCGAAATATTTTTGGATAAATGATATCAGTGACTTGTTGGGAACATTTTGAAACCAAATTTGACTTCATATATTACGATATGACGATTTTGGTATTTTCGCGATCGTCTGGCAACGATCGTTTTCCAGTTTCTCATCCACCGTACCCAGAATGAAAAACCTCGAAATATTTTTGGATAAATGATATCAGTGACTTGTTGGGAACCTTTTGAAACCAAATTTGACTCCATATGTCACGATTGGACGATTTTGGTATTTTCGCGATCGTCTGGCAACGATCGTTTTTGAGTTTCTCATCTACCGTACCTAGATTGAAAAACCTCGAAATATTTTTGGATAAATGATATCAGTGACTTGTTAGAAACATTTTGAAACCAAATTTGACTTCATATGTTACGATTGGACGATTTTGGTATTTTCGCGATCGTCTGGCAACGATCGTTTTCCAGTATCTCATCCACCGTACCTAGAATGAAAAACCTCGAAATATTTTCGGATAAATGATATCAGTGACTTGTTGGAAACATTTTGAAACCAAATTTGACTCCATATGTCACGATTGGACGATTTTGGTATTTTCGCGATCGTCTGGCAACGATCGTTTTCCAGTTTCTCATCCACCGTACCCAGAATGAAAAACCTCGAAATATTTTTGGATAAATGATATCAGTGACTTGTTGGGAACCTTTTGAAACCAAATTTGACTTCATATGTTACGATTGGACGATTTTGGTATTTTCGCGATCGTCTGGCAACGATCGTTTTCCAGTTTCTCATCCACCGTACCCAGAATGAAAAACCTCGAAATATTTTTGGATAAATGATATCAGTGACTTGTTGGGAACATTTTGAAACCAAATTTGACTTCATATATTACGATATGACGATTTTGGTATTTTCGCGATCGTCTGGCAACGATCGTTTTCCAGTTTCTCATCCACCGTACCCAGAATGAAAAACCTCGAAATATTTTTGGATAAATGATATCAGTGACTTGTTGGGAACCTTTTGAAACCAAATTTGACTCCATATGTCACGATTGGACGATTTTGGTATTTTCGCGATCGTCTGGCAACGATCGTTTTGAGTTTCTCATCTACCGTACCTAGATTGAAAAACCTCGAAATATTTTTGGATAAATGATATCAGTGACTTGTTAGAAACATTTTGAAACCAAATTTGACTTCATATGTTACGATTGGACGATTTTGGTATTTTCGCGATCGTCTGGCAACGATCGTTTTCCAGTATCTCATCCACCGTACCTAGAATGAAAAACCTCGAAATATTTTCGGATAAATGATATCAGTGACTTGTTAGGAACATTTTGAAACCAAATTTGACTTCATATGTTACGATTGGACGATTTTGGTATTTTCGCGATCGTCTGGCAACGATCGTTTTCCAGTTTCTCATCCACCGTACCCAGAATGAAAAACCTCGAAATATTTTTGGATAAATGATATCAGTGACTTGTTAGAAACATTTTGAAACCAAATTTGACTCCATATGTCACGATTGGACGATTTTGGTATTTTCGCGATCGTCTGGCAACGATCGTTTTCCAGTTTCTCATCCACCGTACCTAGAATGAAAAACCTCTGAATATTTTTGGATAAATGATATCAGTGACTTGTTAGAAACATTTTGAAACCAAATTTGACTCCATATGTCACGATTGGACGATTTTGGTATTTTCGCGATCGTCTGGCAACGATCGTTTTCCAGTTTCTCATCCACCGTACCCAGAATGGAAAACCTCGAAATATTTTTGGATAAATGATATCAGTGACTTGTTGGGAACCTTTTGAAACCAAATTTGACTTCATATGTTACGATTGGACGATTTTGGTATTTTCGCGATCGTCTGGCAACGATCGTTTTCCAGTTTCTCATCCACCGTACCCAGAATGAAAAACCTCGAAATATTTTTGGATAAATGATATCAGTGACTTGTTGGGAACATTTTGAAACCAAATTTGACTTCATATATTACGATATGACGATTTTGGTATTTTCGCGATCGTCTGGCAACGATCGTTTTCCAGTTTCTCATCCACCGTACCCAGAATGAAAAACCTCGAAATATTTTTGGATAAATGATATCAGTGACTTGTTGGGAACCTTTTGAAACCAAATTTGACTCCATATGTCACGATTGGACGATTTTGGTATTTTCGCGATCGTCTGGCAACGATCGTTTTTGAGTTTCTCATCTACCGTACCTAGATTGAAAAACCTCGAAATATTTTTGGATAAATGATATCAGTGACTTGTTAGAAACATTTTGAAACCAAATTTGACTTCATATGTTACGATTGGACGATTTTGGTATTTTCGCGATCGTCTGGCAACGATCGTTTTCCAGTATCTCATCCACCGTACCTAGAATGAAAAACCTCGAAATATTTTCGGATAAATGATATCAGTGACTTGTTAGGAACATTTTGAAACCAAATTTGACTTCATATGTTACGATTGGACGATTTTGGTATTTTCGCGATCGTCTGGCAACGATCGTTTTCCAGTTTCTCATCCACCGTACCCAGAATGAAAAACCTCGAAATATTTTTGGATAAATGATATCAGTGACTTGTTAGAAACATTTTGAAACCAAATTTGACTCCATATGTCACGATTGGACGATTTTGGTATTTTCGCGATCGTCTGGCAACGATCGTTTTCCAGTTTCTCATCCACCGTACCTAGAATGAAAAACCTCTGAATATTTTTGGATAAATGATATCAGTGACTTGTTAGAAACATTTTGAAACCAAATTTGACTTCATATGTTACGATTGGACGATTTTGGTATTTTCGCGATCGTCTGGCAACGATCGTTTTCGAGTTTCTCATCTACCGTACCTAGATTGAAAAACCTCTGAATATTTTTTTATGAATGATATCAGTGACTTGTTGGGAACCTTTTGAAACCAAATTTGACTCCATATGTCACGATTGGACGATTTTGGTATTTTCGCGATCGTCTGGCAACGATCGTTTTCGAGTTTCTCATCTACCGTACCTAGATTGAAAAACCTCGACATATTTTTGGATAAATGATATCAGTGACTTGTTAGGAACATTTTGAAACCAAATTTGACTTCATATGTTACGATTGGACGATTTTGGTATTTTCGCGATCGTCTGGCAACGATCGTTTTCCAGTTTCTCATCCACCGTACCCAGAATGAAAAACCTCGACATATTTTTGGATAAATGATATCAGTGACTTGTTGGGAACCTTTTGAAACCAAATTTGACTCCATATGTCACGATTGGACGATTTTGGTATTTTCGCGATCGTCTGGCAACGATCGTTTTCCAGTTTCTCATCCACCGTACCCAGAATGAAAAACCTCGAAATATTTTTGGATAAATGATATCAGTGACTTGTTGGGAACATTTTGAAACCAAATTTGACTTCATATATTACGATATGACGATTTTGGTATTTTCGCGATCGTCTGGCAACGATCGTTTTCCAGTTTCTCATCCACCGTACCCAGAATGAAAAACCTCGAAATATTTTTGGATAAATGATATCAGTGACTTGTTGGGAACCTTTTGAAACCAAATTTGACTCCATATGTCACGATTGGACGATTTTGGTATTTTCGCGATCGTCTGGCAACGATCGTTTTCCAGTTTCTCATCCACCGTACCCAGAATGAAAAACCTCGAAATATTTTTGGATAAATGATATCAGTGACTTGTTGGGAACCTTTTGAAACCAAATTTGACTCCATATGTCACGATTGGACGATTTTGGTATTTTCGCGATCGTCTGGCAACGATCGTTTTTGAGTTTCTCATCTACCGTACCTAGATTGAAAAACCTCGACATATTTTTGGATAAATGATATCAGTGACTTGTTAGAAACATTTTGAAACCAAATTTGACTCCATATGTCACGATTGGACGATTTTGGTATTTTCGCGATCGTCTGGCAACGATCGTTTTTGAGTTTCTCATCTACCGTACCTAGATTGAAAAACCTCTGAATATTTTTTTATGAATGATATCAGTGACTTGTTGGTAACCTTTTGAAACCAAATTTGACTCCATATGTCACGATTGGACGATTTTGGTATTTTCGCGATCGTCTGGCAACGATCGTTTTCGAGTTTCTCATCTACCGTACCTAGATTGAAAAACCTCGACATATTTTTGGATAAATGATATCAGTGACTTGTTAGGAACATTTTGAAACCAAATTTGACTTCATATGTTACGATTGGACGATTTTGGTATTTTCGCGATCGTCTGGCAACGATCGTTTTCCAGTTTCTCATCCACCGTACCCAGAATGAAAAACCTCGACATATTTTTGGATAAATGATATCAGTGACTTGTTGGGAACCTTTTGAAACCAAATTTGACTCCATATGTCACGATTGGACGATTTTGGTATTTTCGCGATCGTCTGGCAACGATCGTTTTCCAGTTTCTCATCCACCGTACCCAGAATGAAAAACCTCGAAATATTTTTGGATAAATGATATCAGTGACTTGTTGGGAACATTTTGAAACCAAATTTGACTTCATATATTACGATATGACGATTTTGGTATTTTCGCGATCGTCTGGCAACGATCGTTTTCCAGTTTCTCATCCACCGTACCCAGAATGAAAAACCTCGAAATATTTTTGGATAAATGATATCAGTGACTTGTTGGGAACCTTTTGAAACCAAATTTGACTCCATATGTCACGATTGGACGATTTTGGTATTTTCGCGATCGTCTGGCAACGATCGTTTTCCAGTTTCTCATCCACCGTACCCAGAATGAAAAACCTCGAAATATTTTTGGATAAATGATATCAGTGACTTGTTAGGAACATTTTGAAACCAAGTTTGACTTCATATGTCACGATTGGACGATTTTGGTATTTTCGCGATCGTCTGGCAACGATCGTTTTCCAGTTTCTCATCCACCGTACCCAGAATGAAAAACCTCGAAATATTTTTGGATAAATGATATCAGTGACTTGTTGGGAACCTTTTGAAACCAAATTTGACTCCATATGTCACGATTGGACGATTTTGGTATTTTCGCGATCGTCTGGCAACGATCGTTTTTGAGTTTCTCATCTACCGTACCTAGATTGAAAAACCTCTGAATATTTTTTTATGAATGATATCAGTGACTTGTTGGTAACCTTTTGAAACCAAATTTGACTCCATATGTCACGATTGGACGATTTTGGTATTTTCGCGATCGTCTGGCAACGATCGTTTTCGAGTTTCTCATCTACCGTACCTAGATTGAAAAACCTCGACATATTTTTGGATAAATGATATCAGTGACTTGTTAGGAACATTTTGAAACCAAATTTGACTTCATATGTTACGATTGGACGATTTTGGTATTTTCGCGATCGTCTGGCAACGATCGTTTTCCAGTTTCTCATCCACCGTACCCAGAATGAAAAACCTCGACATATTTTTGGATAAATGATATCAGTGACTTGTTGGGAACCTTTTGAAACCAAATTTGACTCCATATGTCACGATTGGACGATTTTGGTATTTTCGCGATCGTCTGGCAACGATCGTTTTCCAGTTTCTCATCCACCGTACCCAGAATGAAAAACCTCGAAATATTTTTGGATAAATGATATCAGTGACTTGTTGGAAACATTTTGAAACCAAATTTGACTCCATATGTCACGATTGGACGATTTTGGTATTTTCGCGATCGTCTGGCAACGATCGTTTTCCAGTTTCTCATCCACCGTACCCAGAATGAAAAACCTCGAAATATTTTTGGATAAATGATATCAGTGACTTGTTGGGAACCTTTTGAAACCAAATTTGACTTCATATGTTACGATTGGACGATTTTGGTATTTTCGCGATCGTCTGGCAACGATCGTTTTCCAGTTTCTCATCCACCGTACCCAGAATGAAAAACCTCGAAATATTTTTGGATAAATGATATCAGTGACTTGTTGGGAACATTTTGAAACCAAATTTGACTTCATATATTACGATATGACGATTTTGGTATTTTCGCGATCGTCTGGCAACGATCGTTTTCCAGTTTCTCATCCACCGTACCCAGAATGAAAAACCTCGAAATATTTTTGGATAAATGATATCAGTGACTTGTTGGGAACCTTTTGAAACCAAATTTGACTCCATATGTCACGATTGGACGATTTTGGTATTTTCGCGATGGTCTGGCAACGATCGTTTTTGAGTTTCTCATCTACCGTACCTAGATTGAAAAACCTCGACATATTTTTGGATAAATGATATCAGTGACTTGTTAGAAACATTTTGAAACCAAATTTGACTTCATATGTTACGATTGGACGATTTTGGTATTTTCGCGATCGTCTGGCAACGATCGTTTTCCAGTATCTCATCCACCGTACCTAGAATGAAAAACCTCGAAATATTTTCGGATAAATGATATCAGTGACTTGTTAGGAACATTTTGAAACCAAATTTGACTTCATATGTTACGATTGGACGATTTTGGTATTTTCGCGATCGTCTGGCAACGATCGTTTTCCAGTTTCTCATCCACCGTACCCAGAATGAAAAACCTCGAAATATTTTTGGATAAATGATATCAGTGACTTGTTAGAAACATTTTGAAACCAAATTTGACTCCATATGTCACGATTGGACGATTTTGGTATTTTCGCGATCGTCTGGCAACGATCGTTTTCCAGTTTCTCATCCACCGTACCTAGAATGAAAAACCTCGAAATATTTTCGGATAAATGATATCAGTGACTTGTTGGGAACCTTTTGAAACCAAATTTGACTCCATATGTCACGATTGGACGATTTTGGTATTTTCGCGATCGTCTGGCAACGATCGTTTTTGAGTTTCTCATCTACCGTACCTAGATTGAAAAACCTCGACATATTTTTGGATAAATGATATCAGTGACTTGTTCGAAACATTTTGAAACCAAATTTGACTCCATATGTCACGATTGGACGATTTTGGTATTTTCGCGATCGTCTGGCAACGATCGTTTTCCAGTTTCTCATCCACCGTACCCAGAATGAAAAACATCGGAATATTTTTGGATAAATGATATCAGTGACTTGTTAGGAACATTTTGAAACCAAATTTGACTTCATATGTTACGATTGGACGATTTTGGTATTTTCGCGATCGTCTGGCAACGATCGTTTTCCAGTTTCTCATCCACCGTACCTAGAATGAAAAACCTTGAAATATTTTCGGATAAATGATTTCAGTGACTTGTTAGGAACATTTTGAAACCAAATTTGACTTCATATGTTACGATTGGACGATTTTGGTACTTTCGCGATCGTCTGGCAACGATCGTTTTCCAGTTTCTCATCTACCGTACCTAGATTGAAAAACCTCGACATATTTTTGGATAAATGATATCAGTGACTTGTTAAAAACATTTTGAAGCCAAATTTGACTCCATATGTCACGATTGGACGATTTTGGTATTTTCGCGATCGTCTGGCAACGATCGTTTTCCAGTATCTCATCCACCGTACCTAGAATGAAAAACCTCGAAATATTTTCGGATAAATGATATCAGTGACTTGTTAGGAACATTTTGAAACCAAATTTGACTTCATATGTTACGATTGGACGATTTTGGTATTTTCGCGATCGTCTGGCAACGATCGTTTTCCAGTTTCTCATCCACCGTACCCAGAATGAAAAACCTCGAAATATTTTTGGATAAATGATATCAGTGACTTGTTAGAAACATTTTGAAACCAAATTTGACTCCATATGTCACGATTGGACGATTTTGGTATTTTCGCGATCGTCTGGCAACGATCGTTTTCCAGTTTCTCATCCACCGTACCTAGAATGAAAAACCTCGAAATATTTTCGGATAAATGATATCAGTGACTTGTTGGGAACCTTTTGAAACCAAATTTGACTCCATATGTCACGATTGGACGATTTTGGTATTTTCGCGATCGTCTGGCAACGATCGTTTTTGAGTTTCTCATCTACCGTACCTAGATTGAAAAACCTCGACATATTTTTGGATAAATGATATCAGTGACTTGTTCGAAACATTTTGAAACCAAATTTGACTCCATATGTCACGATTGGACGATTTTGGTATTTTCGCGATCGTCTGGCAACGATCGTTTTCCAGTTTCTCATCCACCGTACCCAGAATGAAAAACATCGGAATATTTTTGGATAAATGATATCAGTGACTTGTTAGGAACATTTTGAAACCAAATTTGACTTCATATGTTACGATTGGACGATTTTGGTATTTTCGCGATCGTCTGGCAACGATCGTTTTCCAGTTTCTCATCCACCGTACCTAGAATGAAAAACCTTGAAATATTTTCGGATAAATGATTTCAGTGACTTGTTAGGAACATTTTGAAACCAAATTTGACTTCATATGTTACGATTGGACGATTTTGGTACTTTCGCGATCGTCTGGCAACGATCGTTTTCCAGTTTCTCATCTACCGTACCCAGAATGAAAAACCTCTAAACATTTATGGATAAATGATATCAGTGACTTGTTAAAAACATTTTGAAGCCAAATTTGACTCCATATGTCACGATTGGACGATTTTGGTATTTTCGCGATCGTCTGGCAACGATCGTTTTTGAGTTTCTCATCTACCGTACCCAGAATGAAAAACCACTGAATATTTCTGGATAAATGATATCAGTGACTTGTTCGAAACATTTTGAAACCAAATTTGACTCCATATGTCACGATTGGACGATTTTGGTATTTTCGCGATCGTCTGGCAACGATCGTTTTCCAGTTTCTCATCCACCGTACCCAGAATGAAAAACATCGGAATATTTTTGGATAAATGATATCAGTGACTTGTTAGGAACATTTTGAAACCAAATTTGACTTCATATGTTACGATTGGACGATTTTGGTATTTTCGCGATCGTCTGGCAACGATCGTTTTCCAGTTTCTCATCCACCGTACCCAGAATGAAAAACATCGGAATATTTTTGGATAAATGATATCAGTGACTTGTTAGGAACATTTTGAAACCAAATTTGACTTCATATGTTACGATTGGACGATTTTGGTATTTTCGCGATCGTCTGGCAACGATCGTTTTCCAGTTTCTCATCCACCGTACCTAGAATGAAAAACCTTGAAATATTTTCGGATAAATGATTTCAGTGACTTGTTAGGAACATTTTGAAACCAAATTTGACTTCATATGTTACGATTGGACGATTTTGGTACTTTCGCGATCGTCTGGCAACGATCGTTTTCCAGTTTCTCATCTACCGTACCCAGAATGAAAAACCTCTAAACATTTATGGATAAATGATATCAGTGACTTGTTAAAAACATTTTGAAGCCAAATTTGACTCCATATGTCACGATTGGACGATTTTGGTATTTTCGCGATCGTCTGGCAACGATCGTTTTTGAGTTTCTCATCTACCGTACCCAGAATGAAAAACCACTGCATATTTTTGGATAAATGATATCAGTGACTTGTTGGAAACATTTTGAAACCAAATTTGACTCCATATGTCACGATTGGGCGATTTTGGTATTTTCGCGATCGTCTGGCAACGATCGTTTTCCAGTTTCTCATCCACCGTACCCAGAATGAAAAACCTCGAAATATTTTTGGATAAATGATATCAGTGACTTGTTGGGAACCTTTTGAAACCAAATTTGACTTCATATGTTACGATTGGACGATTTTGGTATTTTCGCGATCGTCTGTCGTTTTCCAGTTTCTCATCTACCGTACCTAGATTGAAAAACCTCGACATATTTTTGGATAAATGATATCAGTGACTTGTTCGAAACATTTTGAAACCAAATTTGACTTCATATGTTACGATTGGACGATTTTGGTATTTTCGCGATCGTCTGATAACGATCGTTTTCGAGTTTCTCATCTACCGTACCTAGATTGGAAAACCTTGAAATATTTTTGGATAAATGATATCAGTGATTTGTTAGGAACATTTTGAAACCAAATTTGACTTTATATGTTACGATTGGACGATTTTGGTATTTTCGCGATCGTCTGGCAACGATCGTTTTCCAGTTTCTCATCCACCGTACCCAGAATGAAAAACCTCGAAATATTTTTGGATAAATGATATCAGTGATTTGTTGGGAACCTTTTGAAACCAAATTTGACTCCATATGTTACGATTGGACGATTTTGGTATTTTCGCGATCGTCTGGCAGCGATCGTTTTTGAGTTTCTCATCTGCCGTACCTAGATTGAAAAACCTTGAAATATTTTTGGATAAATGATATCAGTGATTTGTTAGGAACATTTTGAAACCAAATTTGACTTTATATGTTACGATTGGACGATTTTGGTATTTTCGCGATCGTCTGGCAACGATCGTTTTCCAGTTTCCCATCTACCGTACCCAGAATGAAAAACCTCTAAATATTTTTGGATAAATGATATCAGTGACTTGTTAGAAACGCTTTGAAACCAAATTTGACTTCATATATTACGATTGGACGATTTTGGTATTTTCGCGATCGTCTGGCAACGATCGTTTTCCAGTTTCTCATCCACCGTACCTAGAATGAAAAACCTCGACATATTTTTGGATAAATGATATCAGTGACTTGTTAGGAACATTTTGAAACCAAATTTGACTTCATATGTTACGATTGGACGATTTTGGTATTTTCGCGATCGTCTGGCAACGATCGTTTTCCAGTTTCTCATCTACCGTACCCAGAATGAAAAACCTCTAAACATTTATGGATAAATGATATCAGTGACCTGTTAGAAACATTTTGAAACCAAATTTGACTCCATATGTCACGATTGGACGATTTTGGTATTTTCGCGATCGTCTGGCAACGATCGTTTTTGAGTTTCTCATCTACCGTACCCAGAATGAAAAACCACTGAATATTTCTGGATAAATGATATCAGTGACTTGTTGGAAACATTTTGAAACCAAATTTGACTCCATATGTTACGATTGGACGATTTTGGTATTTTCGCGATCGTCTGGCAACGATCGTTTTCCAGTTTCTCATCCACCGTACCCAGAATGAAAAACCTCGACATATTTTTGGATAAATGATATCAGTGACTTGTTAGGAACATTTTGAAACCAAATTTGACTTCATATGTTACGATTGGACGATTTTGGTATTTTCGCGATCGTCTGGCAACGATCGTTTTCCAGTTTCTCATCCACCGTACCCAGAATGAAAAACCTCGACATATTTTTGGATAAATGATATCAGTGACTTGTTAGGAACATTTTGAAACCAAATTTGACTTCATATATTACGATATGACGATTTTGGTATTTTCGCGATCGTCTGGCAACGATCGTTTTCCAGTTTCTCATCCACCGTACCCAGAATGAAAAACCTCGAAATATTTTTGGATAAATGATATCAGTGACTTGTTGGGAACCTTTTGAAACCAAATTTGACTCCATATGTCACGATTGGACGATTTTGGTATTTTCGCGATCGTCTGGCAACGATCGTTTTCGAGTTTCTCATCTACCGTACCTAGATTGAAAAACCTCGATATATTTTTGGATAAATGATATCAGTGACTTGTTAGGAACATTTTGAAACCAAATTTGACTTCATATATTACGATATGACGATTTTGGTATTTTCGCGATCGTCTGGCAACGATCGTTTTCCAGTTTCTCATCCACCGTACCCAGAATGAAAAACCTCGAAATATTTTTGGATAAATGATATCAGTGACTTGCTGGGAACCTTTTGAAACCAAATTTGACTCCATATGTCACGATTGGACGATTTTGGTATTTTCGCGATCGTCTGGCAACGATCGTTTTCGAGTTTCTCATCTACCGTACCTAGATTGAAAAACCTCGATATATTTTTGGATAAATGATATCAGTGACTTGTTAGGAACATTTTGAAACCAAATTTGACTTCATATGTTACGATTGGACGATTTTGGTATTTTCGCGATCGTCTGGCAACGATCGTTTTCCAGTTTCTCATCCACCGTACCTAGAATGAAAAACCTCGAAATATTTTTGGATAAATGATATCAGTGACTTGTTAGGAACATTTTGAAACCAAATTTGACTTCATATGTTACGATTGGACGATTTTGGTATTTTCGCGATCGTCTGATAACGATCGTTTTCGAGTTTCTCATCTACCGTACCTAGATTGGAAAACCTTGAAATATTTTTGGATAAATGATATCAGTGATTTGTTAGGAACATTTTGAAACCAAATTTGACTTTATATGTTACGATTGGACGATTTTGGTATTTTCGCGATCGTCTGGCAACGATCGTTTTCCAGTTTCTCATCCACCGTACCCAGAATGAAAAACCTCGACATATTTTTGGATAAATGATATCAGTGATTTGTTAGGAACATTTTGAAACCAAATTTGACTTTATATGTTACGATTGGACGATTTTGGTATTTTCGCGATCGTCTGGCAACGATCGTTTTCCAGTTTCTCATCCACCGTACCCAGAATGAAAAACCTCGATATATTTTTGGATAAATGATATCAGTGACTTGTTAGGAACATTTTGAAACCAAATTTGACTTCATATGTTACGATTGGACGATTTTGGTATTTTCGCGATCGTCTGGCAACGATCGTTTTCCAGTTTCTCATCCACCGTACCTAGAATGAAAAACCTCGAAATATTTTTGGATAAATGATATCAGTGACTTGTTAGGAACATTTTGAAACCAAATTTGACTTCATATGTTACGATTGGACGATTTTGGTATTTTCGCGATCGTCTGATAACGATCGTTTTCGAGTTTCTCATCTACCGTACCTAGATTGGAAAACCTTGAAATATTTTTGGATAAATGATATCAGTGATTTGTTAGGAACATTTTGAAACCAAATTTGACTTTATATGTTACGATTGGACGATTTTGGTATTTTCGCGATCGTCTGGCAACGATCGTTTTCCAGTTTCTCATCCACCGTACCCAGAATGAAAAACCTCGACATATTTTTGGATAAATGATATCAGTGATTTGTTAGGAACATTTTGAAACCAAATTTGACTTTATATGTTACGATTGGACGATTTTGGTATTTTCGCGATCGTCTGGCAACGATAGTTTTCCAGTTTCCCATCTACCGTACCCAGAATGAAAAACCTCTAAATATTTTTGGATAAATGATATCAGTGACTTGTTAGAAACATTTTGAAACCAAATTTGACTTCATATATTACGATTGGACGATTTTGGTATTTTCGCGATCGTCTGGCAACGATCGTTTTCCAGTTTCTCATCCACCGTACCTAGAATGAAAAACCTCGACATATTTTTGGATAAATGATATCAGTGACTTGTTAGGAACATTTTGAAACCAAATTTGACTTCATATGTTACGATTGGACGATTTTGGTATTTTCGCGATCGTCTGGCAACGATCGTTTTCCAGTTTCTCATCTACCGTACCCAGAATGAAAAACCTCTAAACATTTATGGATAACTGATATCAGTGACTTGTTAGAAACATTTTGAAACCAAATTTGACTCCATATGTCACGATTGGACGATTTTGGTATTTTCGCGATCGTCTGGCAACGATCGTTTTTGAGTTTCTCATCTACCGTACCCAGAATGAAAAACCTCTAAATATTTTTGGATAAATGATATCAGTGACTTGTTAGAAACATTTTGAAACCAAATTTGACTTCATATATTACGATTGGACGATTTTGGTATTTTCGCGATCGTCTGGCAACGATCGTTTTCCAGTTTCTCATCCACCGTACCTAGAATGAAAAACCTCGACATATTTTTGGATAAATGATATCAGTGACTTGTTAGGAACATTTTGAAACCAAATTTGACTTCATATGTTACGATTGGACGATTTTGGTATTTTCGCGATCGTCTGGCAACGATCGTTTTCCAGTTTCTCATCTACCGTACCCAGAATGAAAAACCTCTAAACATTTATGGATAAATGATATCAGTGACTTGTTAGAAACATTTTGAAACCAAATTTGACTCCATATGTCACGATTGGACGATTTTGGTATTTTCGCGATCGTCTGGCAACGATCGTTTTTGAGTTTCTCATCTACCGTACCCAGAATGAAAAACCACTGAATATTTCTCGATAAATGATATCAACGACTTGTTGGAAACATTTTGAAACCAAATTTGACTCCATATGTTACGATTGGACGATTTTGGTATTTTCGCGATCGTCTGGCAACGATCGTTTTCCAGTTTCTCATCCACCGTACCCAGAATGAAAAACCTCGACATATTTTTGGATAAATGATATCAGTGATTTGTTAGGAACATTTTGAAACCAAATTTGACTTTATATGTTACGATGGGACGATTTTGGTATTTTCGCGATCGTCTGGCAACGATCGTTTTCCAGTTTCCCATCTACCGTACCCAGAATGAAAAACCTCTAAATATTTTTGGATAAATGATATCAGTGACTTGTTAGAAACATTTTGAAACCAAATTTGACTTCATATATTACGATTGGACGATTTTGGTATTTTCGCGATCGTCTGGCAACGATCGTTTTCCAGTTTCCCATCTACCGTACCCAGAATGAAAAACCTCTAAATATTTTTGGATAAATGATATCAGTGACTTGTTAGAAACATTTTGAAACCAAATTTGACTTCATATATTACGATTGGACGATTTTGGTATTTTCGCGATCGTCTGGCAACGATCGTTTTCCAGTTTCTCATCCACCGTACCTAGAATGAAAAACCTCGACATATTTTTGGATAAATGATATCAGTGACTTGTTAGGAACATTTTGAAACCAAATTTGACTTCATATGTTACGATTGGACGATTTTGGTATTTTCGCGATCGTCTGGCAACGATCGTTTTCCAGTTTCTCATCTACCGTACCCAGAATGAAAAACCTCTAAACATTTATGGATAAATGATATCAGTGACTTGTTAGAAACATTTTGAAACCAAATTTGACTCCATATGTCACGATTGGACGATTTTGGTATTTTCGCGATCGTCTGGCAACGATCGTTTTCCAGTTTCCCATCTACCGTACCCAGAATGAAAAACCTCTAAATATTTTTGGATAAATGATATCAGTGACTTGTTAGAAACATTTTGAAACCAAATTTGACTTCATATATTACGATTGGACGATTTTGGTATTTTCGCGATCGTCTGGCAACGATCGTTTTCCAGTTTCTCATCCACCGTACCTAGAATGAAAAACCTCGACATATTTTTGGATAAATGATATCAGTGACTTGTTAGGAACATTTTGAAACCAAATTTGACTTCATATGTTACGATTGGACGATTTTGGTATTTTCGCGATCGTCTGGCAACGATCGTTTTCCAGTTTCTCATCTACCGTACCCAGAATGAAAAACCTCTAAACATTTATGGATAAATGATATCAGTGACTTGTTAGAAACATTTTGAAACCAAATTTGACTCCATATGTCACGATTGGACGATTTTGGTATTTTCGCGATCGTCTGGCAACGATCGTTTTTGAGTTTCTCATCTACCGTACCCAGAATGAAAAACCACTGAATATTTCTGGATAAATGATATCAGTGACTTGTTGGAAACATTTTGAAACCAAATTTGACTCCATATGTTACGATTGGACGATTTTGGTATTTTCGCGATCGTCTGGCAACGATCGTTTTCCAGTTTCTCATCCACCGTACCCAGAATGAAAAACCTCGAAATATTTTTGGATAAATGATATCAGTGACTTGTTGGGAACCTTTTGAAACCAAATTTGACTCCATATGTCACGATTGGACGATTTTGGTATTTTCGCGATCGTCTGGCAACGATCGTTTTCGAGTTTCTCATCTACCGTACCTAGATTGAAAAACCTCGATATATTTTTGGATAAATGATATCAGTGACTTGTTAGGAACATTTTGAAACCAAATTTGACTTTATATGTTACGATTGGACGATTTTGGTATTTTCGCGATCGTCTGGCAACGATCGTTTTCCAGTTTCCCATCTACCGTACCCAGAATGAAAAACCTCTAAATATTTTTGGATAAATGATATCAGTGACTTGTTAGAAACATTTTGAAACCAAATTTGACTTCATATATTACGATTGGACGATTTTGGTATTTTCGCGATCGTCTGGCAACGATCGTTTTCCAGTTTCTCATCCACCGTACCTAGAATGAAAAACCTCGACATATTTTTGGATAAATGATATCAGTGACTTGTTAGGAACATTTTGAAACCAAATTTGACTTCATATGTTACGATTGGACGATTTTGGTATTTTCGCGATCGTCTGGCAACGATCGTTTTCCAGTTTCTCATCTACCGTACCCAGAATGAAAAACCTCTAAACATTTATGGATAAATGATATCAGTGACTTGTTAGAAACATTTTGAAACCAAATTTGACTCCATATGTCACGATTGGACGATTTTGGTATTTTCGCGATCGTCTGGCAACGATCGTTTTCCAGTTTCCCATCTACCGTACCCAGAATGAAAAACCTCTAAATATTTTTGGATAAATGATATCAGTGACTTGTTAGAAACATTTTGAAACCAAATTTGACTTCATATATTACGATTGGACGATTTTGGTATTTTCGCGATCGTCTGGCAACGATCGTTTTCCAGTTTCTCATCCACCGTACCTAGAATGAAAAACCTCGACATATTTTTGGATAAATGATATCAGTGACTTGTTAGGAACATTTTGAAACCAAATTTGACTTCATATGTTACGATTGGACGATTTTGGTATTTTCGCGATCGTCTGGCAACGATCGTTTTCCAGTTTCTCATCTACCGTACCCAGAATGAAAAACCTCTAAACATTTATGGATAAATGATATCAGTGACTTGTTAGAAACATTTTGAAACCAAATTTGACTCCATATGTCACGATTGGACGATTTTGGTATTTTCGCGATCGTCTGGCAACGATCGTTTTTGAGTTTCTCATCTACCGTACCCAGAATGAAAAACCACTGAATATTTCTGGATAAATGATATCAGTGACTTGTTGGAAACATTTTGAAACCAAATTTGACTCCATATGTTACGATTGGACGATTTTGGTATTTTCGCGATCGTCTGGCAACGATCGTTTTCCAGTTTCTCATCCACCGTACCCAGAATGAAAAACCTCGACATATTTTCGGATAAATGATATCAGTGACTTGTTAGGAACATTTTGAAACCAAATTTGACTTCATATATTACGATATGACGATTTTGGTATTTTCGCGATCGTCTGGCAACGATCGTTTTCCAGTTTCTCATCCACCGTACCCAGAATGAAAAACCTCGAAATATTTTTGGATAAATGATATCAGTGACTTGTTGGGAACCTTTTGAAACCAAATTTGACTCCATATGTCACGATTGGACGATTTTGGTATTTTCGCGATCGTCTGGCAACGATCGTTTTCGAGTTTCTCATCTACCGTACCTAGATTGAAAAACCTCGATATATTTTTGGATAAATGATATCAGTGACTTGTTAGGAACATTTTGAAACCAAATTTGACTTTATATGTTACGATTGGACGATTTTGGTATTTTCGCGATCGTCTGGCAACGATCGTTTTCCAGTTTCCCATCTACCGTACCCAGAATGAAAAACCTCTAAATATTTTTGGATAAATGATATCAGTGATTTGTTAGGAACATTTTGAAACCAAATTTGACTTCATATGTTACGATTGGACGATTTTGGTATTTTCGCGATCGTCTGGCAACGATCGTTTTTGAGTTTCTCATCCACCGTACCTAGAATGAAAAACCTCGACATATTTTTGGATAAATGATATCAGTGACTTGTTAGAAACATTTTGAAACCAAATTTGACTTCATATGTTACGATTGGACGATTTTGGTATTTTCGCGATCGTCTGGCAACGATCGTTTTTGAGTTTCTCATCTACCGTACCCAGAATGAAAAACCACCTAATATTGCTGGATTAATGATATCAGTGACTTGTTGGAAACATTTTGAAACCAAATTTGACTCCACATGTTACGATTGGACGATTTTGGTATTTTCGCGATCGTCTGGCAACGATCGTTTTCCAGTTTCTCATCCACCGTACCCAGAATGAAAAACCTCGACATATTTTTGGACAAATGATATCAGTGATTTGTTAGGAACATTTTGAAACCAAATTTGACTTTATATGTTACGATTGGACGATTTTGGTATTTTCGCGATCGTCTGGCAACGATCGTTTTCCAGTTTCCCATCTACCGTACCCAGAATGAAAAACCTCTAAATATTTTTGGATAAATGATATCAGTGACTTGTTAGAAACATTTTGAAACCAAATTTGACTTCATATATTACGATTGGACGATTTTGGTATTTTCGCGATCGTCTGGCAACGATCGTTTTCCAGTTTCTCATCCACCGTACCTAGAATGAAAAACCTCGACATATTTTTGGATAAATGATATCAGTGACTTGTTAGGAACATTTTGAAACCAAATTTGACTTCATATGTTACGATTGGACGATTTTGGTATTTTCGCGATCGTCTGGCAACGATCGTTTTCCAGTTTCTCATCTACCGTACCCAGAATGAAAAACCTCTAAACATTTATGGATAAATGATATCAGTGACTTGTTAGAAACATTTTGAAACCAAATTTGACTCCATATGTCACGATTGGACGATTTTGGTATTTTCGCGATCGTCTGGCAACGATCGTTTTTGAGTTTCTCATCTACCGTACCCAGAATGAAAAACCACTGAATATTTCTGGATAAATGATATCAGTGACTTGTTGGAAACATTTTGAAACCAAATTTGACTCCATATGTTACGATTGGACGATTTTGGTATTTTCGCGATCGTCTGGCAACGATCGTTTTCCAGTTTCTCATCCACCGTACCCAGAATGAAAAACCTCGACATATTTTTGGATAAATGATATCAGTGACTTGTTAGGAACATTTTGAAACCAAATTTGACTTCATATATTACGATATGACGATTTTGGTATTTTCGCGATCGTCTGGCAACGATCGTTTTCCAGTTTCTCATCCACCGTACCCAGAATGAAAAACCTCGAAATATTTTTGGATAAATGATATCAGTGACTTGTTGGGAACCTTTTGAAACCAAATTTGACTCCATATGTCACGATTGGACGATTTTGGTATTTTCGCGATCGTCTGGCAACGATCGTTTTCCAGTTTCTCATCCACCGTACCCAGAATGAAAAACCTCGACATATTTTTGGATAAATGATATCAGTGACTTGTTAGGAACATTTTGAAACCAAATTTGACTTCATATATTACGATTGGACGATTTTGGTATTTTCGCGATCGTCTGGCAACGATCGTTTTCCAGTTTCTCATCCACCGTACCTAGAATGAAAAACCTCGACATATTTTTGGATAAATGATATCAGTGACTTGTTAGGAACATTTTGAAACCAAATTTGACTTCATATGTTACGATTGGACGATTTTGGTATTTTCGCGATCGTCTGGCAACGATCGTTTTCCAGTTTCTCATCCACCGTACCCAGAATGAAAAACCTCGAAATATTTTTGGATAAATGATATCAGTGACTTGTTGGGAACATTTTGAAACCAAATTTGACTTCATATATTACGATATGACGATTTTGGTATTTTCGCGATCGTCTGGCAACGATCGTTTTCCAGTTT
This sequence comes from Litoditis marina, assembly GCA_964036275.1. Classification (NCBI taxonomy): domain Eukaryota; kingdom Metazoa; phylum Nematoda; class Chromadorea; order Rhabditida; family Rhabditidae; genus Litoditis; species Litoditis marina. Next base: position 16,795,555 of record OZ038433.1, read on the forward strand.
CTCATCCACCGTACCCAGAATGAAAAACCTCGACATATTTTTGGATAAATGATATTAGTGACTTGTTGGGAACCTTTTGAAACCAAATTTGACTTCATATGTTACGATTGGACGATTTTGGTATTTTCGCGATCGTCTGGCAACGATCGTTTTCCAGTTTCTCATATAACGTACCCAGAATGAAAAACCTCTAAACATTTATGGATAAATGATATCAGTGACTTGTTAGGAACATTTTGAAACCAAACTTGACTTCATATGTTACGATTGGACGATTTTGGTATTTTCGCGATCGTCTGGCAACGATCGTTTTTGAGTTTCTCATCTACCGTACCCAGAATGAAAAACCACTGAATATTTCTGGATAAATGATATCAGTGACTTGTTGGAAACATTTTGAAACCAAATTTGACTCCATATGTTACGATTGGACGATTTTGGTATTTTCGCGATCGTCTGGCAACGATCGTTTTCCAGTTTCTCATCCACCGTACCCAGAATGAAAAACCTCGACATATTTTTGGATAAATGATATCAGTGACTTGTTAGGAACATTTTGAAACCAAATTTGACTTCATATATTACGATATGACGATTTTGGTATTTTCGCGATCGTCTGGCAACGATCGTTTTCCAGTTTCTCATCCACCGTACCCAGAATGAAAAACCTCGAAATATTTTTGGATAAATGATATCAGTGACTTGTTGGGAACCTTTTGAAACCAAATTTGACTCCATATGTCACGATTGGACGATTTTGGTATTTTCGCGATCGTCTGGCAACGATCGTTTTCCAGTTTCTCATCCACCGTACCCAGAATGAAAAACCTCGACATATTTTTGGATAAATGATATCAGTGACTTGTTAGGAACATTTTGAAACCAAATTTGACTTCATATATTACGATTGGACGATTTTGGTATTTTCGCGATCGTCTGGCAACGATCGTTTTCCAGTTTCTCATCCACCGTACCTAGAATGAAAAACCTCGACATATTTTTGGATAAATGATATCAGTGACTTGTTAGGAACATTTTGAAACCAAATTTGACTTCATATGTTACGATTGGACGATTTTGGTATTTTCGCGATCGTCTGGCAACGATCGTTTTCCAGTTTCTCATCCACCGTACCCAGAATGAAAAACCTCGAAATATTTTTGGATAAATGATATCAGTGACTTGTTGGGAACATTTTGAAACCAAATTTGACTTCATATATTACGATATGACGATTTTGGTATTTTCGCGATCGTCTGGCAACGATCGTTTTCCAGTTTCTCATCCACCGTACCCAGAATGAAAAACCTCGACATATTTTTGGATAAATGATATTAGTGACTTGTTGGGAACCTTTTGAAACCAAATTTGACTTCATATGTTACGATTGGACGATTTTGGTATTTTCGCGATCGTCTGGCAACGATCGTTTTCCAGTTTCTCATATAACGTACCCAGAATGAAAAACCTCTAAACATTTATGGATAAATGATATCAGTGACTTGTTAGGAACATTTTGAAACCAAACTTGACTTCATATGTTACGATTGGACGATTTTGGTATTTTCGCGATCGTCTGGCAACGATCGTTTTTGAGTTTCTCATCTACCGTACCCAGAATGAAAAACCACTGAATATTTCTGGATAAATGATATCAGTGACTTGTTGGAAACATTTTGAAACCAAATTCGACTCCATATGTCACGATTGGCCGATTTTGGTATTTTCGCGATCGTCTGGCAACGATCGTTTTTGAGTTTCTCATCTACCGTACCTAGATTGAAAAACCTCGACATACTTTTGGATAAATGATATCAGTGACTTGTTAGGAACATTTTGAAACCAAATTTGACTTCATGTGTTACGATTGGACGATTTTGGTATTTTCGCGATCGTCTGGCAACGATCGTTTTCCAGTTTCCCATCTACCGTACCCAGAATGAAAAACCTCTAAATATTTTTGGATAAATGATATCAGTGACTTGTTAGAAACATTTTGAAACCAAATTTGACTTCATATGTTACGATTGGACGATTTTGGTATTTTCGCGATCGTCTGGCAACGATCGTTTTCGAGTTTCTCATCTACCGTACCTAGATTGGAAAACCTTGAAATATTTTTGGATAAATGATATCAGTGATTTGTTAGGAACATTTTGAAACCAAATTTGACTTCATATGTTACGATTGGACGATTTTGGTATTTTCGCGATCGTCTGGCAACGATCGTTTTTGAGTTTCTCATCTACCGTACCCAGAATGAAAAACCTCTAAATATTTTTGGATAAATGATATCAGTGACTTGTTAGAAACATTTTGAAACCAAATTTGACTTCATATGTTACGATTGGACGATTTTGGTATTTTCGCGATCGTCTGGCAACGATCGTTTTCCAGTTTCTCATCCACCGTACCCAGAATGAAAAACCTCTAAATATTTTTGGATAAATGATATCAGTGACTTGTTAGAAACATTTTGAAACCAAATTTGACTTCATATGTTACGATTGGACGATTTTGGTATTTTCGCGATCGTCTGGCAACGATCGTTTTCGAGTTTCTCATCTACCGTACCTAGATTGGAAAACCTTAAAATATTTTTGGATAAATGATATCAGTGATTTGTTAGGAACATTTTGAAACCAAATTTGACTTCATATGTTACGATTGGACGATTTTGGTATTTTCGCGATCGTCTGGCAACGATCGTTTTCCAGTCTCCCATCTACCGTACCCAGAATGAAAAACCTCTAAATATTTTTGGATAAATGATATCAGTGACTTGTTACAAACATTTTGAAACCAAATTTGACTTCATATGTTACGATTGGACGATTTTGGTATTTTCGCGATCGTCTGGCAACGATCGTTTTCCAGTTTCTCATCCACCGTACCCAGAATGAAAAACCTCGACATATTTTTGGATAAATGATATCAGTGACTTGTTAGGAACATTTTGAAACCAAATTTGACTTCATATGTTACGATTGGACGATTTTGGTATTTTCGCGATCGTCTGGCAACGATCGTTTTCCAGTCTCCCATCTACCGTACCCAGAATGAAAAACCTCTAAATATTTTTGGATAAATGATATCAGTGACTTGTTACAAACATTTTGAAACCAAATTTGACTTCATATGTTACGATTGGACGATTTTGGTATTTTCGCGATCGTCTGGCAACGATCGTTTTCCAGTTTCTCATCCACCGTACCCAGAATGAAAAACCTCGACATATTTTTGGATAAATGATATCAGTGACTTGTTAGGAACATTTTGAAACCAAATTTGACTTCATATATTACGATTGGACGATTTTGGTATTTTCGCGATCGTCTGGCAACGATCGTTTTCCAGTTTCTCATCCACCGTACCTAGAATGAAAAACCTCGACATATTTTTGGATAAATGATATCAGTGATTTGTTAGGAACATTTTGAAACCAAATTTGACTTCATATGTTACGATTGGACGATTTTGGTATTTTCGCGATCGTCTGGCAACGATCGTTTTTGAGTTTCTCATCCACCGTACCTAGAATGAAAAACCTCGACATATTTTTGGATAAATGATATCAGTGACTTGTTAGAAACATTTTGAAACCAAATTTGACTTCATATAAGACGGTTCCAACTAAACTTTTTGAAAAACTGCCTCTTTTTTCCGAAATCCTGTCATTGGGAATCCAGGTATAATAAGTTTAGATGAACGGCCAGATTGGCAGCTAGAGAGCAATTGTGCCAACGTGTTCTTGCCATTTGATAAAACCTCTGTAGACTTATTAACATGTGCCAATAAGGTTCATTGCGAATGACAAGTGTCAATGAGAATGAGTGCTGGTGACACATGATAAAACAATTACATCAGCTGGCATATGCCAAAAAAGTTAATAAGTCAAATTGTCAATCGAAAAACAAAAATATTAAACACACGGTCAAAATGAAGTCAGTCATTAGATTATATAGTTGTTAGCACCAAAAATATATAGTTGTTAGCACTCAAGAAGTAGTACGAAAAAAAAGTAGTCCATTGCTCTACCGAGGGCGAGACAATCTAACAGAAAAAAAACAGGAAATGTTCTATAACCGGGGTATTGCACCTATTACAACCATAACAGCAATGAGTACACTTGAAATACGTTAGACAAGTATGTTCAATACGAAAACAGGAAAATTAGTCAATAAGTTACAGGAATCTCGGTTCGTGAGCAATGGAAAATATGTTAATAGCTGGATAATCATAAGTATAGTTCCACGACTGGCCGAAAACGTTAAAACTAGAATTAACTGTGATTATGCGGAGCAAACGTGTTAAAATAAAACGAACATAGAAAGCAAGAGGGTACACGAACGACCAAACTAATCTTTCAAATTGACGAAAATCTGGGTAAATTTGTTATAAGAAACATAAATACATCTCACTCCTTATACAATTTTCCTAAGAGGCGTAAATTGAGAAGAAAAGCTGCCACTGATATCCACTTTTTCTTGACGTGCGCATATGCCACCTAGACGATCTTGAGAACAGAAGGACGGACGACGCTCAAATCTGAAAAAAAAAACACAATTAACAAAGTGCAAAAACAGATTACTGTTAGACATTATAATGCCACATACGCAGATACGAGATTCTTGTTTGAAGGCAAAACAAGCTGTAAGCAAAAACAGCGTGATGAGGTGACAAAGAAGAAGTCTAAAAAAGAAATTGTGATAGCTATAACAGGTAATAGCGGCTAACAGTGAAGGGTTACGAAAACGTGGCTTTGAACTTTCACATGGCGTTTTTCCGAGTGGGATGAAAAAAACAAAATGAAAATACATAAACATGAAGAACTATAGGGATAACTCACTTTTATTGAGGAAAACGACTCCTTCACGATAAAAACCGATGGCACACACGGCACAGTACCCTGAAAATACTGACATAGAAACAACAGAAGAACTGAGGTGAATGAAAGAAACATAAATGACAAAAAACACAAAAAAAAACACAAAAGTTTAGAAAATGGAACGGTTAATTTATTAAACTACGCTGGCTGCTGTTGACGAACGACGCGGCGCGGTCGCGCTGCGGTTGACGTTTTTGAATTTCGGACCGCCGCCAGCTGCTGTAAAAAAATGATTTTCATTATTAGTTTTTGTGCTATTTCGCATATTTTTGTTTCATTAGTTCATGTAAGTCACGTTTAACCCACTGGTGTCATTCGATGCCAATGTATGTTGTCATTCTTTGGTTTTTCATGGAATGTTTCTGTATTTTTCTAATTTGTGTAATTGTATTTTTATATTTCAGATTCTGTCCAGATATAACTCTTGTTAGTCGTCGGTTAGGATGTATACGACAATACAGAAAGATGTGAGTTAGAACAGCTGTTTTTTGTTCAAGGAAGCTTGGTAATTTTGGTATCCACACATGACCTCTTATCAACGTTGTGGTTAGCTATTTACTTGAAACTGTGCAGTGTTTTCCGTCTTCTCTTTTTTAAACGATTAACGATTCATCTTCTCTTTTTTAAACGATTAACGATCACTGATTTTCTTGGTAAATTTCATTCCAAACCCGCTATTTTCTAACCAGAGTCCAACCGATTTTTTCTGAACCAGATGATTCGCTCCTGTATGCAACCAAATTAAAATAAAGAGTTTTAACTAAATCAAATGGAGCAAATCGTGTAAACCTTAGTAAGATAACTTACCAATTATCATGTATGCAACTATCGTTGCTAATTTACCGTCCCATGGTTGAATATCAACTTTATGTTTTGCTTGTGATTATGTGATTGTTCACTGTTCAGATGGGTCCGTAGCTGTATCGACTCATCTAGAAGGCGTCGTTGTGAATGTGGTTGTGAGCACATCTCTACTCAATTTGATGATGGTAGCCCTCAACATGTAGTATGTACCCACGCATTCCACAATATGCTTACTTCTCTTCTATTCATTCCTCGCGATATTATATACAAAGTTGTACAGGATTTCCACTATCTTCACGTTGTTTGTATCTCCACTGTTGTACATGACATTACTGCTGTTAGCCCGTTATTTGTCACTGCTCCTACTCATGAAATCATGAACATCTCATGAAACTTGATCATTCATTGTGATCAATCTAGTTTAAAACTTATTTCATTGTATTGATAGGTTGGTAAGGAAGGGAAAATACCCCATGCTGTTATTAAATTTTATATGAGTTTGGTAATTTATCATTTTTATTACAAGTTAAATTTTATGCCCATTGTTGACAAGTGTCAATCTAGTTTGCGTGATAATATCAGTTGTCAATCTCGATGAGAGATCCTATCACATGCCAATATCAATGAACTATGTTATCATTTGCCAATGAAGTTTGACTCACAATGACACTTGTCAAAGCGATTATTAACGAATATCACTTGTCAAAAACAATGTTTACAAAAGTGGGGAGATTCAGCGGTTGTTTTGGCAAGGAAAACAGTATATTGCCAAGACATTACCAATGACAAGATTTCGGAAAAATGTTGCTATTTTTCAAAAAATTTAGTTGGATTCGTCTTATATGTTACGATTGGACGATTTTGGTATTTTCGCGATCGTCTGGCAACGATCGTTTTCCAGTTTCTCATCCACCGTACCCAGAATGAAAAACCTCTAAATATTTTTGGATAAATGATATCAGTGACTTGTTAGAAACATTTTGAAACCAAATTTGACTTCATATGTTACGATTGGACGATTTTGGTATTTTCGCGATCGTCTGGCAACGATCGTTTTCGAGTTTCTCATCTACCGTACCTAGATTGGAAAACCTTGAAATATTTTTGGATAAATGATATCAGTGATTTGTTAGGAATATTTTGAAACCAAATTTGACTTCATATGTTACGATTGGACGATTTTGGTATTTTCGCGATCGTCTGGCAACGATCGTTTTCCAGTCTCCCATCTACCGTACCCAGAATGAAAAACCTCTAAATATTTTTGGATAAATGATATCAGTGACTTGTTAGAAACATTTTGAAACCAAATTTGACTTCATATATTACGATATGACGATTTTGGTATTTTCGCGATCGTCTGGCAACGATCGTTTTCCAGTTTCTCATCCACCGTACCCAGAATGAAAAACCTCGAAATATTTTTGGATAAATGATATCAGTGACTTGTTGGGAACCTTTTGAAACCAAATTTGACTCCATATGTCACGATTGGACGATTTTGGTATTTTCGCGATCGTCTGGCAACGATCGTTTTCGAGTTTCTCATCTACCGTACCTAGATTGAAAAACCTCGACATATTTTTGGATAAATGATATCAGTGACTTGTTAGGAACATTTTGAAACCAAATTTGACTTCATATGTTACGATTGGACGATTTTGGTATTTTCGCGATCGTCTGGCAACGATCGTTTTTGAGTTTCTCATCCACCGTACCCAGAATGAAAAACCTCTAAATATTTTTGGATAAATGATATCAGTGACTTGTTGGAAACATTTTGAAACCAAATTCGACTCCATATGTCACGATTGGCCGATTTTGGTATTTTCGCGATCGTCTGGCAACGATCGTTTTTGAGTTTCTCATCTACCGTACCTAGATCGAAAAACCTCGACATACTTTTGGATAAATGATATCCGTGGACTTGTTAGGAACATTTTGAAACCAAATTTGACTTCATATGTTACGATTGGACGATTTTGGTATTTTCGCGATCGTCTGGCAACGATCGTTTTCCAGTTTCCCATCTACCGTACCCAGAATGAAAAACCTCTCAATATTTTTGGATAAATGATATCAGTGACTTGTTAGAAACATTTTGAAACCAAATTTGACTTCATATGTTACGATTGGACGATTTTGGTATTTTCGCGATCGTCTGGCAACGATCGTTTTCGAGTTTCTCATCTACCGTACCTAGATTGGAAAACCTTGAAATATTTTTGGATAAATGATATCAGTGATTTGTTAGGAACATTTTGAAACCAAATTTGACTTCATATGTTACGATTGGACGATTTTGGTATTTTCGCGATCGTCTGGCAACGATCGTTTTCCAGTCTCCCATCTACCGTACCCAGAATGAAAAACCTCTAAATATTTTTGGATAAATGATATCAGTGACTTGTTAGAAACATTTTGAAACCAAATTTGACTTCATATGTTACGATTGGACGATTTTGGTATTTTCGCGATCGTCTGGCAACGATCGTTTTCCAGTTTCTCATCCACCGTACCCAGAATGAAAAACCTCGACATATTTTTGGATAAATGATATCAGTGACTTGTTAGGAACATTTTGAAACCAAATTTGACTTCATATATTACGATTGGACGATTTTGGTATTTTCGCGATCGTCTGGCAACGATCGTTTTCCAGTCTCCCATCTACCGTACCCAGAATGAAAAACCTCTAAATATTTTTGGATAAATGATATCAGTGACTTGTTAGAAACATTTTGAAACCAAATTTGACTTCATATGTTACGATTGGACGATTTTGGTATTTTCGCGATCGTCTGGCCACGATCGTTTTCGAGTTTCTCATCTACCGTACCTAGATTGGAAAACCTTGAAATATTTTTGGATAAATGATATCAGTGATTTGTTAGGAACATTTTGAAACCAAATTTGACTTCATATGTTACGATTGGACGATTTTGGTATTTTCGCGATCGTCTGGCAACGATCGTTTTCCAGTCTCCCATCTACCGTACCCAGAATGAAAAACCTCTAAATATTTTTGGATAAATGATATCAGTGACTGGTTAGAAACATTTTGAAACCAAATTTGACTTCATATGTTACGATTGGACGATTTTGGTATTTTCGCGATCGTCTGGCAACGATCGTTTTCCAGTTTCTCATCCACCGTACCCAGAATGAAAAACCTCGACATATTTTTGGATAAATGATATCAGTGACTTGTTAGGAACATTTTGAAACCAAATTTGACTTCATATATTACGATTGGACGATTTTGGTATTTTCGCGATCGTCTGGCAACGATCGTTTTCCAGTTTCTCATCCACCGTACCTAGAATGAAAAACCTCGACATATTTTTGGATAAATGATATCAGTGACTTGTTAGGAACATTTTGAAACCAAATTTGACTTCATATGTTACGATTGGACGATTTTGGTATTTTCGCGATCGTCTGGCAACGATCGTTTTCCAGTTTCCCATCTACCGTACCCAGAATGAAAAACCTCTCAATATTTTTGGATAAATGATATCAGTGACTTGTTAGAAACATTTTGAAACCAAATTTGACTTCATATGTTACGATTGGACGATTTTGGTATTTTCGCGATCGTCTGGCAACGATCGTTTTCGAGTTTCTCATCTACCGTACCTAGATTGGAAAACCTTGAAATATTTTTGGATAAATGATATCAGTGATTTGTTAGGAACATTTTGAAACCAAATTTGACTTCATATGTTACGATTGGACGATTTTGGTATTTTCGCGATCGTCTGGCAACGATCGTTTTCCAGTCTCCCATCTACCGTACCCAGAATGAAAAACCTCTAAATATTTTTGGATAAATGATATCAGTGACTTGTTAGAAACATTTTGAAACCAAATTTGACTTCATATGTTACGATTGGACGATTTTGGTATTTTCGCGATCGTCTGGCAACGATCGTTTTCCAGTTTCTCATCCACCGTACCCAGAATGAAAAACCTCGACATATTTTTGGATAAATGATATCAGTGACTTGTTAGGAACATTTTGAAACCAAATTTGACTTCATATATTACGATTGGACGATTTTGGTATTTTCGCGATCGTCTGGCAACGATCGTTTTCCAGTTTCTCATCCACCGTACCTAGAATGAAAAACCTCGACATATTTTTGGATAAATGATATCAGTGACTTGTTAGGAACATTTTGAAACCAAATTTGACTTCATATGTTACGATTGGACGATTTTGGTATTTTCGCGATCGTCTGGCAACGATCGTTTTCCAGTTTCTCATCCACCGTACCCAGAATGAAAAACCTCGAAATATTTTTGGATAAATGATATCAGTGACTTGTTGGGAACCTTTTGAAACCAAATTTGACTCCATATGTTACGATTGGACGATTTTGGTATTTTCGCGATCGTCTGGCAACGATCGTTTTTGAGTTTCTCATCCACCGTACCCAGAATGAAAAACCTCGACATATTTTTGGATAAATGATATCAGTGACTTGTGAGGAACATTTTGAAACCAAATTTGACTTCATATGTTACGATTGGACGATTTTGGTATTTTCGCGATCGTCTGGCAACGATCGTTTTCCAGTTTCCCATCTACCGTACCCAGAATGAAAAACCTCTCAATATTTTTGGATAAATGATATCAGTGACTTGTTAGAAACATTTTGAAACCAAATTTGACTTCATATGTTACGATTGGACGATTTTGGTATTTTCGCGATCGTCTGGCAACGATCGTTTTCGAGTTTCTCATCTACCGTACCTAGATTGGAAAACCTTGAAATATTTTTGGATAAATGATATCAGTGATTTGTTAGGAACATTTTGAAACCAAATTTGACTTCATATGTTACGATTGGACGATTTTGGTATTTTCGCGATCGTCTGGCAACGATCGTTTTCCAGTCTCCCATCTACCGTACCCAGAATGAAAAACCTCTAAATATTTTTGGATAAATGATATCAGTGACTTGTTAGAAACATTTTGAAACCAAATTTGACTTCATATGTTACGATTGGACGATTTTGGTATTTTCGCGATCGTCTGGCAACGATCGTTTTCCAGTTTCTCATCCACCGTACCCAGAATGAAAAACCTCGACATATTTTTGGATAAATGATATCAGTGACTTGTTAGGAACATTTTGAAACCAAATTTGACTTCATATATTACGATTGGACGATTTTGGTATTTTCGCGATCGTCTGGCAACGATCGTTTTCCAGTTTCTCATCCACCGTACCTAGAATGAAAAACCTCGACATATTTTTGGATAAATGATATCAGTGACTTGTTAGGAACATTTTGAAACCAAATTTGTCTTCATATGTTACGATTGGACGATTTTGGTATTTTCGCGATCGTCTGGCAACGATCGTTTTCCAGTTTCTCATCCACCGTACCCAGAATGAAAAACCTCGAAATATTTTTGGATAAATGATATCAGTGACTTGTTGGGAACCTTTTGAAACCAAATTTGACTCCATATGTTACGATTGGACGATTTTGGTATTTTCGCGATCGTCTGGCAACGATCGTTTTTGAGTTTCTCATCCACCGTACCCAGAATGAAAAACCTCGACATATTTTTGGATAAATGATATCAGTGACTTGTGAGGAACATTTTGAAACCAAATTTGACTTCATATGTTACGATTGGACGATTTTGGTATTTTCGCGATCGTCTGGCAACGATCGTTTTCCAGTTTCTCATCCACCGTACCTAGAATGAAAAACCTCGACATATTTTTGGATAAATGATATCAGTGACTTGTTAGGAACATTTTGAAACCAAATTTGACTTCATATGTTACGATTGGACGATTTTGGTATTTTCGCGATCGTCTGGCAACGATCGTTTTCCAGTTTCTCATCCACCGTACCCAGAATGAAAAACCTCGAAATATTTTTGGATAAATGATATCAGTGACTTGTTGGGAACCTTTTGAAACCAAATTTGACTCCATATGTTACGATTGGACGATTTTGGTATTTTCGCGATCGTCTGGCAACGATCGTTTTTGAGTTTCTCATCCACCGTACCCAGAATGAAAAACCCCTAAATATTTTCGGATAAATGATATCAGTGACTTGTTAGGAACATGTTGAAACCAAATTTGGCTTCATATGTTACGATTGGACGATTTTGATATTTTCGCGATAGTCTGGCAACGATCGTTTTTGAGTTTCTCATCTACCGTACCCAGAATGAAAAACCTCTCAATATTTTTGGATAAATGATATCAGTGACTTGTTAGAAACATTTTGAAACCAAATTTGACTTCATATGTTACGATTGGACGATTTTGGTATTTTCGCGATCGTCTGGCAACGATCGTTTTCCAGTTTCTCATCCACCGTACCTAGAATGAAAAACCTCGACATATTTTTGGATAAATGATATCAGTGACTTGTTAGGAACATTTTGAAACCAAATTTGACTTCATATGTTACGATTGGACGATTTTGGTATTTTCGCGATCGTCTGGCAACGATCGTTTTCCAGTTTCTCATCCACCGTACCCAGAATGAAAAACCTCGAAATATTTTTGGATAAATGATATCAGTGACTTGTTGGGAACCTTTTGAAACCAAATTTGACTCCATATGTTACGATTGGACGATTTTGGTATTTTCGCGATCGTCTGGCAACGATCGTTTTTGAGTTTCTCATCCACCGTACCCAGAATGAAAAACCTCGACATATTTTTGGATAAATGATATCAGTGACTTGTGAGGAACATTTTGAAACCAAATTTGACTTCATATGTTACGATTGGACGATTTTGGTATTTTCGCGATCGTCTGGCAACGATCGTTTTCCAGTTTCTCATCCACCGTACCTAGAATGAAAAACCTCGACATATTTTTGGATAAATGATATCAGTGACTTGTTAGGAACATTTTGAAACCAAATTTGACTTCATATGTTACGATTGGACGATTTTGGTATTTTCGCGATCGTCTGGCAACGATCGTTTTCCAGTTTCTCATCCACCGTACCCAGAATGAAAAACCTCGAAATATTTTTGGATAAATGATATCAGTGACTTGTTGGGAACCTTTTGAAACCAAATTTGACTCCATATGTTACGATTGGACGATTTTGGTATTTTCGCGATCGTCTGGCAACGATCGTTTTTGAGTTTCTCATCCACCGTACCCAGAATGAAAAACCCCTAAATATTTTCGGATAAATGATATCAGTGACTTGTTAGGAACATGTTGAAACCAAATTTGGCTTCATATGTTACGATTGGACGATTTTGATATTTTCGCGATAGTCTGGCAACGATCGTTTTTGAGTTTCTCATCTACCGTACCCAGAATGAAAAACCTCTCAATATTTTTGGATAAATGATATCAGTGACTTGTTAGAAACATTTTGAAACCAAATTTGACTTCATATGTTACGATTGGACGATTTTGGTATTTTCGCGATCGTCTGGCAACGATCGTTTTCCAGTTTCTCATCCACCGTACCTAGAATGAAAAACCTCGACATATTTTTGGATAAATGATATCAGTGACTTGTTAGGAACATTTTGAAACCAAATTTGACTTCATATGTTACGATTGGACGATTTTGGTATTTTCGCGATCGTCTGGCAACGATCGTTTTCCAGTTTCCCATCTACCGTACCCAGAATGAAAAACCTCTCAATATTTTTGGATAAATGATATCAGTGACTTGTTAGAAACATTTTGAAACCAAATTTGACTTCATATGTTACGATTGGACGATTTTGGTATTTTCGCGATCGTCTGGCAACGATCGTTTTCGAGTTTCTCATCTACCGTACCTAGATTGGAAAACCTTGAAATATTTTTGGATAAATGATATCAGTGATTTGTTAGGAACATTTTGAAACCAAATTTGACTTCATATGTTACGATTGGACGATTTTGGTATTTTCGCGATCGTCTGGCAACGATCGTTTTCCAGTCTCCCATCTACCGTACCCAGAATGAAAAACCTCTAAATATTTTTGGATAAATGATATCAGTGACTTGTTAGAAACATTTTGAAACCAAATTTGACTTCATATGTTACGATTGGACGATTTTGGTATTTTCGCGATCGTCTGGCAACGATCGTTTTCCAGTTTCTCATCCACCGTACCCAGAATGAAAAACCTCGACATATTTTTGGATAAATGATATCAGTGACTTGTAAGGAACATTTTGAAACCAAATTTGACTTCATATATTACGATTGGACGATTTTGGTATTTTCGCGATCGTCTGGCAACGATCGTTTTCCAGTTTCTCATCCACCGTACCCAGAATGAAAAACCTCGACATATTTTTGGATAAATGATATCAGTGACTTGTTAGGAACATTTTGAAACCAAATTTGACTTCATATATTACGATTGGACGATTTTGGTATTTTCGCGATCGTCTGGCAACGATCGTTTTCCAGTTTCTCATCCACCGTACCTAGAATGAAAAACCTCGACATATTTTTGGATAAATGATATCAGTGACTTGTTAGGAACATTTTGAAACCAAATTTGACTTCATATGTTACGATTGGACGATTTTGGTATTTTCGCGATCGTCTGGCAACGATCGTTTTCCAGTTTCTCATCCACCGTACCCAGAATGAAAAACCTCGAAATATTTTTGGATAAATGATATCAGTGACTTGTTGGGAACCTTTTGAAACCAAATTTGACTCCATATGTTACGATTGGACGATTTTGGTATTTTCGCGATTCCATTCCGTTTGTTTCTCGCGGCGGACGGCTGTAAAAGATACATCTCCTCAGAGCGATGACTAATCCGAAAAGACCCCTATTGGGTTCTCCTACCTCGGGATCCATCTCGTCAAATATTCAAGAACAGATGCAGACTAACTATTCGGCTATTATGGAAGAGCTGAAATCAATTCGTTCGGACATTTCTACTATTCAGAAGACTAATCAACAAGGCGGCGCTCCCAACTGGTATTATGAGAAGATGACTCCCAACATGAAAGGTGCTTCACAGAAGGATACTGATATTCCATCTCTTGCTTTCGCCAGTTATATCATAAAAGAGGCTGGAAAGGCACCAGAGAAGAGCTACAACGCAGTTATCGAAAAACTCCCGGACGTCCCACAAAGAAAAAATGATCAGCACGAAACTCTTGAACAAGATGGATTCTTCATTCACTCGGTGTGTGACAAGGCTGGAATCAAGAGACCAGTCTCGTTTTGGAGGCAACCTTCGAAAAACGCAAATTCACCTCGTGTGGTGAAGGTACATTTCGACAGCCCAGCCGCTCGGAACGATTTCATATTCAAGTTCAGAGTGAACATGCCCCATCTACAACAAGGACAACGTGTACCAACTTGCCGAAGAGACATGACCCAACCCGAGCTAAATCTTCTCTACTCAATCCGGAAGCAGTGCTACTTGGCGAACCAGGAAGTTGGCCTGATGAAATATTATGTCCGTGATCTCGAAATCGCTGAACTGAAACAACCTCGTGCTCTTATTCCTGCTGCTTCTACATCACAAGGTTCTACGTAGGTTTTAGCCGGGGAGCTTTCCCAAAACTCTTCTCATCTATCTTCTAACAACTCTTTCAATTGTTTACTTTCCAATGTGAGATCTATTGCGTCTCTTTCTCGGGCTAAACTTGTTTTTGAACACTGTTCTGCACTCAAAATCGATTTGATACTTCTGACAGAAACTTTCTTGAATGATTCGTGCACCTCACATATACTTGACAATGATAGGTACAATTACTTGCGTTTTGATCGAAAAATTGATGAAAACAAACGCACAGGCGGTGGTGTTTTACTTCTTTACAATCCACGGTTAAAAATAATTGAAGTATCTCTCAGAATGGAAATGCATTATGACAACCACCATTGCGACGTACTGTGTTTTGACATATTTGATAATTCTGAAAAATTCCGTTGCTTCCTAGTATACCGACCGCCTGACACTAATTTTCTGCAAACTAAACATCTATGTGAACATCTTGAGACATATTTCTTGCCAACCGAAAATAACATCATTTTTGGTGATATAAATTGTCCAAAAATAAATTGGATCTCTAATTCTACTCCCAAGGACAGAGCTCAGAAAACATTTCATGAATTTTGTCTTCGTAACTCTCTCAATCAGCTAGTTTCCTTTCCAACACATGTATCTCCTGGTGGTACACAAAATATTTTAGATTTAGTGTTAACTCAAAGACATGACCTGATGCAGAATTTCCAGCCCTCTCCTCCTTTAATCAATAGTGATCATATTTCTGTGACATTTTCGCTACATCTAGGCTATAGCGCGATGACGAAAGAAAACAAAACTGTCACCAAGCGTCTTGATTTCAAAAACACCGATTTCGAGATTGTTAATAGAAAACTAGCAAGCATAAATTGGGAAAGACAATTTTCATTCTTTTCGTCTCTGCAAAGCAAATACGATCACTTCTGTAGACTTACAAAAGAAATCATACGTGATCATACACCAGTCATGAAGCCCCATAAACAGCAAAATCTTCCTCATGAAATTACGTCACTTCTGAAGAGAAAGAGATTGGCGTATCGCTATTGGCACTGCTCAGACTATCACAAGAATGTATATAGAGATACTTCTAGATTAATACGAGCCAAACTAGTCACACATAGGCTTAAACTTGAAAACAACATTCTTGGCGGCAAAAAGTCAGCTTCTTTCTTCAGATACATTAATCGTAGAATGAAAAACCGTCAAATTATACCACCTCTTATATCTAACAATTCGCTAGCCTTCTCTGAAAAGCAAAAAGCTGATTTGTTCGCTGCTCAGTTTTCTTCTGTTTATGAACCTGATAATACTTTGTGTGCACGTGATAGTGTTCCTGCACAGAGTAAAGTAGACTGTCCAATGTCATTTGCGCCCTTTCTTGTCTATAAGTACCTCTTGAAACAGCCGTCAAAAACTACTGAGTCTGCGGATTTTCTCAATCAGCTGATTTTGAAAAAGTGTGCGGTATCACTGGCTCTTCCTCTTTCACTCATTTTTACTGAATCATATAGTTCTTCCATATTGCCAACACAGTGGAAATTAGCATATGTAGTTCCAGTGTACAAAAAGGGCTCCAGAACTGATCCTAACAACTATAGACCTATCTCAATAACTTCGGCAGTATGTAGAGTTATGGAAAAAATGATTGCATTTAAAGTTCGAAAATGTTTCAAAAATAGATTCTCGAAAAACCAATACGGCTTTTTAGAGAATCGATCGTGCAGCCTATCTTTACTATCCTCTCTCACCAATTGGAAACGTAGCATAAAGGATAAAAAGTCGGTTGACGTTATATATTTTGATTTCCAAAAGGCTTTTGATAAAGTATCTCATGAGAAACTTGTATTCAAACTGCAAAACTTCGGTTTCGATACCAATTTGGTCAACTGGTTCAGAGAATTTTTGACTGAGAGAGTGTCACAAGTAAAGACTAACAACTGCTTTTCACAAAATCAGTTCAAAGTCTCTTCTGGCGTACTACAAGGCACTGTAACTGGACCTCTCCTATTTTTGATATACATAAACGATTTACTATATTCAATGCCCCAAGATGTTCACTGCTCATGTTTTGCCGATGATCTAAAAATCTACAGCTCCTGCATCAGTTCTTTGCAAAACGCGGTAGATATTGTTGAAGCATGGTCAGAAAAATGGCGACTACCACTTGCACCTAATAAGATAAACGTTTTATATCTCGGAAATAACAACCTCAAGGCACATTATACCATTGGTGGTGTTGCAATTGCTGGAAAACCAGTCATTCGTGATCTAGGAGTCATGGTAGACGATAAACTAACATTTGAATCCCACGTGAACGGTCAAGTTAGCAAAGCATCAGCCATCTCTAATAAGATTCTCAGAAATTTCTCATTCAAGACGCCAGAGCAGTATATATCATTGTTCAATATATATGTTGCACCAATTCTACTGTATTGTTCTGAGATTTTTAACCCACCTATCAATAGTCATCTGTCAGTTGTGTTAGAGTCACCATTCAAACGTTTCACAGCTAGAGCATTTCAAAAATGTGGTATTTCCTATTCCAGCTACAGCGATCGATTGCTACAAGTTGAACAAAAGCCCTTTTTTTATCGGAGATTAAAATATGATTTACTGCAGACGTTTAAGCTTCAATCGGGTCTATCCCATTTATCAGAAAATCCACTCTCTTTCAGTAGTTTACCAAGGGATAGACTCCGATTGATCATCCGGGATAGGAAAATTCTCAGTGATACTAATGGATATTTTTCTAGAGTAGTTCGTAAATGGAACACCATAAGTAAAGACATTGCTGCTTTTCAAAATGTAGATCAATTTAGGGCGTATTTAGATTGTATTGATGTTTCGGTTTTATATCCTAATATACCTTTTTCGTTACAGTAAAGTACGCGAGAATCACCTGAACTCCGCACCCGCTCCCCATATCAGAAGACGGGAGGGTTATAACCCCGTCCCTTTGGGGTTCTAAGGTTATTCCCGTGGATACTTATGAGATACCATGTGTGATTTTTGTGGAATAAACCTATTATTATTATCGTTTTTGAGTTTCTCATCCACCGTACCCAGAATGAAAAACCTCGACATATTTTTGGATAAATGATATCAGTGACTTGTGAGGAACATTTTGAAACCAAATTTGACTTCATATGTTACGATTGGACGATTTTGGTATTTTCGCGATCGTCTGGCAACGATCGTTTTCCAGTTTCTCATCCACCGTACCTAGAATGAAAAACCTCGACATATTTTTGGATAAATGATATCAGTGACTTGTTAGGAACATTTTGAAACCAAATTTGACTTCATATGTTACGATTGGACGATTTTGGTATTTTCGCGATCGTCTGGCAACGATCGTTTTCCAGTTTCTCATCCACCGTACCTAGAATGAAAAACCTCGACATATTTTTGGATAAATGATATCAGTGACTTGTTGGGAACCTTTTGAAACCAAATTTGACTCCATATGTTACGATTGGACGATTTTGGTATTTTCGCGATCGTCTGGCAACGATCGTTTTTGAGTTTCTCATCCACCGTACCCAGAATGAAAAACCCCTAAATATTTTCGGATAAATGATATCAGTGACTTGTTAGGAACATGTTAAAACCAAATTTGGCTTCATATGTTACGATTGGACGATTTTGATATTTTCGCGATAGTCTGGCAACGATCGTTTTTGAGTTTCTCATCTACCGTACCCAGAATGAAAAACCTCTGAATGTTCCTGGATAAATGATATCAAGGACTTGTTAGGAACATTTTGAAACCAAATTTGACTCCATATGTTACGATTGGACGATTTTGGTATTTTCGCGATAGTCTGGCAACGATCGTTTTCCAGTTTCTCATCCACCGTACCCAGAATGAAAAACCTCGAAATATTTTTGGATAAATGATATCAGTGACTTGTTGGGAACCTTTTGAAACCAAATTTGACTCCATATGTCAACGATTGGACGATTTTGGTATTTTCGCGATCGTCTGGCAACGGTCGTTTTCGAGTTTCTCATCTACCGTACCTAGATTGAAAAACCTCGACATATTTTTGGATAAATGATATCAGTGACTTGTTAGGAACATTTTGAAACCAAATTTGACTTCATATGTTACGATTGGACGATTTTGGTATTTTCGCGATCGTCTGGCAACGATCGTTTTCCAGTTTCTCATCTACCGTACCCAGAATGAAAAATCTCTAAATTTTTATGGATAAATGATATCAGTGACTTGTTAGAAACATTTTGAAACCAAATTTGACTCCATATGTTACGATTGGACGATTTTGGTATTTTCGCGATCGTCTGGCAACGATCGTTTTTGAGTTTCTCATCCACCGTACCCAGAATGAAAAACCCCTAAATATTTTCGGATAAATTATATCAGTGACTTGTTAGGAACATGTTGAAACCAAATTTGACTCCATATGTCAACGATTGGACGATTTTGGTATTTTCGCGATCGTCTGGCAACGGTCGTTTTCGAGTTTCTCATCTACCGTACCTAGATTGAAAAACCTCGACATATTTTTGGATAAATGATATCAGTGACTTGTTAGGAACATTTTGAAACCAAATTTGACTTCATATGTTACGATTGGACGATTTTGGTATTTTCGCGATCGTCTGGCAACGATCGTTTTCCAGTTTCTCATCTACCGTACCCAGAATGAAAAATCTCTAAATTTTTATGGATAAATGATATCAGTGACTTGTTAGAAACATTTTGAAACCAAATTTGACTCCATATGTTACGATTGGACGATTTTGGTATTTTCGCGATCGTCTGGCAACGATCGTTTTTGAGTTTCTCATCCACCGTACCCAGAATGAAAAACCCCTAAATATTTTCGGATAAATGATATCAGTGACTTGTTAGGAACATGTTGAAACCAAATTTGGCTTCATATGTTACGATTGGACGATTTTGATATTTTCGCGATAGTCTGGCAACGATCGTTTTTGAGTTTCTCATCTACCGTACCCAGAATGAAAAACCTCTAAATGTTCCTGGATAAATGATATCAAGGACTTGTTAGGAACATTTTGAAACCAAATTTGACTCCATATGTTACGATTGGACGATTTTGGTATTTTCGCGATCGTCTGGCAACGATCGTTTTCCAGTTTCTCATCCACCGTACCCAGAATGAAAAACCTCGAAATATTTTTGGATAAATGATATCAGTGACTTGTTGGGAACCTTTTGAAACCAAATTTGACTCCATATGTCAACGATTGGACGATTTTGGTATTTTCGCGATCGTCTGGCAACGGTCGTTTTCGAGTTTCTCATCTACCGTACCTAGATTGAAAAACCTCGACATATTTTTGGATAAATGATATCAGTGACTTGTTAGGAACATTTTGAAACCAAATTTGACTTCATATGTTACGATTGGACGATTTTGGTATTTTCGCGATCGTCTGGCAACGATCGTTTTCCAGTTTCTCATCTACCGTACCCAGAATGAAAAATCTCTAAATTTTTATGGATAAATGATATCAGTGACTTGTTAGAAACATTTTGAAACCAAATTTGACTCCATATGTTACGATTGGACGATTTTGGTATTTTCGCGATCGTCTGGCAACGATCGTTTTTGAGTTTCTCATCCACCGTACCCAGAATGAAAAACCCCTAAATATTTTCGGATAAATGATATCAGTGACTTGTTAGGAACATGTTGGAACCAAATTTGGCTTCATATGTTACGATTGGACGATTTTGATATTTTCGCGATAGTCTGGCAACGATCGTTTTTGAGTTTCTCATCTACCGTACCCAGAATGAAAAACCTCTAAATGTTCCTGGATAAATGATATCAAGGACTTGTTAGGAACATGTTGAAACCAAATTTGGCTTCATATGTTACGATTGGACGATTTTGATATTTTCGCGATAGTCTGGCAACGATCGTTTTTGAGTTTCTCATCTACCGTACCCAGAATGAAAAACCTCTAAATGTTCCTGGATAAATGATATCAGTGACTTGTTAGAAACATTTTGAAACCAAATTTGACTCCATATGTCAACGATTGGACGATTTTGGTATTTTCGCGATCGTCTGGCAACGGTCGTTTTCGAGTTTCTCATCTACCGTACCTAGATTGAAAAACCTCGACATATTTTTGGATAAATGATATCAGTGACTTGTTAGGAACATTTTGAAACCAAATTTGACTTCATATGTTACGATTGGACGATTTTGGTATTTTCGCGATCGTCTGGCAACGATCGTTTTCCAGTTTCTCATCTACCGTACCCAGAATGAAAAATCTCTAAATTTTTATGGATAAATGATATCAGTGACTTGTTAGAAACATTTTGAAACCAAATTTGACTCCATATGTTACGATTGGACGATTTTGGTATTTTCGCGATCGTCTGGCAACGATCGTTTTTGAGTTTCTCATCCACCGTACCCAGAATGAAAAACCCCTAAATATTTTCGGATAAATGATATCAGTGACTTGTTAGGAACATGTTGAAACCAAATTTGGCTTCATATGTTACGATTGGACGATTTTGATATTTTCGCGATAGTCTGGCAACGATCGTTTTTGAGTTTCTCATCTACCGTACCCAGAATGAAAAACCTCTAAATGTTCCTGGATAAATGATATCAAGGACTTGTTAGGAACATTTTGAAACCAAATTTGACTCCATATGTTACGATTGGACGATTTTGGTATTTTCGCGATCGTCGGGCAACGATCGTTTTCCAGTTTCTCATCCACCGTACCCAGAATGAAAAACCTCGAAATATTTTTGGATAAATGATATCAGTGACTTGTTGGGAACCTTTTGAAACCAAATTTGACTCCATATGTCAACGATTGGACGATTTTGGTATTTTCGCGATCGTCTGGCAACGGTCGTTTTCGAGTTTCTCATCTACCGTACCTAGATTGAAAAACCTCGACATATTTTTGGATAAATGATATCAGTGACTTGTTAGGAACATTTTGAAACCAAATTTGACTTCATATGTTACGATTGGACGATTTTGGTATTTTCGCGATCGTCTGGCAACGATCGTTTTCCAGTTTCTCATCTACCGTACCCAGAATGAAAAATCTCTAAATTTTTATGGATAAATGATATCAGTGACTTGTTAGAAACATTTTGAAACCAAATTTGACTCCATATGTTACGATTGGACGATTTTGGTATTTTCGCGATCGTCTGGCAACGATCGTTTTTGAGTTTCTCATCCACCGTACCCAGAATGAAAAACCCCTAAATATTTTCGGATAAATGATATCAGTGACTTGTTAGGAACATGTTGGAACCAAATTTGGCTTCATATGTTACGATTGGACGATTTTGATATTTTCGCGATAGTCTGGCAACGATCGTTTTTGAGTTTCTCATCTACCGTACCCAGAATGAAAAACCTCTAAATGTTCCTGGATAAATGATATCAAGGACTTGTTAGGAACATTTTGAAACCAAATTTGACTCCATATGTTACGATTGGACGATTTTGGTATTTTCGCGATCGTCTGGCAACGATCGTTTTCCAGTTTCTCATCCACCGTACCCAGAATGAAAAACCTCGAAATATTTTTGGATAAATGATATCAGTGACTTGTTGGGAACCTTTTGAAACCAAATTTGACTCCATATGTCAACGATTGGACGATTTTGGTATTTTCGCGATCGTCTGGCAACGGTCGTTTTCGAGTTTCTCATCTACCGTACCTAGATTGAAAAACCTCGACATATTTTTGGATAAATGATATCAGTGACTTGTTAGGAACATTTTGAAACCAAATTTGACTTCATATGTTACGATTGGACGATTTTGGTATTTTCGCGATCGTCTGGCAACGATCGTTTTCCAGTTTCTCATCTACCGTACCCAGAATGAAAAATCTCTAAATTTTTATGGATAAATGATATCAGTGACTTGTTAGAAACATTTTGAAACCAAATTTGACTCCATATGTCACGATTGGACGATTTTGGTATTTTCGCGATAGTCTGGCAACGATCGTTTTTGAGTTACTCATCTACCGTACCCAGAATGAAAAACCACTGAATATTTCTGGATAAATGATATCAGTGACTTGTTGGAAACATTTTGAAACCAAATTTGACTTCATATGTTACGATTGGACGATTTTGGTATTTTCGCGATCGTCTGGCAACGATCGTTTTCCAGTTTCCCATCTACCGTACCCAGAATGAAAAACCTCTAAATATTTTTGGATAAATGATATCAGTGACTTGTTAGAAACATTTTGAAACCAAATTTGACTTCATATGTTACGATTGGACGATTTTGGTATTTTCGCGATCGTGGCAACGATCGTTTTCGAGTTTCTCATCTACCGTACCTAGATTGGAAAACCTTGAAATATTTTTGGATAAATGATATCAGTGATTTGTTAGGAACATTTTGAAACCAAATTTGACTTCATATGTTACGATTGGACGATTTTGGTATTTTCGCGATAGTCTGGCAACGATCGTTTTTGAGTTTCTCATCTACCGTACCCAGAATGAAAAACCACTGAATATTTCTGGATAAATGATATCAGTGACTTGTTAGAAACATTTTGAAACCAAATTTGACTTCATATGTTACGATTGGACGATTTTGGTATTTTCGCGATCGTCTGGCAACGATCGTTTTCCAGTTTCCCATCTACCGTACCCAGAATGAAAAACCTCTAAATATTTTTGGATAAATGATATCAGTGACTTGTTAGAAACATTTTGAAACCAAATTTGACTTCATATGTTACGATTGGACGATTTTGGTATTTTCGCGATCGTGGCAACGATCGTTTTCGAGTTTCTCATCTACCGTACCTAGATTGGAAAACCTTGAAATATTTTTGGATAAATGATATCAGTGATTTGTTAGGAACATTTTGAAACCAAATTTGACTTCATATGTTACGATTGGACGATTTTGGTATTTTCGCGATAGTCTGGCAACGATCGTTTTTGAGTTTCTCATCTACCGTACCCAGAATGAAAAACCACTGAATATTTCTGGATAAATGATATCAGTGACTTGTTGGAAACATTTTGAAACCAAATTTGACTTCATATGTTACGATTGGACGATTTTGGTATTTTCGCGATCGTCTGGCAACGATCGTTTTCCAGTTTCTCATCTACCGTACCCAGAATGAAAAATCTCTAAATTTTTATGGATAAATGATATCAGTGACTTGTTAGAAACATTTTGAAACCAAATTTGACTCCATATGTCACGATTGGACGATTTTGGTATTTTCGCGATAGTCTGGCAACGATCGTTTTTGAGTTTCTCATCTACCGTACCCAGAATGAAAAACCACTGAATATTTCTGGATAAATGATATCAGTGACTTGTTGGAAACATTTTGAAACCAAATTTGACTTCATATGTTACGATTGGACGATTTTGGTATTTTCGCGATCGTCTGGCAACGATCGTTTTCCAGTTTCCCATCTACCGTACCCAGAATGAAAAACCTCTAAATATTTTTGGATAAATGATATCAGTGACTTGTTAGAAACATTTTGAAACCAAATTTGACTTCATATGTTACGATTGGACGATTTTGGTATTTTCGCGATCGTGGCAACGATCGTTTTCGAGTTTCTCATCTACCGTACCTAGATTGGAAAACCTTGAAATATTTTTGGATAAATGATATCAGTGATTTGTTAGGAACATTTTGAAACCAAATTTGACTTCATATGTTACGATTGGACGATTTTGGTATTTTCGCGATAGTCTGGCAACGATCGTTTTTGAGTTTCTCATCTACCGTACCCAGAATGAAAAACCACTGAATATTTCTGGATAAATGATATCAGTGACTTGTTGGAAACATTTTGAAACCAAATTTGACTTCATATGTTACGATTGGACGATTTTGGTATTTTCGCGATCGTCTGGCAACGATCGTTTTCCAGTTTCCCATCTACCGTACCCAGAATGAAAAACCTCTAAATATTTTTAGATAAATTATATCAGTGACTTGTTAGAAACATTTTGAAACCAAATTTGACTTCATATGTTACGATTGGACGATTTTGGTATTTTCGCGATCGTGGCAACGATCGTTTTCGAGTTTCTCATCTACCGTACCTAGATTGGAAAACCTTGAAATATTTTTGGATAAATGATATCAGTGATTTGTTAGGAACATTTTGAAACCAAATTTGACTTCATATGTTACGATTGGACGATTTTGGTATTTTCGCGATCGTCTGGCAACGATCGTTTTCCAGTCTCCCATCTACCGTACCCAGAATGAAAAACCTCTAAATATTTTTGGATAAATGATATCAGTGACTTGTTACAAACATTTTGAAACCAAATTTGACTTCATATGTTACGATTGGACGATTTTGGTATTTTCGCGATCGTCTGGCAACGATCGTTTTCCAGTTTCTCATCCACCGTACCCAGAATGAAAAACCTCGACATATTTTTGGATAAATGATATCAGTGACTTGTTAGGAACATTTTGAAACCAAATTTGACTTCATATATTACGATTGGACGATTTTGGTATTTTCGCGATCGTCTGGCAACGATCGTTTTCCAGTTTCTCATCCACCGTACCTAGAATGAAAAACCTCGACATATTTTTGGATAAATGATATCAGTGATTTGTTAGGAACATTTTGAAACCAAATTTGACTTCATATGTTACGATTGGACGATTTTGGTATTTTCGCGATCGTCTGGCAACGATCGTTTTTGAGTTTCTCATCCACCGTACCCAGAATGAAAAACCTCGACATATTTTTGGATAAATGATATCAGTGACTTGTGAGGAACATTTTGAAACCAAATTTGACTTCATATGTTACGATTGGACGATTTTGGTATTTTCGCGATCGTCTGGCAACGATCGTTTTCCAGTTTCTCATCCACCGTACCTAGAATGAAAAACCTCGACATATTTTTGGATAAATGATATCAGTGACTTGTTAGGAACATTTTGAAACCAAATTTGACTTCATATGTTACGATTGGACGATTTTGGTATTTTCGCGATCGTCTGGCAACGATCGTTTTCCAGTTTCTCATCCACCGTACCCAGAATGAAAAACCTCGAAATATTTTTGGATAAATGATATCAGTGACTTGTTGGGAACCTTTTGAAACCAAATTTGACTCCATATGTTACGATTGGACGATTTTGGTATTTTCGCGATCGTCTGGCAACGATCGTTTTTGAGTTTCTCATCCACCGTACCCAGAATGAAAAACCCCTAAATATTTTCGGATAAATGATATCAGTGACTTGTTAGGAACATGCTGAAACCAAATTTGGCTTCATATGTTACGATTGGACGATTTTGATATTTTCGCGATAGTCTGGCAACGATCGTTTTTGAGTTTCTCATCTACCGTACCCAGAATGAAAAACCTCTGAATGTTCCTGGATAAATGATATCAAGGACTTGTTAGGAACATTTTGAAACCAAATTTGACTCCATATGTTACGATTGGACGATTTTGGTATTTTCGCGATCGTCTGGCAACGATCGTTTTCCAGTTTCTCATCCACCGTACCCAGAATGAAAAACCTCGAAATATTTTTGGATAAATGATATCAGTGACTTGTTGGGAACCTTTTGAAACCAAATTTGACTCCATATGTCAACGATTGGACGATTTTGGTATTTTCGCGATCGTCTGGCAACGATCGTTTTCCAGTTTCTCATCTACCGTACCCAGAATGAAAAATCTCTAAATTTTTATGGATAAATGATATCAGTGACTTGTTAGAAACATTTTGAAACCAAATTTGACTCCATATGTTACGATTGGACGATTTTGGTATTTTCGCGATCGTCTGGCAACGGTCGTTTTCGAGTTTCTCATCTACCGTACCTAGATTGAAAAACCTCGACATATTTTTGGATAAATGATATCAGTGACTTGTTAGGAACATTTTGAAACCAAATTTGACTTCATATGATTGGACGATTTTGGTATTTTCGCGATCGTCTGGCAACGATCGTTTTCCAGTTTCTCATCTACCGTACCCAGAATGAAAAATCTCTAAATTTTTATGGATAAATGATATCAGTGACTTGTTAGAAACATTTTGAAACCAAATTTGACTCCATATGTTACGATTGGACGATTTTGGTATTTTCGCGATCGTCTGGCAACGATCGTTTTTGAGTTTCTCATCCACCGTACCCAGAATGAAAAACCCCTAAATATTTTCGGATAAATTATATCAGTGACTTGTTAGGAACATGTTGAAACCAAATTTGGCTTCATATGTTACGATTGGACGATTTTGATATTTTCGCGATAGTCTGGCAACGATCGTGTTTGAGTTTCTCATCTACCGTACCCAGAATGAAAAACCTCTGAATGTTCCTGGATAAATGATATCAAGGACTTGTTAGGAACATTTTGAAACCAAATTTGACTCCATATGTTACGATTGGACGATTTTGGTATTTTCGCGATCGTCTGGCAACGATCGTTTTCCAGTTTCTCATCCACCGTACCCAGAATGAAAAACCTCGAAATATTTTTGGATAAATGATATCAGTGACTTGTTGGGAACCTTTTGAAACCAAATTTGACTCCATATGTCAACGATTGGACGATTTTGGTATTTTCGCGATCGTCTGGCAACGGTCGTTTTCGAGTTTCTCATCTACCGTACCTAGATTGAAAAACCTCGACATATTTTTGGATAAATGATATCAGTGACTTGTTAGGAACATTTTGAAACCAAATTTGACTTCATATGTTACGATTGGACGATTTTGGTATTTTCGCGATCGTCTGGCAACGATCGTTTTCCAGTTTCTCATCTACCGTACCCAGAATGAAAAATCTCTAAATTTTTATGGATAAATGATATCAGTGACTTGTTAGAAACATTTTGAAACCAAATTTGACTCCATATGTCACGATTGGACGATTTTGGTATTTTCGCGATAGTCTGGCAACGATCGTTTTTGAGTTTCTCATCTACCGTACCCAGAATGAAAAACCACTGAATATTTCTGGATAAATGATATCAGTGACTTGTTGGAAACATTTTGAAACCAAATTTGACTTCATATGTTACGATTGGACGATTTTGGTATTTTCGCGATCGTCTGGCAACGATCGTTTTCCAGTTTCCCATCTACCGTACCCAGAATGAAAAACCTCTAAATATTTTTGGATAAATGATATCAGTGACTTGTTAGAAACATTTTGAAACCAAATTTGACTTCATATGTTACGATTGGACGATTTTGGTATTTTCGCGATCGTGGCAACGATCGTTTTCGAGTTTCTCATCTACCGTACCTAGATTGGAAAACCTTGAAATATTTTTGGATAAATGATATCAGTGATTTGTTAGGAACATTTTGAAACCAAATTTGACTTCATATGTTACGATTGGACGATTTTGGTATTTTCGCGATCGTCTGGCAACGATCGTTTTCCAGTCTCCCATCTACCGTACCCAGAATGAAAAACCTCTAAATATTTTTGGATAAATGATATCAGTGACTTGTTACAAACATTTTGAAACCAAATTTGACTTCATATGTTACGATTGGACGATTTTGGTATTTTCGCGATCGTCTGGCAACGATCGTTTTCCAGTTTCTCATCCACCGTACCCAGAATGAAAAACCTCGACATATTTTTGGATAAATGATATCAGTGACTTGTTAGGAACATTTTGAAACCAAATTTGACTTCATATATTACGATTGGACGATTTTGGTATTTTCGCGATCGTCTGGCAACGATCGTTTTCCAGTTTCTCATCCACCGTACCTAGAATGAAAAACCTCGACATATTTTTGGATAAATGATATCAGTGATTTGTTAGGAACATTTTGAAACCAAATTTGACTTCATATGTTACGATTGGACGATTTTGGTATTTTCGCGATCGTCTGGCAACGATCGTTTTCCAGTTTCTCATCCACCGTACCCAGAATGAAAAACCTCGAAATATTTTTGGATAAATGATATCAGTGACTTGTTGGGAACATTTTGAAACCAAATTTGACTTCATATATTACGATATGACGATTTTGGTATTTTCGCGATCGTCTGGCAACGATCGTTTTCCAGTTTCTCATCCACCGTACCCAGAATGAAAAACCTCGAAATATTTTTGGATAAATGATATCAGTGACTTGTTGGAAACCTTTTGAAACCAAATTTGACTCCATATGTCACGATTGGACGATTTTGGTATTTTCGCGATCGTCTGGCAACGATCGTTTTCGAGTTTCTCATCTACCGTACCTAGATTGAAAAACCTCGACATATTTTTGGATAAATGATATCAGTGACTTGTTAGGAACATTTTGAAACCAAATTTGACTTCATATGTTACGATTGGACGATTTTGGTATTTTCGCGATCGTCTGGCAACGATCGTTTTCGAGTTTCTCATCTACCGTACCTAGATTGGAAAACCTTGAAATATTTTTGGATAAATGATATCAGTGATTTGTTAGGAACATTTTGAAACCAAATTTGACTTCATATGTTACGATTGGACGATTTTGGCATTTTCGCGATCGTCTGGCAACGATCGTTTTCCAGTCTCCCATCTACCGTACCCAGAATGAAAAACCTCTAAATATTTTTGGATAAATGATATCAGTGACTTGTTAGAAACATTTTGAAACCAAATTTGACTTCATATGTTACGATTGGACGATTTTGGTATTTTCGCGATCGTCTGGCAACGATCGTTTTCCAGTTTCTCATCCACCGTACCCAGAATGAAAAACCTCGACATATTTTTGGATAAATGATATCAGTGACTTGTTAGGAACATTTTGAAACCAAATTTGACTTCATATATTACGATTGGACGATTTTGGTATTTTCGCGATCGTCTGGCAACGATCGTTTTCCAGTTTCTCATCCACCGTACCTAGAATGAAAAACCTCGACATATTTTTGGATAAATGATATCAGTGACTTGTTAGGAACATTTTGAAACCAAATTTGACTTCATATGTTACGATTGGACGATTTTGGTATTTTCGCGATCGTCTGGCAACGATCGTTTTTGAGTTTCTCATCTACCGTACCCAGAATGAAAAACCACTGAATATTTCTGGATAAATGATATCAGTGACTTGTTGGAAACATTTTGAAACCAAATTCGACTCCATATGTCACGATTGGCCGATTTTGGTATTTTCGCGATCGTCTGGCAACGATCGTTTTTGAGTTTCTCATCTACCGTACCTAGATCGAAAAACCTCGACATACTTTTGGATAAATGATATCAGTGACTTGTTAGGAACATTTTGAAACCAAATTTGACTTCATATGTTACGATTGGACGATTTTGGTATTTTCGCGATCGTCTGGCAACGATCGTTTTCCAGTTTCCCATCTACCGTACCCAGAATGAAAAACCTCTAAATATTTTTGGATAAATGATATCAGTGACTTGTTAGAAACATTTTGAAACCAAATTTGACTTCATATGTTACGATTGGACGATTTTGGTATTTTCGCGATCGTCTGGCAACGATCGTTTTCGAGTTTCTCATCTACCGTACCTAGATTGGAAAACCTTGAAATATTTTTGGATAAATGATATCAGTGATTTGTTAGGAACATTTTGAAACCAAATTTGACTTCATATGTTACGATTGGACGATTTTGGTATTTTCGCGATCGTCTGGCAACGATCGTTTTCCAGTTTCTCATCCACCGTACCCAGAATGAAAAACCTCGACATATTTTTGGATAAATGATATCAGTGACTTGTTAGGAACATTTTGAAACCAAATTTGACTTCATATATTACGATTGGACGATTTTGGTATTTTCGCGATCGTCTGGCAACGATCGTTTTCCAGTTTCTCATCCACCGTACCTAGAATGAAAAACCTCGACATATTTTTGGATAAATGATATCAGTGACTTGTTAGAAACATTTTGAAACCTAATTTGACTTCATATGTTACGATTGGACGATTTTGGTATTTTCGCGATCGTCTGGCAACGATCGTTTTCCAGTTTCTCATCCACCGTACCCAGAATGAAAAACCTCGAAATATTTTTGGATAAATGATATCAGTGACTTGTTGGGAACCTTTTGAAACCAAATTTGACTCCATATGTCACGATTGGACGATTTTGGTATTTTCGCGATCGTCTGGCAACGATCGTTTTCCAGTTTCTCATCTACCGTACCCAGAATGAAAAACCTCGACATATTTTTCATGTTGAAACCAAATTTGACTTCATATGTTACGATTGGACGATTTTGGTATTTTCGCGATCGTCTGGCAACGATCGTTTTCCAGTTTCTCATTCACCGTACCTAGAATGAAAAACCTCGAAATATTTTCGGACAAATGACATCAGTGACTTGTTAGGAACATTTTGAAACCAAATTTGACTTCATATGTCACGATTGGACGATTTTGGTATTTTCGCAATCGTCTGGCAACGATCGTTTTCCAGTTTCTCATCTACCGTACCCAGAATGAAAAACCTCCAAATATTTTCGGATAAATGATATCAGTGACTTGTTAGGAACATTTTGAAACCAAATTTGACTTCATATGTTACGATTGGACGATTTTGGTATTTTCGCGATCGTCTGGCAATTGAGTTTCTCATCTACCGTACCCAGAATG
Organism: Litoditis marina; assembly: GCA_964036275.1. Classification (NCBI taxonomy): domain Eukaryota; kingdom Metazoa; phylum Nematoda; class Chromadorea; order Rhabditida; family Rhabditidae; genus Litoditis; species Litoditis marina. Next base: position 16,827,375 of record OZ038433.1, read on the forward strand.
AAAAACCTCTGAATATTTCTGGATAAATGATATCAGTGACTTGTTAGGGAACATTTTGAAACCAAATTTGTCTTCATATGTCACGATTGGACGATTTTGGTATTTTCGCGATCGTCTGGCAACGATCGTTTTCCTGTTTCTCTTCTACCGTACCCAGAATGAAAAACCTCTGAATATTTTTGGATAAATGTTATCAGTGACTTGTTAAAAACATTTTGAAACCAAATTTGACTTCATATGTTACGATTGGACGATTTTGGTATTTTCGCGATTGTCTGGCAACGATCGTTTTCCAGTTTCTCATCCACCGTACCTAGAATGAAAAACCTCGACATATTTTTGGATAAATGATATCAGTGACTTGTTAGAAACATTTTGAAACCAAATTTGACTTCATATGTTACGATTGGACGATTTTGGTATTTTCGCGATCGTCTGGCAACGATCGTTTTCCAGTTTCTCATCCACCGTACCCAGAATGAAAAACCTCGAAATATTTTTGGATAAATGATATCAGTGACTTGTTGGGAACCTTTTGAAACCAAATTTGACTCCATATGTTACGATTGGACGATTTTGGTATTTTCGCAATCGTCTGGCAACGATCGTTTTCCAGTTTCTCATCTACCGTACCCAGAATGAAAAACCTCTAAATATTTTCGGATAAATGATATCAGTGACTTGTTAGGAACATTTTGAAACCAAATTTGACTTCATATGTTACGATTGGACGATTTTGGTATTTTCGCGATCGTCTGGCAATTGAGTTTCTCATCTACCGTACCCAGAATGAAAAACCTCTGAATATTTCTGGATAAATGATATCAGTGACTTGTTAGGGAACATTTTGAAACCAAATTTGTCTTCATATGTCACGATTGGACGATTTTGGTATTTTCGCGATCGTCTGGCAACGATCGTTTTCCAGTTTCTCTTCTACCGTACCCAGAATGAAAAACCTCTGAATATTTTTGGATAAATGTTATCAGTGACTTGTTATAAACATTTTGAAACCAAATTTGACTTCATATGTTACGATTGGACGATTTTGGTATTTTCGCGATTGTCTGGCAACGATCGTTTTCCAGTTTCTGATCCACCGTACCTAGAATGAAAAACCTCGACATATTTTTGGATAAATGATATCAGTGACTTGTTAGAAACATTTTGAAACCAAATTTGACTTCATATGTTACGATTGGACGATTTTGGTATTTTCGCGATCGTCTGGCAACGATCGTTTTCCAGTTTCTCTTCTACCGTACCCAGAATAAAAAACCCCTAAATATTTTTGGATAATTGATATCAGTGATCTGTTAGGAACATTTTGAAACCAAATTTGACTTCTAATGTTACGATTGGACGATTTTGGTATTTTCGCGATCGTCTGGCAACGATCGTTTTCCAGTTTCTCTTCTACCGTACCCAGAATGAAAAACCTCTGAATATTTTTGGATAAATGTTATCAGTGACTTGTTAAAAACATTTTGAAACCAAATTTGACTTCATATGTTACGATTGGACGATTTTGGTATTTTCGCGATTGTCTGGCAACGATCGTTTTCCAGTTTCTCATCCACCGTACCTAGAATGAAAAACCTCGACATATTTTTGGATAAATGATATCAGTGACTTGTTAGAAACATTTTGAAACCAAATTTGACTTCATATGTTACGATTGGACGATTTTGGTATTTTCGCGATCGTCTGGCAACGATCGTTTTCCAGTTTCTCTTCTACCGTACCCAGAATAAAAAACCCCTAAATATTTTTGGATAATTGATATCAGTGATCTGTTAGGAAGATTTTGAAACCAAATTTGACTTCTAATGTTACGATTGGACGATTTTGGTATTTTCGCGATCGTCTGGCAACGATCGTTTTCGAGTTTCTCATCTACCGTACCTAGATTGAAAAACCTCGACATATTTTTGGATAAATGATATCAGTGACTTGTTAGGAACATTTTGAAACCAAATTTGACTTCATATATTACGATTGGACGATTTTGGTATTTTCGCGATCGTCTGGCAACGATCGTTTTCCAGTTTCTCATCCACCGTACCCAGAATGAAAAACCTTGAAATATTTTTGGATAAATGATATCAGTGATTTGTTAGGAACATTTTGAAACCAAATTTGACTCCATATGTCACGATTGGACGATTTTGGTATTTTCGCGATAGTCTGGCAACGATCGTTTTTGAGTTTCTCATCTACCGTACCCAGAATGAAAAACCACTGAATATTTCTGGATAAATGATATCAGTGACTTGTTGGAAACATTTTGAAACCAAATTTGACTTCATATGTTACGATTGGACGATTTTGGTATTTTCGCGATCGTCTGGCAACGATCGTTTTCCAGTTTCCCATCTACCGTACCCAGAATGAAAAACCTCTAAATATTTTTGGATAAATGATATCAGTGACTTGTTAGAAACATTTTGAAACCAAATTTGACTTCATATGTTACGATTGGACGATTTTGGTATTTTCGCGATCGTGGCAACGATCGTTTTCGAGTTTCTCATCTACCGTACCTAGATTGGAAAACCTTGAAATATTTTTGGATAAATGATATCAGTGATTTGTTAGGAACATTTTGAAACCAAATTTGACTTCATATGTTACGATTGGACGATTTTGGTATTTTCGCGATCGTCTGGCAACGATCGTTTTCCAGTCTCCCATCTACCGTACCCAGAATGAAAAACCTCTAAATATTTTTGGATAAATGATATCAGTGACTTGTTACAAACATTTTGAAACCAAATTTGACTTCATATGTTACGATTGGACGATTTTGGTATTTTCGCGATCGTCTGGCAACGATCGTTTTCCAGTTTCTCATCCACCGTACCCAGAATGAAAAACCTCGACATATTTTTGGATAAATGATATCAGTGACTTGTTAGGAACATTTTGAAACCAAATTTGACTTCATATATTACGATTGGACGATTTTGGTATTTTCGCGATCGTCTGGCAACGATCGTTTTCCAGTTTCTCATCCACCGTACCTAGAATGAAAAACCTCGACATATTTTTGGATAAATGATATCAGTGATTTGTTAGGAACATTTTGAAACCAAATTTGACTTCATATGTTACGATTGGACGATTTTGGTATTTTCGCGATCGTCTGGCAACGATCGTTTTCCAGTTTCTCATCCACCGTACCCAGAATGAAAAACCTCGAAATATTTTTGGATAAATGATATCAGTGACTTGTTGGGAACATTTTGAAACCAAATTTGACTTCATATATTACGATATGACGATTTTGGTATTTTCGCGATCGTCTGGCAACGATCGTTTTCCAGTTTCTCATCCACCGTACCCAGAATGAAAAACCTCGAAATATTTTTGGATAAATGATATCAGTGACTTGTTGGAAACCTTTTGAAACCAAATTTGACTCCATATGTCACGATTGGACGATTTTGGTATTTTCGCGATCGTCTGGCAACGATCGTTTTCGAGTTTCTCATCTACCGTACCTAGATTGAAAAACCTCGACATATTTTTGGATAAATGATATCAGTGACTTGTTAGGAACATTTTGAAACCAAATTTGACTTCATATGTTACGATTGGACGATTTTGGTATTTTCGCGATCGTCTGGCAACGATCGTTTTCGAGTTTCTCATCTACCGTACCTAGATTGGAAAACCTTGAAATATTTTTGGATAAATGATATCAGTGATTTGTTAGGAACATTTTGAAACCAAATTTGACTTCATATGTTACGATTGGACGATTTTGGCATTTTCGCGATCGTCTGGCAACGATCGTTTTCCAGTCTCCCATCTACCGTACCCAGAATGAAAAACCTCTAAATATTTTTGGATAAATGATATCAGTGACTTGTTAGAAACATTTTGAAACCAAATTTGACTTCATATGTTACGATTGGACGATTTTGGTATTTTCGCGATCGTCTGGCAACGATCGTTTTCCAGTTTCTCATCCACCGTACCCAGAATGAAAAACCTCGACATATTTTTGGATAAATGATATCAGTGACTTGTTAGGAACATTTTGAAACCAAATTTGACTTCATATATTACGATTGGACGATTTTGGTATTTTCGCGATCGTCTGGCAACGATCGTTTTCCAGTTTCTCATCCACCGTACCTAGAATGAAAAACCTCGACATATTTTTGGATAAATGATATCAGTGACTTGTTAGGAACATTTTGAAACCAAATTTGACTTCATATGTTACGATTGGACGATTTTGGTATTTTCGCGATCGTCTGGCAACGATCGTTTTTGAGTTTCTCATCTACCGTACCCAGAATGAAAAACCACTGAATATTTCTGGATAAATGATATCAGTGACTTGTTGGAAACATTTTGAAACCAAATTCGACTCCATATGTCACGATTGGCCGATTTTGGTATTTTCGCGATCGTCTGGCAACGATCGTTTTTGAGTTTCTCATCTACCGTACCTAGATCGAAAAACCTCGACATACTTTTGGATAAATGATATCAGTGACTTGTTAGGAACATTTTGAAACCAAATTTGACTTCATATGTTACGATTGGACGATTTTGGTATTTTCGCGATCGTCTGGCAACGATCGTTTTCCAGTTTCCCATCTACCGTACCCAGAATGAAAAACCTCTAAATATTTTTGGATAAATGATATCAGTGACTTGTTAGAAACATTTTGAAACCAAATTTGACTTCATATGTTACGATTGGACGATTTTGGTATTTTCGCGATCGTCTGGCAACGATCGTTTTCGAGTTTCTCATCTACCGTACCTAGATTGGAAAACCTTGAAATATTTTTGGATAAATGATATCAGTGATTTGTTAGGAACATTTTGAAACCAAATTTGACTTCATATGTTACGATTGGACGATTTTGGTATTTTCGCGATCGTCTGGCAACGATCGTTTTCCAGTTTCTCATCCACCGTACCCAGAATGAAAAACCTCGACATATTTTTGGATAAATGATATCAGTGACTTGTTAGGAACATTTTGAAACCAAATTTGACTTCATATATTACGATTGGACGATTTTGGTATTTTCGCGATCGTCTGGCAACGATCGTTTTCCAGTTTCTCATCCACCGTACCTAGAATGAAAAACCTCGACATATTTTTGGATAAATGATATCAGTGACTTGTTAGAAACATTTTGAAACCTAATTTGACTTCATATGTTACGATTGGACGATTTTGGTATTTTCGCGATCGTCTGGCAACGATCGTTTTCCAGTTTCTCATCCACCGTACCCAGAATGAAAAACCTCGAAATATTTTTGGATAAATGATATCAGTGACTTGTTGGGAACCTTTTGAAACCAAATTTGACTCCATATGTCACGATTGGACGATTTTGGTATTTTCGCGATCGTCTGGCAACGATCGTTTTCCAGTTTCTCATCTACCGTACCCAGAATGAAAAACCTCGACATATTTTTCATGTTGAAACCAAATTTGACTTCATATGTTACGATTGGACGATTTTGGTATTTTCGCGATCGTCTGGCAACGATCGTTTTCCAGTTTCTCATTCACCGTACCTAGAATGAAAAACCTCGAAATATTTTCGGACAAATGACATCAGTGACTTGTTAGGAACATTTTGAAACCAAATTTGACTTCATATGTCACGATTGGACGATTTTGGTATTTTCGCAATCGTCTGGCAACGATCGTTTTCCAGTTTCTCATCTACCGTACCCAGAATGAAAAACCTCCAAATATTTTCGGATAAATGATATCAGTGACTTGTTAGGAACATTTTGAAACCAAATTTGACTTCATATGTTACGATTGGACGATTTTGGTATTTTCGCGATCGTCTGGCAATTGAGTTTCTCATCTACCGTACCCAGAATGAAAAACCTCTGAATATTTCTGGATAAATGATATCAGTGACTTGTTAGGGAACATTTTGAAACCAAATTTGTCTTCATATGTCACGATTGGACGATTTTGGTATTTTCGCGATCGTCTGGCAACGATCGTTTTCCAGTTTCTCTTCTACCGTACCCAGAATGAAAAACCTCTGAATATTTTTGGATAAATGTTATCAGTGACTTGTTAAAAACATTTTGAAACCAAATTTGACTTCATATGTTACGATTGGACGATTTTGGTATTTTCGCGATTGTCTGGCAACGATCGTTTTCCAGTTTCTCATCCACCGTACCTAGAATGAAAAACCTCGACATATTTTTGGATAAATGATATCAGTGACTTGTTAGAAACATTTTGAAACCAAATTTGACTTCATATGTTACGATTGGACGATTTTGGTATTTTCGCGATCGTCTGGCAACGATCGTTTTCCAGTTTCTCATCCACCGTACCCAGAATGAAAAACCTCGAAATATTTTTGGATAAATGATATCAATGACTTGTTGGGAACCTTTTGAAACCAAATTTGACTCCATATGTTACGATTGGACGATTTTGGTATTTTCGCAATCGTCTGGCAACGATCGTTTTCCAGTTTCTCATCTACCGTACCCAGAATGAAAAACCTCTAAATATTTTCGGATAAATGATATCAGTGACTTGTTAGGAACATTTTGAAACCAAATTTGACTTCATATGTTACGATTGGACGATTTTGGTATTTTCGCGATCGTCTGGCAATTGAGTTTCTCATCTACCGTACCCAGAATGAAAAACCTCTGAATATTTCTGGATAAATGATATCAGTGACTTGTTAGGGAACATTTTGAAACCAAATTTGTCTTCATATGTCACGATTGGACGATTTTGGTATTTTCGCGATCGTCTGGCAACGATCGTTTTCCAGTTTCTCTTCTACCGTACCCAGAATGAAAAACCTCTGAATATTTTTGGATAAATGTTATCAGTGACTTGTTATAAACATTTTGAAACCAAATTTGACTTCATATGTTACGATTGGACGATTTTGGTATTTTCGCGATTGTCTGGCAACGATCGTTTTCCAGTTTCTGATCCACCGTACCTAGAATGAAAAACCTCGACATATTTTTGGATAAATGATATCAGTGACTTGTTAGAAACATTTTGAAACCAAATTTGACTTCATATGTTACGATTGGACGATTTTGGTATTTTCGCGATCGTCTGGCAACGATCGTTTTCCAGTTTCTCTTCTACCGTACCCAGAATAAAAAACCCCTAAATATTTTTGGATAATTGATATCAGTGATCTGTTAGGAACATTTTGAAACCAAATTTGACTTCTAATGTTACGATTGGACGATTTTGGTATTTTCGCGATCGTCTGGCAACGATCGTTTTCCAGTTTCTCTTCTACCGTACCCAGAATGAAAAACCTCTGAATATTTTTGGATAAATGTTATCAGTGACTTGTTAAAAACATTTTGAAACCAAATTTGACTTCATATGTTACGATTGGACGATTTTGGTATTTTCGCGATTGTCTGGCAACGATCGTTTTCCAGTTTCTCATCCACCGTACCTAGAATGAAAAACCTCGACATATTTTTGGATAAATGATATCAGTGACTTGTTAGAAACATTTTGAAACCAAATTTGACTTCATATGTTACGATTGGACGATTTTGGTATTTTCGCGATCGTCTGGCAACGATCGTTTTCCAGTTTCTCTTCTACCGTACCCAGAATAAAAAACCCCTAAATATTTTTGGATAATTGATATCAGTGATCTGTTAGGAAGATTTTGAAACCAAATTTGACTTCTAATGTTACGATTGGACGATTTTGGTATTTTCGCGATCGTCTGGCAACGATCGTTTTCGAGTTTCTCATCTACCGTACCTAGATTGAAAAACCTCGACATATTTTTGGATAAATGATATCAGTGACTTGTTAGGAACATTTTGAAACCAAATTTGACTTCATATGTTACGATTGGACGATTTTGGTATTTTCGCGATCGTCTGGCAACGATCGTTTTTGAGTTTCTCATCTACCGTACCCAGAATGAAAAACCACTGAATATTTCTGGATAAATGATATCAGTGACTTGTTGGAAACATTTTGAAACCAAATTCGACTCCATATGTCACGATTGGCCGATTTTGGTATTTTCGCGATCGTCTGGCAACGATCGTTTTTGAGTTTCTCATCTACCGTACCTAGATCGAAAAACCTCGACATACTTTTGGATAAATGATATCAGTGACTTGTTAGGAACATTTTGAAACCAAATTTGACTTCATATGTTACGATTGGACGATTTTGGTATTTTCGCGATCGTCTGGCAACGATCGTTTTCCAGTTTCCCATCTACCGTACCCAGAATGAAAAACCTCTAAATATTTTTGGATAAATGATATCAGTGACTTGTTAGAAACATTTTGAAACCAAATTTGACTTCATATGTTACGATTGGACGATTTTGGTATTTTCGCGATCGTCTGGCAACGATCGTTTTCGAGTTTCTTATCTACCGTACCTAGATTGGAAAACCTTGAAATATTTTTGGATAAATGATATCAGTGATTTGTTACGAACATTTTGAAACCAAATTTGACTTCATATGTTACGATTGGACGATTTTGGTATTTTCGCGATCGTCTGGCAACGATCGTTTTCCAGTTTCTCATCCACCGTACCCAGAATGAAAAACCTCGACATATTTTTGGATAAATGATATCAGTGACTTGTTGGGAACCTTTTGAAACCAAATTTGACTCCATATGTCACGATTGGACGATTTTGGTATTTTCGCGATCGTCTGGCAACGATCGTTTTCCAGTTTCTCATCTACCGTACCCAGAATGAAAAACCTCGACATATTTTTCATGTTGAAACCAAATTTGACTTCATATGTTACGATTGGACGATTTTGGTATTTTCGCGATCGTCTGGCAACGATCGTTTTCCAGTTTCTCATTCACCGTACCTAGAATGAAAAACCTCGAAATATTTTCGGACAAATGACATCAGTGACTTGTTAGGAACATTTTGAAACCAAATTTGACTTCATATGTCACGATTGGACGATTTTGGTATTTTCGCAATCGTCTGGCAACGATCGTTTTCCAGTTTCTCATCTACCGTACCCAGAATGAAAAACCTCCAAATATTTTCGGATAAATGATATCAGTGACTTGTTAGGAACATTTTGAAACCAAATTTGACTTCATATGTTACGATTGGACGATTTTGGTATTTTCGCGATCGTCTGGCAATTGAGTTTCTCATCTACCGTACCCAGAATGAAAAACCTCTGAATATTTCTGGATAAATGATATCAGTGACTTGTTAGGGAACATTTTGAAACCAAATTTGTCTTCATATGTCACGATTGGACGATTTTGGTATTTTCGCGATCGTCTGGCAACGATCGTTTTCCAGTTTCTCTTCTACCGTACCCAGAATGAAAAACCTCTGAATATTTTTGGATAAATGTTATCAGTGACTTGTTAAAAACATTTTGAAACCAAATTTGACTTCATATGTTACGATTGGACGATTTTGGTATTTTCGCGATTGTCTGGCAACGATCGTTTTCCAGTTTCTCATCCACCGTACCTAGAATGAAAAACCTCGACATATTTTTGGATAAATGATATCAGTGACTTGTTAGAAACATTTTGAAACCAAATTTGACTTCATATGTTACGATTGGACGATTTTGGTATTTTCGCGATCGTCTGGCAACGATCGTTTTCCAGTTTCTCATCCACCGTACCCAGAATGAAAAACCTCGAAATATTTTTGGATAAATGATATCAGTGACTTGTTGGGAACCTTTTGAAACCAAATTTGACTCCATATGTTACGATTGGACGATTTTGGTATTTTCGCAATCGTCTGGCAACGATCGTTTTCCAGTTTCTCATCTACCGTACCCAGAATGAAAAACCTCTAAATATTTTCGGATAAATGATATCAGTGACTTGTTAGGAACATTTTGAAACCAAATTTGACTTCATATGTTACGATTGGACGATTTTGGTATTTTCGCGATCGTCTGGCAATTGAGTTTCTCATCTACCGTACCCAGAATGAAAAACCTCTGAATATTTCTGGATAAATGATATCAGTGACTTGTTAGGGAACATTTTGAAACCAAATTTGTCTTCATATGTCACGATTGGACGATTTTGGTATTTTCGCGATCGTCTGGCAACGATCGTTTTCCAGTTTCTCTTCTACCGTACCCAGAATGAAAAACCTCTGAATATTTTTGGATAAATGTTATCAGTGACTTGTTAAAAACATTTTGAAACCAAATTTGACTTCATATGTTACGATTGGACGATTTTGGTATTTTCGCGATTGTCTGGCAACGATCGTTTTCCAGTTTCTCATCCACCGTACCTAGAATGAAAAACCTCGACATATTTTTGGATAAATGATATCAGTGACTTGTTAGAAACATTTTGAAACCAAATTTGACTTCATATGTTACGATTGGACGATTTTGGTATTTTCGCGATCGTCTGGCAACGATCGTTTTCCAGTTTCTCTTCTACCGTACCCAGAATAAAAAACCCCTAAATATTTTTGGATAATTGATATCAGTGATCTGTTAGGAACATTTTGAAACCAAATTTGACTTCTAATGTTACGATTGGACGATTTTGGTATTTTCGCGATCGTCTGGCAACGATCGTTTTCCAGTTTCTCTTCTACCGTACCCAGAATGAAAAACCTCTGAATATTTTTGGATAAATGTTATCAGTGACTTGTTAAAAACATTTTGAAACCAAATTTGACTTCATATGTTACGATTGGACGATTTTGGTATTTTCGCGATTGTCTGGCAACGATCGTTTTCCAGTTTCTCATCCACCGTACCTAGAATGAAAAACCTCGACATATTTTTGGATAAATGATATCAGTGACTTGTTAGAAACATTTTGAAACCAAACTTGACTTCGGGCCTGGATCTCTAATTGTCCAATTGTCCAATTGTCCAACTTCAATTGTCCAATTGTCCATCTCAAATGTCCATTTGTCCAATTGTCTATTTTCAATTGTCCAATTGTCTAATTGTCTGTTTTCGAATGTCCATTTGTCCAATTTTCAATTTTTGTAAATTTTTCTTTTTTTTCACTTTCTAATTTCTCAATTTTTCTTTCTCCTCACACCCGGGGGTCATTTTACGCGTTAAAATGTAAAATTTGACGGATTAGGATGAAACTTGCACAACTGGGGTAATCGACCACGAACATCACGAATACGCGAATTAAAATTTGTTCAACGCGCGCAAAACGTGCACGCGACGCGACAAAAATGTCAACATTAGAGTTTGGGAATGAAACTTTGGGAACAGGGGTAGTTGATGACGCTGATTTCGAATATCGACATTATGTTAAAGGTTAAAGGTGGTGGGAGGCAGAAGTTTCATGGTAAGCAAAACGAGAATTTTCGAACCAAACTTGCAGGGCTAGGGTAGTCGATCATGGACATAACGAATATCGATACGGGGTTAAAGGTGGTGGGGGCTAAATTATAAATGTTCCAAACCTATTTGTATTGGGTCAAACTCACAGCTAAGGCGTAGTAGACGATAGGGATTCTATATATCGACATAACGTTAAGGTTGACGGGTGGAAACGGTGGCCTCAAAAGCAGTAATAGGAAACATTGACTTTTTACCCCCCACCTTTCCGAATTTGTATTGCGTTTGGGGAATTGTAGTTTGACCCCCCCCACCGGGGGGTGATAATTCAATTTATCACTTGCAATACAAAAGTTTGAGGGTTGAGGGTAAAAAGTGGATTTTTGACCTCCCCGCTCTCCTAGATTTTCAGGTTTCAGCTTGGGTGGGAGGTTGATGTGCTACGGGGGGGGGGGGGGGGGACTCAACTAAAGTGGGGGGCGATACTTCAATTTTCCTCAGTACTAACTTGAAATTATGAAAAAAAATATTTGTATTGTATTGGACTTCAATGTTATGTCGATATTCAGAATCCCTATCGTCTACTAAGCCTTCTCTGAAAGTTTGACCCAATACGAATAAGTTTGAAACATTTATACTTTAGCCCCCCCCACCACCTTTAACCCCGTATCGATATTCGTTATGTCCATGATCGACTACCCTAGCCCTGCAAGTTTGGTTGGAAAATTCTCGTTTTGCTCACCATGAAACTTTTGCCTCCCACCACCTTTAACCTTTAACATAATGTCGATATTCGAAATCAGCGTCATCAACTACCCCTGTTCCCAAAGTTTCATTCCCAAACTCTAATGTTGACATTTTTGTCGCGTCGCGTGCACGTTTTGCGCGCGTTGAACAAATTTTAATTCGCGTATTCGTGATTTTCGTGGTCGATTACCCCAGTTGTGCAAGCTTCATCCTAATCCGTCAAATTTTACATTTTAACGCGTAAAATGACCCCCGGGTGTGAGGAGAAAGAAAAATTGAGAAATTAGAAAGTGAAAAAAAAAGAAAAATTTGAAAAAATTTCAAAATTGGACAAATGGACATTTGAAAACAGACAATTAGACAATTGGACAATTGAAAATAGACAATTGGACAAATGGACATTTGAGATGGACAATTGGACAATTGAAGTTGGACAATTGGACAATTGGACAATTAGAGATCCAGGCCCTTCATATGTTACGATTGGACGATTTTGGTATTTTCGCGATCGTCTGGCAACGATCGTTTTCCAGTTTCTCTTCTACCGTACCCAGAATAAAAAACCCCTAAATATTTTTGGATAATTGATATCAGTGATCTGTTAGGAACATTTTGAAACCAAATTTGACTTCTAATGTTACGATTGGACGATTTTGGTATTTTCGCGATCGTCTGGCAACGATCATTTTCCAGTTTCTCATCCACCGTACCCAGAATGAAAAACCCCTGAACATTTTTAGATAAATGATATCAGTGATCTGTTAGGAACATTTTCAAACCAAATTTGACTTCTAATGTTACGATTGGACGATTTTGGTATTTTCGCGATCGTCTGGCAACGATCGTTTTCCAGTTTCTCATCCACCGTACCCAGAAAGAAAAAACTCCAAATATTTTTGAATAAATGATATCAGTGACTTGTTAGGAACATTTTGAAACCAAATTTAACTTCATATGTTACGATTGGACGATTTTGGTATTTTCGCGATCGTCTGGCAACGATCGTTTTCCAGTTTCTCATCCACCGTACCCAGAATGAAAAACCCCTGAACATTTTTTAGATAAATGATATCAGTGATCTGTTAGGAACATTTTCAAACCTAATTTGACTTCATATGTTACGATTGGACGATTTTGGTATTTTCGCGATCGTCTGGCAACGATCGTTTTCCAGTTTCTCATCCACCGTACCTAGAATGAAAAACCTCGAAATATTTTTGAATAAATGATATCAGTGACTTGTTGAGAACATTTTGAAACCAACTTTGATTCCATGTGTCACGATTGGACGATTTTGGTATTTTCGCGATCGTCTGGCAACGATCGTTTTTGAGTTTCTCATCTACCGTACCCAGAATGAAAAACCCCTAAATATTTTTGGATAATTGATATCAGTGATCTGTTAGGAACATTTTGAAACCAAATTTGACTTCTAATGTTACGATTGGACGATTTTGGTATTTTCGCGATCGTCTGGCAACGATCATTTTCCAGTTTCTCATCCACCGTACCCAGAATGAAAAACCCCTGAACATTTTTTAGATAAATGATATCAGTGATCTGTTAGGAACATTTTCAAACCAAATTTGACTTCTAATGTTACGATTGGACGATTTTGGTATTTTCGCGATCGTCTGGCAACGATCGTTTTCCTGTTTCTCATCCACCGTACCCAGAATGAAAAAACTCTAAATATTTTTGAATAAATGATATCAGTGACTTGTTAGGAACATTTTGAAACCAAATTTGACTTCATATGTTACGATTGGACGATTTTGGTATTTTCGCGATCGTCTGGCAACGATCGTTTTCGAGTTTCTCATCCACCGTACCCAGAATGAAAAACCCCTAAATATTTTTGGATAATTGATATCAGTGATCTGTTAGAAACATTTTGAAACCAAATTTGACTTCTAATGTTACGATTGGACGATTTTGGTATTTTCGCGATCGTCTGGCAACGATCATTTTCCAGTTTCTCATCCACCGTACCCAGAATGAAAAACCCCTGAACATTTTTTAGATAAATGATATCAGTGATCTGTTAGGAACATTTTCAAACCAAATTTGACTTCTAATGTTACGATTGGACGATTTTGGTATTTTCGCGATCGTCTGGCAACGATCGTTTTCCTGTTTCTCATCCACCGTACCCAGAATGAAAAAACTCTAAATATTTTTGAATAAATGATATCAGTGACTTGTTAGGAACATTTTGAAACCAAATTTGACTTCATATGTTACGATTGGACGATTTTGGTATTTTCGCGATCGTCTGGCAACGATCGTTTTCGAGTTTCTCATCCACCGTACCCAGAATGAAAAACCCCTAAATATTTTTGGATAATTGATATCAGTGATCTGTTAGAAACATTTTGAAACCAAATTTGACTTCTAATGTTACGATTGGACGATTTTGGTATTTTCGCCATCGTCTGGCAACGATCGTTTTCCAGTTTCTCATCCACCGTACCCAGAATGAAAAACCCCTAAATATTTTTGGATAATTGATATCAGTGATCTGTTAGGAACATTTTGAAACCAAATTTGACTTCTAATGTTACGATTGGACGATTTTGGTATTTTCGCCATCGTCTGGCAACGATCGTTTTCGAGTTTCTCATCCACCGTACCCAGAATGAAAAACCCCTAAATATTTTTGGATAATTGATATCAGTGATCTGTTAGGAACATTTTGAAACCAAATTTGACTTCTAATGTTACGATTGGACGATTTTGGTATTTTCGCGATCGTCTGGCAACGATCGTTTTCCAGTTTCTCATCCACCGTACCCAGAATAAAAAACCCCTAAATATTTTTGGATAATTGATATCAGTGATCTGTTAGGAACATTTTGAAACCAAATTTGACTTCTAATGTTACGATTGGACGATTTTGGTATTTTCGCGATCGTCTGGCAACGATCATTTTCCAGTTTCTCATCCACCGTACCCAGAATGAAAAACCCCTGAACATTTTTAGATAAATGATATCAGTGATCTGTTAGGAACATTTTCAAACCAAATTTGACTTCTAATGTTACGATTGGACGATTTTGGTATTTTCGCGATCGTCTGGCAACGATCGTTTTCCAGTTTCTCATCCACCGTACCCAGAATGAAAAAACTCTAAATATTTTTGAATAAATGATATCAGTGACTTGTTAGGAACATTTTGAAACCAAATTTAACTTCATATGTTACGATTGGACGATTTTGGTATTTTCGCGATCGTCTGGCAACGATCGTTTTCCAGTTTCTCATCCACCGTACCCAGAATGAAAAAACTCTAAATATTTTTGAATAAATGATATCAGTGACTTGTTAGGAACATTTTGAAACCAAATTTAACTTCATATGTTACGATTGGACGATTTTGGTATTTTCGCGATCGTCTGGCAACGATCGTTTTCCAGTTTCTCATCCACCGTACCCAGAATGAAAAACCTCAAATATGTCTCCATTTTCTTAATTTTCCACTGTCTCCATTTTCGCTGTCTCCATTTTCGCTGTCTCCACTTTCTTCATTTTCGCTGTCTAGGTTAGCCCCACTGTTCATAATTTTTGCTGTCTATGTGAGCCCCGCTGTTCCCGTTTTCGCTGTCTATGTGAACCCCACTTTCCCCATTTTTGCTGTCTATGTAAGCCCCTTTGTCCCCATTTTTGCTGTCTATGTGAGCCCATCTTTCCCCATTTTAGCTCTCTATGTGAGCCCAACTGTTCCTATTTTCATTGGGTAGGTTTCACCCTATGGGAGGAAGAGATCTCGCGCTCTATCTTAGTGAGAGTTCTAGCGCTTTCATTTAGAGAGAGCTCTCGCTCTTTGTGGTGGAGAGAGGCCTCGCCCTCTATGTTAAGTAGAACTTCCGCGCTCTATGTTAGGGTGGGATGTCCGGCTCTATGTGGTGGAAATCATTGCGCCCCATTTTACTGAAAACGGGATTGGAATTGCTGGGAAAAACGTGAGTTCGGCAAACGGAGCGAAAATTAAAAAATACTTCTATTAGGTCTCGCCAGCCTGGACTAAAAACAGCGGAGGTAGTTTTTGGGAGAGAAACAAGGGAGGAAAAAACAAGGGAGGCGGCTTTAGCCGCCGGCAATCCATATTGTTTCATATAATACAACTCATCGAAACAAAAATACCAGCATACGTTTCTCAAGCGATATGATTGACAAAAGAAGTGCAGACCGGGTTGTGCTAAATCCGGAATTTCAATGATAAGTCAAAAGAGGGAAAGATTGACTTGTCCGTTCCATTCATGTTGAAAAACGTTTTGCGCGTATCCCACATACTTTTCCCGTTCACAGCCCATCTTTGGGGCAAAATTTACTTTTTCTCGTAAGTTTAGGACTAATCATTATGATACGTATTTAGTTGGTTTTCTTCTGCGTTTGGGATTCTCGTCTTCAAAAATTCATGTCAAGAACAATAGCACGAACTTTTCATCTATAATAACAAAAACACACCTTTAATTTATAACAGTCAACGACGAGCTTATCACTATCAAATCTACTCTACGCAAAATTTTATACTGAATATAGCATACAACATGTTAATAACCTGAAGTTCATTATGTATTGATAAAAACTTGAATTGGTAAAAGTTGACTAACTGAATTATTATAAGGTTCTACGGCAAAACTAAACCTGAAGTTCTAGTAAATTAGTCCAACATCCTAGACAAAAATAACTCAGCACAGCACAACTTCAAGTGATAGCTTCGTTTTAATCAAATATAACACTACTAGAGGAAATGTTCACAACTCTGCGAGTAGCTGATTAATAATCTTCTCATAGGAAGGTCGAACTAGTTGGAGTCCCTCAGGGGTAAAATGCCATCCCTCGCCTGTATACGCACGAAGACTGGTTCGGTTGTAGAAATAATAGTAATCTCCCTCGAAAATAGCCTGAAAGAATAGTTTTAATTCTTCGAAGGGACAAGAAGTGAAACATGTTTGAAGACGAGAGAGTGTGTAGATTGAAAAACGAAGATTTTCCTATAGGTCAAACCGTTGTGGACAGCGTACGGTCAATTTGGTAGGGGTGCAGTTTGGCGAGCAGCCAGCTCGCCTGCGTATCTTTGATCTACACCATCTCTAGTCTGCTGGCAAGTATAATCAACGACCGCTCGCCACGTGGCATCGCTCATTCAATAGAGCCCCCTGCTGTCTTTCTAGGGAAAATAACTATAATTGCAAATACTTCTTGAAACGACATGGAATTCAACATGGAATTACCATGCGTTTCCAAAACGTTTGGTGCATGTTTCCAGAAAAAACGTTCTCTACCTCATTTATGTGATGATAGACGCAGTTTTCACACTTGAGACTCTTTAAACGCAATCGGTGGTAGTGTTGTTGTAGGTCATCAGTCTGAAACATTCATTCATTCATTATCTATTTGCTTTATTTGCCGTTCACCCTCTTTGAACAACATGAATGCAGATATATGTTGCAAAAAAACTACTGTTTTGTTATAGTCGCCATTTCCCCCATGAAGACAGCAGAGAGTTCAATCGATTGAACGATGCGGGGCGAGCGGTCGTTGATTATCTGCCAGCATTCGAGATGGATGAGAGAATGTGTACATCAATGATACGCAGACCAACTGGCCGCTCGCCAAACCCCGCCCCATATCACATCGATGATACGGTGTCCACAACGGTTTGACAAATCTTATAACTACAGAAATAATCACTTCTTACATTTATATTGTCGCTTAAAGAAACGTGAGGGTATACTGTATTCTCACATTGTGCCGTGTAAGAAAGGACATATTGGATCAATCAGTTCCGTCACCTCAGTTGGTTAGCGTCTGCGCCTCACGAACTTTTGGGGCCCGTTTCGAGTCTATCATGAGGCGGATATGTTATGAATTTTGCACGCACGATATCTCATTCTATACCGTTCTATTTATCTTCATGTCCTCCAGCGAAGTTCCTTTTTCGAGTCGTTTAGCCAGTTCGTAGGCCACCTTCATCTTCAATTCCATGTAATACGGGATTTCAATCACCATTCGCTTGGACCTTGCGCTTGAATGAAACACTTGGTTACAACAATATTCATTATCATTATCACTATTGTTACATCTTTTATAGTCACTCAAAAACATTTGCTCCAATCCTTTGCGAGTCCTAAGCTACCGAAGCGAGAGAGCGAGCCAGAAAGACTTAGACAGTCTGCGTCTCTCTGACCTGCACACTCTCTTGTCGAGACCGCTAAAGAACTGGCGAACCAAATGGCTGGGAATGGTCTGAGGAGTAAAGTTAAATCACATCTGAGAACTTGTGACACTTTTTGTGAAACTCTACAAATATCATACTGAAAGTGCGCGAAGAAGGAATGAATGTGAAACCATCAGAAAACCGAAAATGTGTACGTTTCACAATCAAAACTGTAATGTTTCGCGGTAGTTCGCAACTTTTTCTCTTACTAACTAACCTGAAGTAGTCAATGTTTTTCTGCATCGTCAGAAAGGTACTGTCCGGTGCGCTTCGGTTTAGAGGACGATAGTTTGGCGCCTTGGGCTGTCTGTGAAAAAAATAAATGGAAACAGCTAAAACGTTCTTTCTCGTATTTCTAATTCAACAGTATTGATTTTTACCCCTCACCGTTCGGAGTTTGTATTGTCGTATTGTAATGTTAGCAATCAAGTGGCCCGTGGTTTGACTCGTGTAAAATCATTCTAATTTGTGTTATTGAAAGTGGCAAAATAAACCTACAGTTCGGCAAAGATGTGAAAAATGACGTCGGGTCGCATGTGGTCCACAACCGTTCTCGCCGCATCAGCAAACGACGGTCGCGCGTTCAACAACGGAGCTTGGCCGGAAAAAGATGCGAGTTATACTTCGTTTCACCATTAGATCAATTCCTACTCTATTCTTTCAAAGACTAAACGGCAATTATCTAACCAACAAACTAAATTTGTATTCATTTTTCTATGTGTAGTAACTAGCGTGTAAACCTGAATACCAATGTATCAACTATTACAAACAGTATCTACAGCAGATAAAAAAATTATATCAAAGATTCAGCATCTAACTGTAAGTGACTATTGTTGCGTGAAACAGATTATACTTCTATAGTACTTTTTATTTGTACCGGCACTCTTACAGTAATCACGCAACGTTCAGTTTGTTTTAGTTACGTTAGTGGCATTGGAGAATCAGAGAAAAATTCACAAACAATGTTCAAAAATATTTTAACATCGCATTTTGAATGAATCAGAAGTACTAGTAGGGAAAAAATGTATACTCGCCCAAAGAGTAAGGAGTAGCATGCTCATGTCTTAACCCGTCTGTGATCCAATGACCTGCATGCTCTCTCGCGTTTGTATCTGGCCCATCTTAAAAACTAGGCAGCAACTTTCTGAGAAAATTAAGCATACCACTTGCTGAGAACAATCGCAGCTCTTTGTACCGTCCTGCCAGAATATCGTGAATCAATGGAAAAGCTCGATAGCCGATGGAATTTCCGAGAATCAGAATGCTCACGTTCCCTGTGCCGTACTAAAGAGAGAAATAGTAAAAGTCAATACAGTTGTGCTCATCTCCGCTGAGACTTGGCAGCGGGCCAATGAATATTCTACTTTCCACCTTACTGGAATTGAAAACTGGGAATCTCTGTTAGAGGTTGTTCACTTTCATGAAAACATAAAAATGAAAAACGTTCTCGGAACACTTCTATTTGCTCGGAGAATAAGTCCGAAAATTTTGGTGTGATCGCTTTGAGTCTTAGTGGGATGAAACGAACCATGACTGTGAGCACATTTTTCATCTAACAAAAAATGACTTTGGTAAAGTTTGACAAATCTCAATCTGTAACCTTATTATCTCCGAATGTCGGAGTTGTGTTGGGTACGAATCTGAAGTAAAGGACCCGTCAAACCTTCGTGACAAGGTACCAATCTGGTGTGAGGTGGACCACGGCGATCCACCAGCTTATATGCATATTTTCAACCTACACTCTCTCTCATCTGCTGCCAAACAAAATGACCAACGATCGCTCGTGCCCAATCGATTACGTCATTTGTTGTGATTACCCAAACTCAAAGAAAGAATGAATCTCAAAAAGAATGACTCTCAAACAAAAATGAGACTACGGCAAGGTGAAACAGTCTGCGTCCCTCTGACCTGCACACCCTCTCGTCAAGGCTGCTACGAAAGTGGTTGACCAATTGTCTGAGTTGGATGAAATACTAGCCGTTTGACACCTCAACTGAGGTTCGCTTCTCATTTTCGTCCATTTTTCAGTCACATTGTCTCGTTCACAGGGAATATCGAAGTAAACCTTTTTACTTTCCGCGATGTTCCATTTGATAACCGAAGCATACTCTGAAATACCATATTTTCTTTAGTGTGGACCATATCTTTCACGCGAGAGTACGTCGACGTAAGCCAATGCATGTCATGCGTATTGATTAAATTGGCGTATTACGCCGGCGTACATCGATGTCCATGTCAAATTCACCAAAAACGCGAGCGTATTACGCCGAGGTAAAAGGTATCGCTGCAGCCTCAGTCGAAACCATAGATATAGGTTTCGCTTACGGAATAGCTTTTGGATTACGGTCAATTGTTACTTGTGACGTGTAAAATGCGGAAGCCATTTTGGCGGCGACGGCAGGTTTCGCCGGTCGGTAATTGCATCAACAATGTCGAGGGTTTTACCGTTTTTTTTTTTCAAATATAATTTTCAAAACATGGGAAGACTTACCAAAATCTAAGTGACCCTTTAAATGGAGAATCGTTCACCTTCAGCCGTGAGTTCGGATGACTTTGTCTCGATGGAGTCCGAAACATAAAATGGAGACCAAAACAGCACAACACCCACACAGCACAACGATACCACTACGGCAGTTGAGAGCTCAGCTCGGACGAGAAAATTCTGGAATTCATCTCTTGAGAACATGAGAACTTGACCCAAATTGCGTTCATGTTCTCTAGAAATATAGAAAGAGAGAAGTTTCTAGAATATGTCTCTCAGGAACATGTTTTGTCGTGAACTCTGTAGCCAATAAACTCGATAGGGTTGAAGCCCGTGAAGTTCTAGATTCTGTAAACCACCTTATTTGAATTTTCATTTAACATGGTTTTGAACTATCAAAACTCAATGAGAATGTGACCGAAGTCGCTGTTACGTATACATCTTTCTTCACAACACACGCCTTTCCGGTTCACGCTGCACCATCCTGATGTGCTTGAAATTTGGATCGCATTCCTTTTTTTAGTGTCGAGTTCCAACTACAGATCGTATCTCAACCTTTTTCTACCTTAACTGACAATATTTGTGAATTGTCTACCTCTATAGTGTGATGAATGAGAATAGATAATATAACCACCAACACCAAAGTGAAGAGCACAGCTGGAACTAGACATATAATAGACAAAAAAGGAACATTGTTAGACAAAAAGATCATGTACTGTTAGTTGTGTTTCGGTCTGGTTCCTTTATTATTGAACAAATGCGATATATTTAGTCTATCAGTAACTTCATGATCTCCGAGTATATTAGGGCCACCCTAATTGTCAAAACTTGTTCAGTAATGCTCACATAAAGTAAAAGTTGCAAATTTTTCACAGAGAGTTCGTAAGGTATATAGTTCGTTTCACCCATCGATAGCAGTCAGCCTTGCTGGCCGAGCGCACCCTACATTGCAGGAGACTGGGGAAAATTGAAGTATCGCCCCCATTTTATCTTTAGTTGAATGAATGAATGAATTTATCACGCAAATGAAGCGTGTGATAAGATAAATTGATAAAATGTAAAACATTGTCGAGATTGCAAAGACAGTATGGTTGAAACGCGGAAAGATATTACAAAAAGTTGGAGGCAAATTCTACACGGAAGCGAAAACATATGTTATATACAGTACAAGAATGGATATAGTTCGTTTCAACCATCGATAGTAGTCAGCCATGCTGGTCGAGCGCACCCTACACTAAAATTACACTAAAATTACACTGAGTACACTAAAATTTACTGTACCTGGCTGCTATCGATGGTTGAAACGAACTATATTCCTGTCCCATTCCCTTCGATCCGGGGGTGATTGGTTCAAAATTTAACATTAACCCCCACCCTTCAGCACATCCAGCATTTACCACCACATTTTTCTGTTGAAACTACAACGGGTGAGATTTAAATACAACGTAGCAACGAAATGCCCACTGACTTTGGTTGTTGAGTTGTTCCACATTTAGGTAGTACTTGATGGCAACAATAACTGGCCAATGAACCAAGTACAGTGTATAGGAGATGTCGCCAAAATAGCTCAAAACTGAGTTGTTCAGAATGGAAACTGCTTTTGGGTCAGAAATATTGACAAGCAGAGCTGTGAGAAATGTGCCGGCCACTCTGAAATTATATCAAATGTATTCCTTCTGGAAATATTGTTTATCTACACGAAACATTCTTTAATAATGCCAATAACAGTGGGATAACGTCGTTTTTCTCACTAAACCAGGCGGCGTAACAATCTCTCCAAACCCTCATGAGATACTTCACGAGCTATTTCCATAAGCTTCTCATGAGATTCTATTGATTGCTATGCTTCAACAGTGAGAGTTGACGAGAAGCTCATGAGGTATCTCATGAGAAATTCACATGATCGTGAGATTGGAGGGATTGCTACGCCACCAGATAAGATTGTGATGTGAGCCACGCGGTCGGCCAGTTTAAAAGTTAGGATTTCAACAAAATCAACAATCATTGCATCGCAATCAGGAAAACAAATAACCTAACTTCAGAACTTTTACACACATTCAAGAAAACACGCTAAAACGATGCATGTTGAGAACAGTTATTTTTGTAGTATGATCCGCCTATTTTTCGGTTATGAGTAGCGCTTGTGAATGTGTACATGGAGCAGAACACAATCCTCTACAGTCATATTTCGGTCTGGACCAGAATGAAACTGTGATGTGGTCTCCATCTGTAATTGTAGTCTTTTTCAGTCCTTTTACTGCATTTTAAGAATGTGCATATTGTTATGAAAGCTAGCATATCGCATGTTCAATTATGATTTACTATTACAATTTGTCCATTGTTCAGAAAAGGTGTCAAAAAAGTTGAAGTTTGTATTAGAAAACAGCCATAGCAAAAAACGAAAGTGTACTGTAGGAGTCTGGTTAGGAATGAAGATAACTGTACTAGAAGTAAATTGGAGAGTCACGTTATCATTCTGCATTCGAATGGGGTTCTGATGTGTTTAACATGTTCCCCGTGACTGTGCAATTGACCAACAGTATAGGAATGATGGCGACTATACCTCATTCCGGTCTGAGTCATCCAGAATGGGTCGAGTCCAACTGTTGCCACCAGCAAAACCACCGATACATCACACAAAACTCGCGAAACCGGACTCGGCCCGGAATATTCTGCTGAAAACACATAACCTATGTTGCACATAAAAAGTAACTCTGTAACACTACATTATAATATTGATAGTAATCTTTCACTTTTATGTTTACATTAGAAATTCAGAGAACTCCAATTGCGTTCTCTTTGAACTCTACTAGTGACAACACACGTGATTCAATAAATACTTGTTGTTTAATTCTGACCAAATGTTGACCACTGACACCAGAGATCCACTTTCAGATAAGCGAGAGGATATAAGCCACGTGAATGCGTCATCGAAGTCTTC
This sequence comes from Litoditis marina, assembly GCA_964036275.1. Lineage (NCBI taxonomy): Eukaryota > Metazoa > Nematoda > Chromadorea > Rhabditida > Rhabditidae > Litoditis > Litoditis marina. The sequence continues at coordinate 16,851,086 of OZ038433.1, forward strand.
GATCGACATTCTTTTTGTACTTTCCATTTTGATCTTTTTAGACGTGAACCTTTTATGACTTTCTGTTTGTGTTATCTTCTTCTGGGCGCGGAAACGCGAAACGTTTCCGTAGACGGGTTGAAACAGTACATGTTGGTCTAATCAGCTGTGTTTCTCGTAAACTATTTCCCATGTAAGTGAAGACGTAGAAAATTTGTAAATCTATAATTACACCTCGAAATAGACCAAGAACTATACTCACTTCCATTTTCAATAGAATGATAAACGTGTTTTTCTTCGGGGAAAAACGATTTTTTGAGCACAACGCTGGTGAGAAACTGCCATATTCTGGAAAAAAGATCACATTGACAGCAGAAAGGTAGTCCGGTGTTGCGAGCTCACGAGCTGTCTTAGAACGAACACCTTTTGAGGCGAACAGAAATGAATGTTCATACTAAGCGGTAGTTATTGACTGATTCATTCATTTATTACACATAAATATACGTAAATGAAGTTAGAAGTGAAAAAAAGGGGTAGAAATAGACGCATGTCTGTCTCTATTATTGTGCCCTTCGGAAGTTCACGTAGTTTCAACCCGGTTCAATTAGACGAAATACGATTTTAACTAATCTTGACGAGATCAAGGTCAATTCTACCTCTATGTTGGTCGTTCGCTAGCCGTTTATATTTTTTCTTTTCACATTATTACATCAGCAACATTTACATACAAGGTATGGTGCTCAACAATTCCACTGAGACTCAAACGGTACAAACTTTTCAATGAGTTTTGCAATGAAAACTTCAGATTTGTCGTAAAACTGAAAAATTCACTAAAAGAAAATCAAAATAGAGTTTAAAAGTTCTACTTTGATCGTGAAGTAACTGCAACGGAGTAAAAGGTTCGTATTTATACTACATGAGTCTCGGAACGAAATAAACGAACCATAATTGATACATAAAGAAGAACGATTGTAGTGGACCAATCGCAACGCTTCCGTCCTTCAAACTGCAATACATTCCAATTGCAGTTTAAAGGACCGATACGTCGGGATCGGTCCACATAGTCGTCCTTCTTTATTGTGTCAGCACTGTACCTGCAATGAAGTAAACCATACGAAATCTTCGGTGGAGAATAAATTTGGAAGAGAAGTGATGAAATAACGAATACCATGTACAGCCTTAAGAATATGGAGTAAACTCGAGTTTATTTGATTCTAAGAGAAAGATTTGAGAAGAGAGAGAGGGAGAGGAATAGAGAGGTAGAGGGAGAGGATTAGACAATAAGCGAGACAGCGAGAGCAATGTTGATCAACAAATGGAGAGAGGGAGAGAAAGAGAGATATAAAGAGAGAGAATTAAAGAGAGAGAGAGAGATAAAGAGAGAGAGAAAGAAAGTAAGAGGAGTTGAGAATTAGCGAGACAGCAAGAAAAATGTGGATCAACAAATGGAGAGAGAAAAATAAGAGAGCTATGAGAAACGGGAAATTGTACGAAAAGAGTATATAATTATCTTAATGTGAGTAGATATTAAAGAGTCTTTTCTCAATAAACAACAAATTCTACGGCAACTCACCATTTCGATTTTTCCCCTAAAAACTGTCCAACTCCGAAAATAAGAGGAACAATGCAGTAGAATTGCAATTCGATGCCGAGTGACCAGGCATGGACTAGGAAGCGATACGACAGAATCTACAGAAAATCAAAATTATTAGTGATTTTATGAGTAAATCAACATTGAAGTAACAAATATGTGCTAGTTTGATGTCAAAAATATATAGAAAATCTCGACTAAAACGTAAAGTATCCGAATTAGGAAACGACCAGGGAGAAAATATAGTGTTTATTTCATCGACAAAACTGCGATGGACTGATTCGGTTACGTATTGGTAGAGGAGGGGGGGGGGGGGGTTATTATTTGCCAGCAGATAAGAGACTGTGTAGATCAAGGATAATACTCATGTTTGCGCTAAACGAAATGCGAGTTAAACAAACGAACTATGCCACATACCTGATCCCAATACCCGTCTGCTTGATAGATTGGCTGAATATTCGAAACGAAAGGAATGGTCCACTTCAGATCGGTGATCAGCTGTTCTTTGTCCGTTAGCGCAAGAAGTTTATGACATCCTATAAACACTTCGGTAGTGGGTAGTGGGTGCCAAATTTATGAATGTCTGTCTCTCACCGAAATCGAACCTGTGAACAAAAGACTCGCAGCCAGGCGGTAACCACTGCGCCACGACAGTTCATAACCCACAATCTTTGGAATAAAGCACGTGTTTCCGTACACAGCGGAAGTTGATATTTACAGTACCCTCCCGTCTTCCCGTTGACGACGACTTTAGATCATTACCATAAATATAAGACTATATGTATTTCGAAAGGTCCACATTACCCAATACATTTTTCAATTTGCTAACCCTCAATAATTGGGAACTGATATACTGGTTTTCAAAAACTTTTTTTGAACCGGCACAATGTGGACTAAGAGCCAGTTTAATGGAAAATTCCGACATTCCCATTATTTAATGGAAAATTCCGACATTATCATTATTTAATTGAAAATCTCTACATGATGAGAGAACGAATTATCTTGAGAATTAAGAAAAATTGTGAGATCAGTTTTCTCTAACCACATTTCGCCAAAAATTGAAGAAAAAAGGCTGTAAACCCCTATTCGCTTACCCAGAAAAATTAGGAATACAATTGTGTAAAACAGGGGGACGATCCGCTTGAACCTCCGCAAATAAAACTGTTTCACCACAGAAAGTGTTATCGCCTCCCTTGCCAGAATTATCGACATAAGGTAACCGGACAGAACGAAAAACCTGAAGAAATGAATGTTATGTGCATTTTTCCGTTACTTTTCACAAAGCGTGTCACTACAACTACTGTGTGACGTGTTGAATGAATATAACGAATGAAAAATTGACACAAATCTATTCAATAACTGTACATCTCGGTACCAACGGTGGAGATCTTTGTTTAATTTCATCGTGCTTTAGTCGTAATCAATGAATCAATGAACTGCGCGTCGCAATCAGATTAAACTACAAATCAAATACAATGAACCCCGATTTAAAGTTTATATTAGAAGTAATTTGAACAGTCAAGTGAAGTTAGCATTCTAATGATGCATCATGCACTTTGCCATTGCACGTTTGTGAGTTCTGCTGTGTTTAACGTGTTTCCATGACTGTGCAATGGACTAACAGTATAGCTTGTACTCACATGTCGACTCCAATGAATCCTAGTCGAAAAGAGTTCGGCTTCAGATGAAAAGCGAGAACGAGAAGAACAGCTATTCCCCGGATTCCCTGCAGGTCCCCACGTTTTACCGAGGCCTGAAACTCAGGGACACGTTTTTTGCCCTTCAAAATCATGTAAATATTCAAAAAGCTGAAATACTTGGAATGAGATACATTAACTAACTTGTGAGATTGTCTCCCTATCTCCTTACAGAAAAAAAATATAGCACCAAATATATAGCTCTGAGAAAACCCAAAACCGTCTTAAATCAGGGTCGGAACGATTCTGAGTACATATCTTAGTGAGCACATGAACTTAGCAATACCACCGAAAAATTTCAGTGACACAAATTTTTTTTGTTTAATTAAAATAACCTAAAATAGAATCAGTTACTCATGTTCTATTAGGTGCTATTATTGTTTTTATTCTGGTGTAATTCTCTAATTAAAGAAGGACGATTATTTGGAACAATCTCATGTCTCAAGTCAACAGTCTTTCAAATTGCAATTGAAAAAAATATATTGCTGTTTAAAGGACTGAACCGTTGCGACTGGACCACATAATCTTCCTTCTTCAATAGTTAACTTTACCTTCGATGATTTCATCTTTGACCACCGGATAGCGAGATGTGGAAAGAAATAGGAAGAACAGCTCTTGAGAACGACGTGTGATTCTGTTGACAGGGCGAAAAAACGTGTATTTGTACAGGCTGTATGCTAATTACTTCAAAACATTTGCATGACTTATTTACATGCAGGCACGTGATATACAAGAGGAAAAAGTAAAAATGTAGGAAACGAAAACATTCAAATGCGGAAAGAAGTGTCAGAAATTGACTAACATCATTTGGTAGCCACAAACAAAGGAAAAAAGGCAAGAACATGACCCCACACGATACGGAGAAAGTAACTTATATGTTCAAATAAGATAATTTGGGCTCTTTGGGCCAATTACCACCATCAACAGTGCCACTCAAAACAAGAATCGAATAGGGACTTGTGTTACAGTAAGGTAAAACATTGAAGAAAGGCTGAATTGAGTTTCGATATTCATTCACTCGCTGCGTCTAACATTAAAAAGGAGACCGGAACACTACTTCAGCAGAGGTTTCGTTTCGGGCTGATTTCAACTGTATTGAGATCAACCAGCACAAATAACTCGTAATATCAGTTTGATCAGTTCACGTGACATTCACATGACAATGCCGCGCGACACGCAACGCGTCCAATCAAAAGTGGGATACAGCAGCTTTACGAGAAACCAGGTTGCTCTCCAGTCTCCTTTATTAAGTAAAAATTAGTGAAAGTTTGAAAACTGATCTTCGAGTTGGACATTCTATTTAGAAAATATATCGATTTCTCTTAGTTTTTCTCCTATTTGATTTTTTTTCAATTTTCGCTCATGATGAAGAGAAAAAAATACCGTGTTTGGAACAGAGATTGATACATTTTGGTTGAGTTTATAAGCGGAGTTTCTTCTCATTAACACATTGTTTTCGCTCCTTCGTCATGCTGCCAACAAATCACATACTGCAAAATGACTAATAATAAAAAATCGCAATTATCAACTAGAATTGGAACCGAATTTCTCGAAGAAGACGTCCAGTATTTGGTTTTATCCTTAAAATTTCTTGTGAGAAGGCAAATATGTACTAGTAGTAAATTGAATAGTCACGTAAAGTTAGCTTTCTAATGAGGAATCGTGCACTCTGTAATTGTACGTTTCTGAGTTCTGCTGTGTTCAACATGTTTCACGTGATTGTGCAATTGACTGACAGTATATCTACGAACAAGTACTTCGTGTGGTGAACAAACCCGTCCATTTCATACTCGTTTCAACGATTCAACTTTTTAGCGTATCCATGTGTACGCGTTTTCTATCTCATGCTTATATTATTTTTTGTCTGCCTAACTACTTGTCGACTCATTCTTCTCTGTTGTTCAAATATGGTTAATTTTGCATGTAACCAGGCTTTTTGGTGAATTAATGGGTTTTGGTAACCTTTTTCAGGTTATCTCAGTAGGTAACCGGTCAGTAACCTACAATTAAAAACTGGGTACCAGTTTTTTTTCCAATGTAGAATGTGGTTTTTACCGTTAGTTATTACAGTAACCGAATTTCAGTTTAAGGTTACCTACCGGTTACCTGTGAGGTAATCTGAAAAAGGGTTACAGAAAACCCGGTTTTATATAGAGTTTGCCGGTATTACCCTCGTGTTAATAGCTTGTGTCTTAATTTTATTTTATATTTTGGCTAGAGAAAGGATACAACCGACACATTCCAGATTTTTGGAAAAAGTAGCTGCGGCCTCATTGCAACTTAGTGTGATTCGCGTTCTCCTTCTTTTCTTTCTATCATTTTCAAAATCATGAGTATTTCTGATTCGGTATTTCAACTTCAGAAAATATCAACTTTAAGAAAGAAAAACGACTGAGATTGGAAAGTTGAAATCACTAACTAAATTGAAAATTAAAATCACCAAATATATATTTATAGCTATTTTGTGGTGAAAACACGATTTTTGATTAATTTGGAACTGAATCAGACTACACATGTTGCTAACAATCTTACCGGTTCTTCGTAAGAAAAATTTTGCAGTACGATGATTATATATTTATAGTATGGCGACTCGAGAGTGGCTCATAATGTTTGAAATAGCTTTTTTGCATCGCTGTAATACTATCTCAAGAGTCGATAACGGAAACGATTTCAAAGAAAAAACTTCAAATAAACTGGAGACAAACTATAAAGGCATACGTTAAATGTACATGTATGTCCCCTACAAACTGAGACAGTGCTGTGTGCAATTTATATGCCCGACCGGAGAAAGAGTAGTTTGGGTTGTATTAGTAAACTTGTATGATAAAATGAACACAGTACTTATGCATGAATCATTACGTGTCTTGTGGAACCTACTGTGTATAAAAATGGAATTGATTCATATTATACTTAGCATCACAACCAAGAAGATGTATAAACATGAGCAATGGACGAGAGAAGTTAAAATGTGCCGAGACACCACAACGTGAAATAGTGTATAGTGAGTAGGGAATATATGCACTTTTGAGATCTTGGTGATATGGTTACCAACTACACAACCGAGATCCGATGCGGTCACACGTCACAAAATGATGAAAACACGCGTTCCCTAAAATTACCTCAGTAGGTGACCGGTTGGTAACCTGGAATGGAAAACCGGTTACCGGTTTTTCTCACTCATAATTTGATTTTCGTTTGAGGTTAGCTACCGGTTACCTGTGAGGTAACCTGGAAAAAGGGTTACCAAATCCGGTCAGGTTACCAAATCCGGTTACATACAGAACTAGCACCTAAATTTATGTAAATTATTAACTAAGAATATCACGTTAATTACCTTCTCCATAGGCAGTTTCAAACATTTACACACATCGATGAACGGTGCTTTGTTTCTTTAGTAGAACGAAAACCCGCTGCACAACTTTCAACTTCGACCAAAAACGAAAACCCGCTGCACAACTTTCAACTTCGACCAAAGCTTATTTACTTATTCTCTAATTGTTCTTTATTTTCTTTAAGTTCATCCTGTATGATAAGTTTGATTGCGAGGCAGGACGATAAACTATATAGCAAATAATCATATCTTCTGCGACGTTTCATAGAATAATAGTTCTCGATTATCAATTCGATCTCATTATTGAATTCAGAGATGAATGAATGAACAAATTTGTTACGCAAATGAAGCGTGTGATAAAATAAATGTACAGAATGGCAAAGACAGTATGGTTTAGACGCGGAAAGATATTACAACAAGTTGGAGGCAAATTCTACACGTAACCGAAAACATAGGTAATATACAGTACAAGGATGAATAATATGACAATAGTTACATAACAAACAGTCAGTCAATACAGTACACATGTCACAATATTAGGTTATTATTCGTTTCAAACCAGCTGAAATTGACAAAATCTTCTTTTCCTTAGTTTCAAGTATTTTGAGCCTGCTCGCACGGAGAAAAAATAATTATTATTGGTATTGGAAAACTTAGTTTCGTGTTCGATCCTCTAGTTCTGGAGTTTGAAAAAGTATAAAACTTTGAAGGTTTCAAACGTATCTGACCAGTTAAAGTTTTCTCTACGACTGGGGAAAAATGTCAGACCAAATATTCTATTTCGCACTTCAGATGAAGGTACTTTACAATAAGTGTAACCATCTTTTCTCATGAACAACTGCACAGATTCAAGTGCTTTAACAACACTTTCATCTCAATTAACATCCACTTTCAACAATAGGACAAACATAGGTCTTGTAGAGTTTCACAAGGACGTTTTTTGACTTTTAACGATTTGAATAAATTGAAAGTTCTTCTCTTTGTGAGTCTGCTCATTCTCTTATAATGGTCAGCAAATTTCAGGGATTCATCTCTGATAAACCTTCGTGTCATCCGCGATCACTTTACATCTAACCTCACCAATTGAGAGCATTTCTGGAAATTCGCAGGTGTAAATGCTGAATAGTATTGGGACAGAACACCCCCTGAGTGACTCCACTAAATATTTTGTGAATTTCTTATTTTGCTCGACCAATAGTAACTTGAAAAGATCGTAGCGAAAAATGACGAACTCTTTATTTAACGGGGCTATGTTAACCACACCGATCAACCAGTAACCGGGTTTCTTGTTTTTTAGCCGCTTTGTCACGCATTGGTAGGACGGTCCCTTGGTCAATCAGGTAACCTATTTAATGGACTTGTTACTGAATAACACGGTTACTGGAGAAATCGGCGAGAGATCAGTTACGAGTAAGACGCAGACCGACATCCGAAAGACATTTATAGGTGTCGGGACAGAGAGTCTTCACAGACTCACCATGTTCTAAGGAGAAACAGTTGACGTCTTCAATTAGTGAAAAGCATATGAAATCATAATCCTATTGGCGGGGTTCAAACTACAAATAAAACGAAGAATAGAAAACAGTGTATACGGAAAATTAGAGAAGTGGAAAAACAAAGATTCCGGGCAACTTCGGCTTACTACTTCAGGTGCAAGGCACATTGATGGTCTCCTTGTTGAAGCATTCTTCGTATTTGGTTCTGTCGCGAAGGACGGTGTGGTAACTGTCGGAGGTTTGTCCATCGGTTGTTACCGTTATCAGGTCCAATAATTCTTCATCTTCGTAGTCGAGAACCTAGAACGAGTATTTATGATGTGGCACACATTGTTTTCATTTTTTCCGTCTCCATAGGTTTCTTGTTGGTCGGTTTCCAACTCATTTTCTCTTTTTCTCTGTAGCTCTGTGTCTCTCTGTGTATCTAAAAGTCCTTGTTACACGAAATATACTTCTGTTCTAATTAATTTTACACCATATTGGTTTTGGATCAAATGTGTACAAGGAATAAAGAGGCCAATGAACGGATACTAGATCTTTTTTTTTCGCTAAAAAGGCTAATCTCGTTTTTTTACCACCGAAAGTTGGCTGGATCGTTGTGAGTTGTAACCAGAATTTTTTTCTGTTACAATAAATTCATTTTTTCGGAAACTTTGAAGTAAATTAGATTGACTTTCGTTTCGAAACATTTGTCTGTTGCCCTTTCATATTTACTTTAATGGTATCAACCAAAACCAACCTTTACTCTCTTTCCACATTAGAATAATGAAGCAACATTAAGAGTTTTTAGAGTCAGTAATTTAGAACGAATGTCTGAATTGGAGTTACGTTCTAATTGAGAGCAGATTTTATGCTCCATAGGCGGTATGCATGAAACATCCCGGGCCGGGTTGGGATGCTATCCCGAGCTATTTCCCGGCCAATTCAGCTCGGGATAGCATTCCAACCCGACCCGGGATGTTCCATGCATACGGCCTCAGGCAAGAATCGAATATGGGTTCTTATGATCACTTGCCCATTGCCAATGAGGGGGATTGTTGTTCTTGTCGTAGTTGGCAGACCGTTTCAAGTATCTCCACTCAGCAACAAAGACGGACGTTTCTTCCATCTTTTTCTTTTCATCGATGAAGAATGTGCCTTCTACGTGTTTGAAGAGCACATACATCGGTATAGGTTTCACGTCGAGATCGAGAGTTCTCATCCGGCTCAAAAAAGCAGATTAGTCACGATTGTCTGGGCTTAACGATATAATATAGTTCCAAGTTTTTTTGTAAAATACTTGAGTGTGAATTTGTCAAAGTATATAACTATGAGCGTAGAGAAACAGTTAATGGTTTTTAGATCAGAGCCACACGATCAGGCCCTTTCTATTCGTCGTCTCTTTTTCTTCTACTGAGCCTACCGAAACAATTAGTCTTTTCAAATGTTTTTTCTCACGTTCTATTATCATATATCACTTATTCTCTATTTGCGCCGCATTTTAAAAACCTTATGAACGACAGTCTTCGACAGGCAGAAGAAGAGAACTTTTCAGATCAGTAACAGCTGTTTTGCGAGCTTAAAATGAACATTATGTTAATAATAACATACGGATAGTAGGGTTTCGGTGACTGACAGGATTTGTTGCCAACCAGAAAGAACACATCATGCATGCCATCTAAAAGTATTTGAATTTTTGGAAAACTGACGATACGCCCATCTAGAATTGATTGCAAGCAATTCGGAAATATTAACATACCCTGAATTGCGAGCGAACTAAGAAGCGACAAACCCACTCGGAAAGAAAATTTGGATGCGTATGTTGCGGTTATTGCCACTTTCAACTGATGCGAGGGTATCATCATTTTAGACATAGTTGCAGCTTCCGTATGGCTTTGACCACCCTCTTTGTATTTGTATTCGAATTATGAGTTGTCGCTAGATATAATTACCCGTCTGATTATGCGGAATTCAATTTCGTTTTCTCATGTATTGTACCACACTCTATTGCCTGTGTTTTGAATCACCCTGCACGGAGCGGTAGAGTTTTGCAGAGTTGATTACGAGTGAGTCCGTTCAATCTGTTTAAATTCCGGTGCCAGAGACTGAAGAAAAAAACATGTCGGTTAGGTGTGTTCGTTTGAAACGCAAAAGCCTCTAATAATGGATTGCTCGTTTCTTCGTTCTTTCGTTCTTTCGTTCGTGCGTTCGTTTTGGCGTTTGCCCAGCTGCTCTGCGTCTAGTGCCTTTTAGTGGGTCGCATTAGAGCGCGTAGTCTGTATTAAGCATTCCTTGCTGCCCCCCCTTCAATGACGAGTTAATCTAACTACTTCTATCGAATAATTTGTGTCTGTAACCCACCAACTCGCATAATCTTGGTACCCACAATGTGTGAGGTGGGCTCGATAACAGTGGCATCGAATACCATGGGCAGGAAGAACAGTTCGTCAACTGAAAACGACGTTATAAATGTTAAGCTCTTATAGAGTTGGTTTCTCGTAAACCAATTCTATACGTGATGTCCTATCTCTCTGTGTTTGAAGTTGGATCTCGTTGCCTTTCCGTAAAAATTTATGAATTCAGGCGAAAAAAGTATCGGGTTCCAACTAGAAGTCCAACGAAGTGATGTAATCATAGGTACCTGTGTTTGCCTTCACAGAACGTTTTATTCGCCTACGACCGAACATATTTACTGAAAATATTGTCTCACTTAATCATAGACAGCTGCATCAATTACTAACTTCGGGCGTGGCGACAGGAGTTGTCAGTAACACAAACAGTTTCCGAGAAACGCTCATTTCGGTTTTCTCCTTTGAACATATGGAGATCGCCCTTTCTTGAAATCATTATATACGGTGTATTCGGCATAATTCCGTCGGGATTGTAGTTTGATACCGTTGGATTTCGTTTGAAGTTCTCCGAGCATGCCCTGTATTTTACGAAATCACTCTTACTTCGTTTCAGACATCCGTACAGCTGTTTTGGCATGACAATGGGCGTTGAAACAGATCTCTAATTATCGAGGAGTTTTGTGAGAAACCGATCCTTGGGAAAGTGTGGATACTGTAGGAGTCCACCTACGAAATATGACGTGTATACTATCTTTCTTGCAGACAATTGGTGGTGAAAATTAGATTGGAATATTCGCAGAAGAGACAAAAAAGTCGAAGAAGAGCAAGAAGAGCAAGAAAAAGCTGAACAATAACAAGAAGAACAAGAAAGAGAAGAGAGAAAACAAGGAGAGCGAGGAGGAGGAAAACGTAGACTCCGACGAGCAGTAGGGAAGACGTTTCAACTGTTGACTTATCTCCTCAACGATATACGTTATGTGTCCTCGTGAATGAAGATCATCGTTTTGATGTGTTCTGTGGTTTTGATGCGGAAAAATGACAAAAACTCAACTGTCGGCTGAAACATTTATGAAACAATAATTCACTGTGAGAAAATTCTACTTATGTAACCGATTGAGTGACATCAAATAACTCAGTGAAACACAGAGGGTGCAAAACGAGTTAAAGTAATGGGTAGTGGATAGGTTCGGTCTGGCGCGGTAACAATCACTTTTGACAGTCCTATTCATACAATCATTTTCCACTTTTCATACTTTCCAACAAAAAAAAACCACGAACAGATTGCATTTATTGAAATTGAACAGGAGATTGAGTTTATGTTTAATGGAAAATCTGTTGCTCTGTGATCGATTCCACAGCAAAACCGCATTTTGTCATCGCATAGGTTCTGAAAATAACACCGATAAAAACACCGAAAAAAGTTCAAAGGGAACGGTACGGTCAATAAGAAACCTCCGCCCGAAACGCGCTCTCCCTCAGACCGTTGTTGTTCCGCAGCACTTCCGGGCAGTTTTAGGGCGCGTCCCCGACAGAATGGGGGCCAGATCACGGCTGCTCAAAAATAGCTTACAATCGGTATAGTGTGGAAAGTGTCCAAGTTCTCGAAATCATTGAGTTTGCATGCAAATACGGGCAAATGATCACGCACAATGGCACAATACATTGATTTTATAAAAATTCCCTTCTGTTCAAATGTCGAAATATTACACTTTCTTTGAGTTGTACGGTTGTCTACGTGATTTTATTTGATGAAAATAACGCTGAACTGTGAACAATAACGGTAATAAAACACATTAGAACATACTTTCTGAGCTAAAATTGTTGTTCAGTTTTTACTTTCAAGTCGACCTCGAATTATGAATCCGCCCAAGAAGTAGAAGAAAACGAACAGAATTATAGATACTACCAACTGGAGCAGCATGATCTCTGAAATATATTGTCAGAGCCAGAAAAATATGGGGTAGAGAACTGTGTATCTGAAAATGTCATCATTTGTTCTAGTTTGTTCCACCCGCTTATAACCCTCTACAGTACTGTCAAATTCCGCGTTTTTGATTTTCTTTAAATTTTGGTTTGGTCTTCTGCACCTTCACTATAAAGAAACTTTTAAAGTTTGGAACAAAAATTATGGTTTATTCATTAGAAATAGCGGCATGAATATTTGACAGATTACTGTAGAAGGACACCGTATACAGTGTACAGTGCCTAACGTCGCTTCAGGTCTCACGATAGATCAGAGCTTCGTTGAATTGAAACGTACACTTAGATCAAGTTTTGAAACTCACAACAGTTGAATATATAAATATTTGAAAGTTGAACTCACCATTTGTGAACCGAGGCTTTTTCCCTGAAAATAGGAGAAAAACTGGTGTAAATTAGCAGAGTAGTGGGAAACTACGGGAAAGTCTAAGTGGGAACGCCGAGAACTATTGTTTTTGACATTTATTTGAGAAGTAGTGTTATTGAAAGAGTGGAACATCTGTTTAATCGGGATAGTTGGAAAGGCAACATTTTGTGAATATAGTTCGCTTTCACTTTGAAATTCAGTGAAAAAAGGTAAGTATTGATAGAAAACTTGGTGAGATGACGATTAGCTCGTCAGTTTCTCATGAGCCTCGCGAGTAGATCTCAGGAGGTTTCACTCATGAGATCTCGCCCGTTTGGGGGGATAGCTACAGCACCAGTTGTATTATGACAAACTTACAGCAAGGAATAAATGGTCCATCATCTCGATATAATTGGACAGGCCGGTCCCACAATTGTTCCAAATAGGCCACTACTCCGATTTTCAAGCAACCATTGTTCTGAAATGTCTTGAGAATCATATCCATTCCAATCTTTTATGTGTTAGTTTTCCCAACATATTGGGTTTCGAACCTTGTTCATCCGGAACCTATACAGTGTGCCAAATCTATAAAATATTTGCCTCATGTGAGACCCGGGCCCAGAAGCGTGGGAGGCGCGGACGCTAACCACTATATACCATCGAAGCTTATAGGAATATTAATGACGAATCGTCTATGTGTGTTCCTACAAAGCACAAAGTGAGATATACAGTATGAAACGCCAACACAAACAGCTATACACCGTTTTCAATCCAAACTGATGTACTTTATTAGCATACTGTGCACACATTTTTGCCTAGCGCGTCTTCTTCAATAGAAAAATTTCGATCGGAACGGAAGCACCGTCCAAACTGTTACAGATTATTACTGACTTTTTGTAGCGCATTTGCATTGAAGCGACGAAATTACACATGGAGCGCAAGACACGAGATTCGGTTCCTCTCAGATCACCATCAGTGAAACTCGAGTCAGATATTTCAAGTTTTGGTTAACTTGAAAACCCCATAGTTTACCTTGAGAAGTATGACAGACGTGTAATTTGAATAAAGATAGAATGTGAGGTCGACTGATTGTAGGTAAAAGTTGTATTCAATTATAACCGGCACTGAAAGTAATCCTTTCGAGAAGATGAGAGTTGAAATGAGCCCGAAAAAAACACGAGGATGATCTGAGGTGAGCCGTAGTTTGATCATCCGTACTATAAGGAGTGTCACGTTCCTGTTTGAGCAGCCAAATCCAGCATCAAACCATTCCCAGCCAATTGGCCTGTCACTTCTGCAACTTACGAGTTCTCTAAGAAAGAAAGCGCAGATTAGAGAGGTTCAGACGGAGTGAGCCTGTCTGCGTCCTCATTGCTCTCCATACTCTTTTGCTTTTTTAGCTGGCCTATCGCTGAAAGGTGGTGCACAAAATTTTGAGCAACCTACTTCTGTCGGCGCCACATACGAGATGATTCAAATTGCTGAGAAATTTCAAATCGTTCAACTTTGTATTGCTAATTGTCAGGCAACCTTTCAGATTCCGGACCTGAAGAAAGTATCAAATTGCTATAGGAGGTAGAGTACATCGATTCGGAGTCTGCACGCATAGATTATATTTTAGTACGCTCAAACCGCTCTACAGTAATAGTTTGGATAGATTTTCATCGACTCTCAATCAATTGGTGAGAGAGTATCTAGATCAAAGAGACACAGAGGCAAAAAGTATTCTCAGAAGTATATTTTGTGTAGTCCTGAATAATATTTCGTTTGTTTTCGTTCAGTTCTGAAGCCTACTCTCAGTTAGACTAGAATCTACTAGCTAGGCATGACGTAGAAAATGAAATACACAAAAGATATAGTTGGTCTACATCGAAAAAGTGCACAAAAGCTTGAAGATTTGGAACTAAGCGTACGTTTTCAAGAACTCTGAGTTCTCCTGAATGTGTGAAACCGGATTTTTCGTTGATGGTGATATTTCCTCCAATTACAATGCATCCTTTCAGACTGGGAAGATTATGAACAGTTAAGATTTCTTCCGTAAAATAGCACACTGGAATATAAAAATGAGCTTTACTGAAATAGAAAGTTGTATGCCATTAAATGGTGCTTCTTTCTTAATTCACGATAAGGTGCGCGAAACTAACCAGAGTACGTAGTACGAATGCAAAAACATTCCTGGACCTTGTTTCTATCCTGCGTCTCTCGTGTAACACACTATCTCGTAACACTCTGATTCGGGCAAGAGAGACGCAGGCTGGAATCACATAGCCGGAATGTTCATGAGCACGTTTCGAAACTCTGAGCCCGTTTTCTTTCTCAAAAGACGAGAGAGCATAAACCTGAACCTTGTTCCCATCCTCTTAGTTCCAAACCGCAACCGCAAAAGTGTCGCTAAACGGCATATCCAATAACTTGGAATATTCTCATTGTTCTTAAAGGTGATCTGACAGGAACCGAATCTCGTCTCTTCGCTCCACGGTCAATTCCGTCGCTCCAATGAGATTGCGTAACAAAAACTGATTTATTGAGATTTTGTGGATCATTTGATCATAATTCAATGGCGAAGATTCAAAAACTTGGGTTTTGGGGCGCATTCGCGTTGGAGCGAATGCATTAACCGTGGAGCGCAGGGCACGAGATTTGGTTCCTGTCAGACCATCTTAAAGATAAATAAATATATATATATATATATATATATATATATATATATATATATATATATATATATATATATATATATATATATATATATATATATATATATATATATATATTCATTCACAAGTGTTAACTTAACAACACAGAAAAATAGTGAACAAATATGTAGAACCCCTAAGGGGTAAGGCGACAAAACCTTACCCACGAGTTAAGGGGAGCTTACTCGTAATACTACACGGGAGTAAAAGGAGTGGTAAAACATGAAACATAAACAAAGTCACAGTGAAACAGAAAACAGAATCTAATGACTATGACACATATAACTATGATTATACAACGTGAATATAACGGGCGCGTTTCGAGAAAGTTCAATCGATCAGTGTAGGACTCAAATGGTATATTACATCTTTGGAGTATTTCTCGAGTGAAAAATATCAGTTGTTTGTCAGTTCTAACTTTTCGAGAAGAGCTTACCAGACCAATGTATTCGAGCAGGAAACAGCGGATGTTTACTCTGTATTCGGGCGATTTGGGCCTGTAGAGCAGAAATTGGAAAAAAACTAAGAAAACTTTTGGAATTTCAACAGAACTCATTATTTTAGACTTTCACTTTCTCTACAACCTAGACACTCGCTTTCACTTTTCCTACAGGAGACGCAGCACTACGAGGGTAAACAAAGCTTTTTCCTAATGTTATATTTTGTTGTAATGACACACTTATTTTTTGTCTTTTTGTAATATTCCCACGTTCACTTTAGTTTTCACATTGGCCTACTGTCCTACTGATGAACAAATTGGTTGTGCCCTGATCTGGCAAAATGCCCAGCCGGCGCCCTGCACACGCATTCCGAGAGATGACAGGGATGCAACACTTTCAACGGGTACGCGTCCAGTTCGGAACTAAACAGACTATACTACGGGTCCTTTCAACCCATTTTCGACTAGGGGGGAGAGGAATGGTGAATTGCTCGCTTTTTTGCATTTTAGTGTCCACATTCGCTCACCGAGGTTTCGGGGTGGCTTCTGTATTTCGGATTCCTCCTCACCACACTCAAAATTTGATTTTATCAATTTAGACCGCAGTTTGGCCGCATTGAAGACTCGAAAACTAGCGCGTGGCATTGATTTTTTGAGCCACGACTGAATCAACAAGCCACGCCCCCTAACTTCCCCCTCTAACTACCCCGGGCTCTGTCTGAGAGTACCGGGCGAGCGGTTGCTGCTCATTTGTCATCAGATGACAGTTTGTGCATCACTACATAGGAAGAATCGCTGAAAAATAAACGCCAAAGTATACTTCGTGAAGAGATGTGAAGTTGTACGTGTTTTCATGAAACTAAACAACGGCGAGATTTTCGGTTATTTCAACTCCAAAGTGCTGACACAGCCTGAAATATTTATTGGCACAATGCCGAGTCTCAGTAGGAGTGACCGAAACTATTCACCTGATTTGGTCCGAATCGTTTCCAAATTTGAGAAAAACTTGAGATCTCGCCAGCAGCTATTATTTATTGTCAAGGATCCGCGAATCGCCTTCACATTTCTGAATCTGAAAAAAAACTTGGGAGTTCAAACTATGAAAATTTCGAGCTCAAAGTAGAAACAAACGAATTTACCTGCTCGCAAACATTATAAACTGTCTACCGTTCTCGGACAAGTCAGAGAAACGGAGACGTTTGATAACTTGTAAACGGCTAAATTCTTTTTTCTGGCTCTTATTGATTATTTAATAAAGGACGATTATGTGAACCAATACGCATCGGTCCTTTAAACTGCAATACATTTTTCAATTGCAGTTTAAAGGACCGATGCGTCGGGATTTATCCACATAATCGTTCAATAAATTTTTAATCGATTTCATTTTCCAGGCAGTATTTGGTGTCGCGAGATAGAGGCATAAAAGTACGTATTTTCCTCAATGATGTTGGATTTGCCATCGGCTGAGCATGTTGACTCGGAATTAGAAAGAAACGCTATCTTTAATGAGTTGTTCAGGGGTTCCCATACGTTTTGCGGCTTTTCAAACCACATGGTTGAATGAGTTTTTCATGTACAATTGAAAAATTAATCCAAGTAGTTTCAAAGTACTCACATTAGGAACTTCGCTTGTGCGAACCTATTAGTTTGACTATTGAAAACTACCAGCATAAAGTTCTACGTTGTCTACGTGTACAACTCCAAGTACTTTTTCATAAGTTGACCGTATTTTCTTTGAAAAGCAACAGTTATTGAATAGTTTCACGTACTTTTTCACGTACTCCGGGTCGGGTGTTCCTCGTGGACCGTCACTTATCCAAACATCCCCGTTGAGTTCCTCACAATTGTCCGGTCCCGATATCTTGGAATAGTAGCCGCCAGATGAGGGGGAACTCCTCGCCGCGAAACACTCTTGAAAAAAGTATGTTGTAAAAAGGGTAAGCAAATACAAATCTGAACGAACACTCTGTAATCAGAAAGGTTAAATCGAAAACAGCTTGGCAGCTTTCTCGGAACGTGCAGAATGCAACCTGACGGATCAAACTACACGCACATCGAAACGGCGCCCATACTCAGACAGAACCTGAGGTATACTGTAAGTCAATCGCAGAGTCACGTTAAACATGTGAAAGGAGACCGGAGAGCAACATGGTTTCCTGAATCTCGTAAATCTGCTGTATCCTACTTTTGATTGGACGCGTTGCGTGTCGCGCGGCATTGTCATGTGAATGTCACGTGAACTAATCAAACTAATATACTAGTTCATTGTGCTCTCTGATCTTAATACAGTTGGAAGCAGCCCGCAACCAAACCTCTGCTCAAGTTGTGTTCCGGTCTCCTTCTAACACATCAGAATTCAGAAACATGCAATGACAAAGTGAACTATTTCTCATTAGAATGCCAACTTCACTTCACTATTCAATTAACTTCTGTTAAACCTGCGAACAAGAGATTCATAGCTACAAGCTTACAATTGCGCTACAAAGGCACGAGCACAAGCACTACGCTTGTATGAAAGACATGTGCTCGTCCACAGCGAAAAATGAGATATACAGTCCCCTCTTGCCATTCCTTTGGCGACGACTATACGTTGTACAGACTCACGACAGGGTTGAATCCGAGCGGATCTTCTGGTCATTTGAATAAGCTCTTCTTTTCTTTCCTCGGGGACACACATCTTCTCGTTCCGATGTATGTAGACGAGTGTTGCCTGAGAATGGAAACTCAATATTCACTAGACAGAGAAAGAGAAAGAGAGAGAGAGAGAAAGAGAGAGAAAGAGAGAGAGAGATGAAGAGAAGGAGAAACAAATGGAAAAAGGTATAGGAAGAGGTGAAAAACAGAGATAGCGGGACGAAGAGAGAGACAGAGAGATAGAGAGAGAGAGAGAGAGAGAGAGAGAGAGAGAGAGAGAGAAAGCGACAAAGGAAGAGGCGGGGAATAAGCAAAAACATCGCAAATGAGTGTAAGAGCAATACAGAAAGAGAGATAAACAGGAAGTGAAATGGAGATAAAGAAATAGATAGAAAGAGATAAGGAAGAGAGAAAGAGGAATAAACAGATGGATAGATAGATATACAAGAGAAGAGAAGGTAAAAAGTACATGAAAAGTACCTTGTATTCGGGAGAAGCTTCGATGATTCTAAGACCGGAAAAGGTGGTGTTGAACCACTCGAGACGGTGATTATCCGTTATTTCCAATGCCGGTCCTGGAAAACTACATAAACAGAGTTATATAAAAGAAGTCAACAAGAATGACATTAATAAATGGATATATGAACAGGCTGAGATCAGTAGAAACTATCTATGATAGTTAATTATTGATCAGGTTTGAAGAAACACCGTTTTGGCCTCTCTACCTCTACGATGTCTTAGGCTCAGTGGTCGAGGCCTCATCAGGAGATGAGCCACTGACCCAGTTACAATAAAAGTTGATATTCAACAAAAACAATACACCGTAAATATCAAACAAACAAACTTGAAACTTGAGACTGGTGTTCTATTCGACAAAAAGTGTCGTCAACGTTTCGTATTCAAACCGCTTGTATCCACAATGAAAACTCACTGTGCGAGGAGTGATAGGAGAGCGCTGTCGCACTCAAACTGGTGTTGATTATTCTTATGTTGGACAAAAAGTACAAATTATTCAGACCTGTTCGGGTCACTTGTATTCCACTGGCGGTACTGAAATAAAAACTACACCAGATGAAACTTCAGGAATTCTAATATCTTCGACCTATACGCCACTTTTTCGTCATCAACAATGTGTAGAGCAGAGTAGAGCAAAATATGCCGGCGAAAAGTAACTAGTCTGCGTCTCTCCTTTTGCGCACTATTTTGCTGAAGTTGTTGTCACTTCTCACCTGTAATTCGTTTATAGTCAACGGAAAGACGGAAGGGTACTGTATACCTCACTTTTCGCTGTGTACACACACACGTCTTCGGTTACAATGTTTTTCGGATATGAACTCTAATAGCGCAGTGGTTAGCGGCCTGCTACGAGTTTTTTGCTCGCAGGTTCGATTCCGACGAAAGACACCCACTTTAAAACGATGTATGATGTTGTGTAGTTGCGTTCTGCTGAGTTTGAGGTTTGAATCCGCTGCGTTTTAGTCAAAATCTAATTGTTTTTGTCGCGCTTGTGAACCAAATCACAACATAGAGGTCAGATACCACTCACGTGCAATTTGCATACATGTTCTTCAACGTTGCGTATGGCTCGTACCCGGTTATGATGATGTCTCCACAGTCTGGAGGCACGAAAACAAAAGATCATAGGTTCTAGATCAGCTGCCGAAAAACTTTTTTTGAAATTGAAGCACAAATCACCTATGGGGAACATTGACTTTTTACCCCGAACCTTTCAGAATTGGTATTGCGTTTGGGGAATTGTAGTTTGACCCCCCCCACCGGGGGGTTATAATTCAATTTATCACCTGCAATACAAAAGTTTGAGGGTGGGGGGTAAAAAGTAAACATTTCCGGTATTGAAGTTCAGCCCCCCACTCGTTGAAGTTTGACCCCCCACCATTGAAGTTCTACCCCCCGCCGACCCAAGTGGGGGATAAATAGTAAATGTCGAAGTTGAATTTTGACCCCCCCCCTCTCCTAGATTTTCAGGTTTTAGCTTGGGTGGGGGGTTGAAGTGCTACGGGGGGGACTCAACTAAAGTGGGGGGCGATACTTCAATTTTCCCCACCTATGGATTAAAAATTACATCATATTAAAATTAAGGCAAGTTACACGTCAAAACACCGGATAATACGACACGGTAAAAGCATCAAGAGTCTCACAGAAGTTTGCTTACATCACAATCAAACAATTTATCAAAATTTTCAACAATTGCAACAACAACTCGAGATTAAAATGCAATCGCAAATATATTTACTGATTACGTACAGTTGAGCTTGTTTAAACAAGCATCGTGGATGTGTATATTAATTTAAATCTTCTAGTTTTTCTTATGAATGTACGTATGTTAGAGCATTCAGGCATCTCCATTTCACCCTGTGTCTCATGTTTTAGCGCACTATTTTTACGCACAGAAACAGCGCATACTTAGGAAGACGCATATCGAAATAGCCGAGTATTCATAATTCGGCCCTTGCGAAACAACAAACTGACCAACATCGGAACCTCCAATTAACGTTTGTACAAGAGTGAATGCAATGAATAGAACCGCCACCCAACTTATCATTCTATCAAATGAGAACTGATTCCACACAAAAATTATCGTGTTAGCGTGTATAGCACACTCGTGACTCTGTTTTCATTAAGTGCCCTACATACTTGCCTGCGGCTGCGGGCGTCTGCGGGCGGCATATGATATAAGTATGGCGCCCCTGATTATTGATCAAATGTGCGGCTGGTGGCGGCTCTCGGCGTTTTGCCGCGCATTCATACTTCGGCGGGCAAAAGCGGCTGCGGGCGTCTGCGGGCGGGGCCGCAGACAGCCGCAAAAGCAGTTGCGGCAATAATGATTCAATTCAATATTGCCGCAGCGGCTCTCTGCGTCTGGATTGATCATTCATGACATAACATCACTAATGTTCTAAAAATCATTATTAAACCCATCAAGTTACTATATTACAGTTAATTTAAATGAATATTTGTATTCTACTTAATGTTAACTGCACTCGATTGTCAGTTTTTAATCCGTTTTAGTTAAAGGGACCGTTCCTCTTTAATTTGGAGGTTCGAGCTGATTAGTCGATATTGTTCACATTAAAAAACCAAAACCATTCATATAGGTGTCAACTTCCTGTCTTGCTCCGTGTTCTCAAAAATGCGGCGCGACCACGCGCACGTACATACACCGCCGAGTTCACCTACGTACAAAATTTTCAAAAGGTCCATAAAATTACAAAACCATATTCAAAACATGGCCAAAATTACCAATATGAAATCTGAGAAGGAAGATTTGTAAATATCATGAAAACTACAAAGAAGTGATAGATTGAGGATTGCGGCATTACAGTAACCCAAATCCTGTTCGCTTCTATTTTGCTCCGTAATAATGTGGTTTTTTGAACTCTCTGTACGCAAGGTATGAACTTTCATCTCAAAGCAGAACAAATGACTTTTCTCATTTTTCAAAAATTACCTACATTGCACATTATAGAGGTACGGTCCCTTTAAAGTGAATGGCCGCTTTTCTTTCGTTTTGTATTTGAAAAAACGTTTCAGGATGACAAAAACAAAAATAATCCAGTTTAGAAAGATTCTATTCGAGAAGCATCAATCTATTTGCAATTCGAACAATTTCTAGAAATTTGAAGAATGTTCGAACAATTATTAGCATTGACTTGACAAAAGACAAATATTCCTAATAAGTGGAAGAAAAATCATGATTTCAACAATAATTTCGATTTTTATTTATAATTCAAAGTGAGGAACAACGGCGCCGCAGCCAGCCGCAGACGCGCGTACATACTTCAATTGTAGTGCGTTCGCGGGCGTCTGCGGGCGTTTGCGGGCGTCTGCGGGCAAACCACTAGTTTACCCGCGCCGCAGACGCCCGCAGCCGCCCGCAGACGCACCAAGTATGTATGGCACTTTAGTGCGCACGAAATTTGTACTAAACATTAAAACTTATTCATGTGTTAAATTGTTCGAAATGTTAAAAAAATTCCCTATATCATCTCATTTAACAGAGATGCCGGTCACATAATATAAAAAAGTAGGGAAAAGTATAAACTGATTCACTTAGAACTCACTAGTACTTGGAGAGCAGCATTTCCAATATGACCGTCGTTGCTATCGTCTTATTTTCATGCTTTGCTTTCTCTCCAATTTTTCAAAGAAAAAACGGGAAAATGTACAATCGCCCCCCACCCAACAATCACCCCCTCGTGGTACTATTACCCCCCAACTAATTGAAATCCTAGAAAAATCGCGCGAAGGTGGGGGGTAATTGGTAAATGGGTGGGGGTACATTGTACATCTTCGACAATGAACAATCACCCCCCACATTAAAAAATGGGGGGGGGGACATACCCGGAACTGATGAACAATCATCCCCCCACTCAACCCAAGCCTGCAGTGAATAGGCATGGTGTATAATCGCCCCCCAAGGGTGGGGGGCGATTGTAGTACGGACCCTTTTCAACCCATTTTCGACCAGGGTGGGGGCAAATGTAAACTACTTCCGAAAAAACAACAACACTTAGAAGGGTCCAACAGATACGTTTGAATCAAACTTTTAGTTGACAGTTTCCAGCAAATACTCTAACAAGCTTCGGAAAGAACTTGGTACTGATTTATTCTTGGTGATTTTCAAGTACTTAGAACCAGCTCTAACAGTAAATATGTGTGCTCTGGTCACGAATTTGGGAGCAGTGAAACCCAACTTTAACCTTGCTCCGCTCGTGCGCGAGTTATAAAACGTATACAACTTAGTAGTGTCAATGCCTGCGTTCAAGTTTGTGGACCATGATGAAGTCAAAGATGTCGCGTCTTTTCTCGAGAGAATGAAGATCAAATTTTTCATTTTTGAATTGGACTGACGGTATTTTACAATAAGTATAACCTCCTAACCGCATAAATAACTTTCTAGTTAAATCGTTCTGCACAGCTTCGATTGCTTTTTCACACATTATAGAAGAATTTATAACGGTGAATCCACTCTCAACATGGGGACGAACATAGGTTCTATAAATCCTAGTCCTATTCAATTGAGTTGTGCTTTTTTTCATCATTTTAGAATTTAAGGGTTTTAATGAACTATTGGAACACAATTGGATCATTTTTTTTCAGATTCGAGTAATTAAATGCATTTCAGATCATAGAGAAGTGGTCTCTTGAATTTTTTTTATTATTTTAAGACGACAACGTGATTAATGTAAAACGGTACAAATGAAAAAGCACAAGCACGTACGAGAGAGCAGAAAAGCTGCAATATACATCTAATTTTCGTTCTAATCTAATGACACACGAAATGAGGAGTTGGTTGAACAAATTTCACATGTAGTTGGATGTGTGAAAATAATCTGAGTTGAGCACGAAACCTACGTACTCTGAACTACCAACACACATAAACAAAAACAAATTGAAGGAAATGCGACACGATGTCGTTTTTCTACGCATGAACCGTGACATTGATCAGTATCGTAGAGTTGTTGATGTTTTTGACCAATTTGTTGCTTGTTTCCACTGTCTGTTTCAAGAAGAAAACTTTGGTTGCGACTGGTTTCTTCTTGGAGAATATTTGGTAGAATCGTGTCCGGAAATCTTCTCGGAAATAAATGTAGAGGGGGAGACTGAAGGCTGTGTGAACAGCATAGAAACAATATGCCACTCCTGAAAGAGACAAACTTATACTATTCCCATATACTGTTTTGCGTTTGCTATTATTCCGAAATCATCTAAGATGAGCACAGTTATAGTCGTCGCCAACGGAAAAGCGAAAGGGTACTGTAAATATCACTTTCAGCTGTGTACGCCCACATGTCTCCGATTCCGAAGTTTTCCGTTTATGTGCTCGGATAGTGCAGCGATTACCGCTCTGCCACGAAACTTTTGCTCGCAGTTTCGATTCCGGTGAGAAACATAAATTTATAAATTTGGCACTCACTATAGAGCACATGTTGTAGGCGACGTGGACGGGTAGCTAGTTATTGGAAATGACGAGAAATAGCAGGATGAGTGCATGAATCTCCTGAACTTTCTCACCTATTTCGATATTGCTCAGTGATGGGCTTTTCCAACCGTGGAGAGAAAACAAGGTGTAGGGAATGGAGACAAGAAGCACGGAAATCCCGTTCAACAGCAGCTGGATTTTCTGACGAATCGCCTCTTCCTTCGATAAGTTCTGCAATACATTTTCTAGTTATAACAAAACTGATTTATAGAAGACGAAAGAAAAACTATCTATCCTTAATCAGTTAGTTGGTGACTGTTTTCGTGAACTCGTTTCTTGAACGGTCTTTTAAACTTTGCTTACAAATTTGCTAACTTCCAACATTTCTAAGTTTTGCAATTGCGTAGTTCACATATGTTAATTGAAGCACTCGGAGACCTGGCCGCCCATGGCATGCCGGTATAAGTCAGGCATGCCATGGGCAAAATCTTTCAAACGCGCCGTTTGCGCGCTCAAACGCACTGCACGATGTTTACAGGGGCAATTTGCGTTGTTAGGCGACCGCGTTGGAAAAGCGGCGTCATATATTTTCTCACTTAAAGAAGGACGATTATGTGGTCCAATCGCAACGCTTCAGTCCTTTAAACCGCAATATATTTCTCAATTGCAGTTTAAAGGACCGATGTCACGGGATTGGTCCACATAATCGTCCTTCTTTAATTTTTTGTTTATATTTTTATTTTCTTCATTTCTAAACATTGTTGTTTTGTGTAGCTCGGGTATCATAATGTCGTTATTTGGATGGGGAGAGGCAGGAATAATCGATAACACGTATCTTTTCAATTAGCAAATATTATATTTGCTCCGATTTTTTTCTTTTCGGAGCAAATATTAATATTTGTTCCGATTTTTTTCCAAATTGGAGTTTACTAACAGCTCACAAAATGCATCGTTTCTCAAACTTCTATTCTGTTAACATGACTCTCATAAGTCTGTAGGGTAGTTAAATGACTGATATGTCCCTTCTTTCAAACAAAAAGGGATAATATTGGTGCAGATCTCATATCTCGTAATCTTGTATGTAATGTTGAATTCTACTCGCAATGTCGTTCTTCGAAGCTTTTATCTACAAGTCTAGCTAGTTTAGATTAAAAGTGTATAGTGACCTCTTTCCTAAACGCTGTTCTCTGTCTCTGGTCATCAGATTTCGGACCATCTATTCGTATTTACAGCGCTGAATCTCCCATCCTACATGTGTTTTTAGTTATGGAGTTATGGTGAAGGGCTATACATTAATACTTGCCAATAACGGGGTGAACCAAGATTAGAATTTTGCTATTGTTTCTGAATCTTTCTCCCTGGCATTCTGTAAATTTCATATTTTCAGGTCGAAACGTCCCTGCATTTGTTCGGTTTGTACCGTATGGGCGATGAGAACGATGCTAGACAGAATCGTTCAATGGACTCATGCTAGGTAGGGTTGATTTCCTCTGACTTTTTTCAAGCAATCTAGTTTAGCCAGTTGGTGTTAATGGTGTTGAGGCCACTTCCAGTGATCAGGCTTCATTTTTGCTAATGGCAATATTAATGGGACGTCCCCGAATGATGTTTTCGGATCGGATTCAGTGGTCGATTTCTCAATTTGAACCTAAATCATAGGATCATAGGAATACTTATAATGCTCCCCACTCTAATTCACAGCTTATTGTTATTCGTTCTCAAAATTCGTTCATGAAGTTTGAAATTGAGATCCAACGATCTGACAATAGCTAAAAGGGCAGCCGGCAGCCCTTCTTCTTGGTGTATTGCTCAAACGCACACATGATTTGTTTGTACATTATCCTTGAAACTTTTCTGGTAAGTTTTCACTCGGAGGTTGCCCGGCTGCCCCCCCCCCCTCTCAAAATGTAGTTACGTAATAATTGTGACTTGAATTCAATTCAAACACCTAACAATAATAACTAGCTAGTGTTCTTATGTCCAGAATCTCCAAAATTAATATTTAACTTTATTGTATAGGTTTTCACTTTTGCTAGTTCATGTGTAAACATGTAAACGTAAACGGTTAATTTTCAGTCGCCATCGTTATACCACCATTGCGTAGCTCGCTGACGACGGCAGTCAAGTCCGGCACGACTGGTCGATGCATTTCGTAGGAGGTAGGATTCTTTAATTTAATTTTCACGCTTTCTCAAGTTTCCATTGTCAGCGGCAGCGCTACTACTTATTTATTTGCTCAGGTGGTGCACCAGCTAGCTTATCGAGGAACTTAATTTTCTGTGTAACTCGGTTGTCATACACCGCCAAGGCCCCTCATTAAAGGGGATTCGCGAACAAATCCTGGGGAAAAGTAGGAGTCGCGAGCTGTTAACTAACGAATTTCATACAAAATCAGCTGTACCTGTAATCTTAGGGAAAACAGTTGAATGTCGCCGTTTTGGGGTAGATCAGCTTTATATTCGCAATTAGCGAGACACCCATCATAAAAGGCAATTACAGGCGAGCAAGGGCAATTACATGTATGTGCTTTTCGTCTGGATCCGAGAACGCATAGGACGACTGGCGGTACGACGAATGGGCAGATTCGTACTACAATTCACAATACGACAAAAGGATCAGATTTGCGTTGGTGTGATTCATATTTCTTATGTTATAGCCATACACCAGTGGATTCGACCATACGACAAAAAGCATTCTGTTTACACGTAACCATTAATGGTTTTGCATCAAAATAGGCAATTTTCCCGATATTGGCGGAAAAGTACGCAATTTTTTGAATTGTTTGTCTACTCAGACAACTTCACTGGTGTATGCTCATTGGTCATAACAAACTCAGCTCGTCCTTTTACGGTATTAATTCACGAAAAACATTAAAGTTTCGAGGTTATTCTTTCACAACGCCAGAACATTTCGGCTTCTTTTAATATAAATTGACAATATGAGTTTGTGCCATGTGTTTTTTACGTAAGGATTTTAGCCCTGTCCTCCCCCCGCCCTCTCTCTCTATCTCTTTGCCCTCTGTAATGTAATTTTTGTATGTGTAATGTTTCTGTTGAATTTTTGTTTGTGGTATTTGCATTATCCTATTGATTCCATTTTTCAAAATAAATGTTATTATAATCTAATAAAGTTTTAATTTTAATTTTCGAACTTGGTGAACAAAATAAATGTGATCGAATTGAATAATGATTATGTGAGATTTCAATTGAAAAATCTATTAAGGGTCCCGAGAACTGATTTGGACCCGCCCGATAAAGTGCCCATGGCATGCCCAGATTTTGTCCAGGCATTGACTAGGCATTGCCCGCCATGGTCGGGCAGGCATGCCGTGGGCAAAATTCAGGCATGCCATGGGCGGCGACCTTTCCCTGCAGGTTATGATGTGAAATCTCTGGCGGCGTAGCAACATCTCCAATCTCACGAGAAATTCTTATGAGTTTCTCATGAGATACATCATGAGTTACTTGTGAGCCCCCAATGTTGTAGCATAGTAATCAACAGAATCTCATGAGAAGCTCATGCGAAAAGCTCATGAGATTTTTGAGGGATGTAGTCCATTCATAGATCCATAAACAACATTTTCCGTGGCAAACATAATGTACCTCAAAGTGTATGTCGGTTCAACTTCACTCATCTTTAAAAAAAATGAAAACCTCACTGACACGTCATGTTGCGTTATGGTATTTTCCATTTGTATTATCATAGTGGTGAACTCCATCTGTTCTAATGCCATTTTTCAACATAACCGCTGAACGACCTTTTTATGTTTGTTGGATATGGACCAAAGTATGAGAAAACCGGAGACGTAGGCGACGGCGACGGTTTCATAGTAGAAAGAACCGAACACCTTCCCGAAAATGTCCTCTATGTTGCAAATGCTTCGAGTTAATTCCAAGTTGTTCAGATTAGTCAGGATACCAGCAAAGACGACAAAAACCTACAACAAAATAATGATTCAAAAAAAAAACATTGAGGGTAGTTCGAGTGGAAACTCAAAAAAGCCATCGCGAAATGTTCCCCAACTCAAAAACTCAGAAAAACACATAAATTTTGAAACTTGGAAACCGAAACATCATGGTTAAAAACTTGTCTACAATGAGGTCAGTGAAGTGTAACTTCTCGTTCTCTGCACCATAACTGTTAATTTATTATGACACGTAGTTTCTAATACTCTGACTTCAAATTTATTCTAATATTGTAGTCATCTCTCTTCTCAACACATCAGAAAACTAGACATACAGTACTCTGCGTTGTTTTCAGCCGTTGCCACCGTATACATATGACCTACCAAGGTGAACGAGCAGCCCGTGATGATCATGTATGTTTTGTGCTTCTGTCGCCAGAATCCATGGTACCATATGGGGAAATAGAGAGCGGCAGCTGCCTCGAAAGACAAAAGTAGGTTGAAGACAGCCGGCATCATACCTGCAGCAACACTCACTCTTAAAATAACTATCGAAAAAAGTATCAGACTGTTCGGTGCAGTTGTGATTGAGGTTGGTTTCCTGTTATTTTTCGTGAAAAAAAGAGGTCACACTGTTTGATTGAGCAAACCGCAATTATTATAGTATGTTTCATTCCTATTGAGACCCATTTGCATCGTGCCAAATTTTCGGATTTTTTTTTACGAGTTCTAAAGAAACTGGACGACCGCTGACTGAGATTGGCAGGTGTCCGAAAAAAGTGGTGAAACACTGCATGGCAAATTAATTGAAACGCTGCCGAGTCTCGGTAGAAACGACCGGAACTATCTCTGGACCTCCGATGAGGAGAAGAACGGGCCACGGTTTGTGGAAAAAACATTCAACCGAGGTGATCTTTGTATTGATTGTACCGTTCCACGAGGCAAGGTTGCGCAATAGGCCAGTGAGCAGCAGCGAAATGCCGTTCATCTATAAATGCACGTCATTTTTATGTGAACTTCTACAATACTCAGTCGGTTGGTCCTAATGTCAGTTTTTGACTTGGGTCGTATCATTTTGCATTTTAACATGAACTACATTTAAAATAATTGATTGAGATTGGGTGCTTGAGGAATTGAATTGAATTGGAAAGGAAATTGAAAAGAATTAAATTTGTTGGGTTCTGGGTTTCGGGTCCTTATTTGAGTTGGTTAAAGAAGGGCGATTATGTGGTCCAATCGCAACGCTTCAGTCCTTTAAACTGCAATACATTCTTCAATTGCAGTTTAAACGACCGTTGACACGGGATTGGTTCACATAATCGTCCTTCTTTAAAAACAGACCAGTTCACAAACAGAAAGGCAGAAGAATACTTGGAACTTCAGTCGAAACGCCTTCGACGAAATGAAGACCATCATTTCCACCACACTCGTACAGCAAACTACGATTCCTATGAAGAAGTATAGCCAGCATCTGATCTCGAAACCGTTGAT
The DNA here is from genome assembly GCA_964036275.1 of Litoditis marina. Classification (NCBI taxonomy): domain Eukaryota; kingdom Metazoa; phylum Nematoda; class Chromadorea; order Rhabditida; family Rhabditidae; genus Litoditis; species Litoditis marina. The sequence goes on from OZ038433.1 coordinate 16,880,944, forward strand.
CTACAATGAACACTTTTTGTACATACTGAGACCAAATCTTCGTTGTAGTTCGATCTCAATGTACGTCAAAACGAACGAATTTTACGAGAAAAACGTAATAAAACTACAAACACAGTGGGATAACATATAAAGGATTTTTGTGGAAAGAGCTAAAACTGATTGGGCGCCTTTGGTAAACCGAGCCAGTCGTGTTCGGTTTTCCTTCCGCCCAACCTCAGTGGTTTCCATTTCATCACATACCATTTTCTATCGAGATTGGTGTTGTTGTTATGAACGGTTGAAATCCGGAATATGGGACCTAGTATGGATGACACAATCTGTGTCTGGCCTACGGTTAATTTGCCTCAAGTCACGCAACAATTCTTGATTTAGTGCATTCCATGATTATGCTCAACTGAGCGCAATTTTAAGTGTTGGATAATGTTAGATGGAGAATAAAAATTTGCAATACGGTTTAGATTGAAACATAACTTATTTGAGTACATGTGCTAGAAGATCTCGCTCTACCTCACTATTTTTCGTCTCTCACATCCCGGCGGGATGTAAGAGCAGAGAAACAGCGTATGTTTGAGGAGACGCAGTATGGGATGAAAGGGCCGGGATCTTGTAGCAAACGAACTCTGGGAGAGACGATGGTGTTTCGCCAGCTCTGCCCAGAGAGAGCAGATATGATAATATTCTCATTCTTCATTGTATGTTTGGAAGTTCTATGTTTCTAACAAAACACTGATTTCAATTATTTGAGCCCATCTCGAAACCTCTCCTTCTGAGTACTAGAAGATCCCGGAACCTTCATCCCATACTTTGTCTCCCTGCTCTCACATCCCGCCGGCATGTATGAGACGAGAAATAGTGAGGCAGAGCGAGAGACGCAGGACGAGATGAAGGTACCGGGGTATTCTAGCTTACGCATATGTACTCTAAGCACAGTGAATAACCAACGCAAGTCGATCATTGCCAGACAATCGCTGAAAATATCAAAATCGTCCAATCGTAACAGCTCAAGTTAAATTTCATTATCATGTTTCTCAACAAGTCATTTTCAATTCTGTCCAAAGTAGAGTGTGCTTGCAAAAGCCTCTTCTCCTGACCAAATCCCGGAATAGCGTGGATCCACATTGTAGGAGTTTCACGTACAAAAGATGAAAAGTATACAACCGCAAGTATATTGGATTATTTTTGGTAAAAACACAGAGTGCAATTATTGGGTGAAGCAAAAAGAAAAGTTTATTAATTGAACCAATTGAGTTCTTCGAAAAATATTACAGAATACGTGAACACCAAATAACTCAGTGAAAACACAATAAGAAACTAGAGGAAATTTTAAGAATCGCCCCCCACCGCAGTTGGGTAGCACTCCACCTCCCCACCCAAGCTAAAACCCTGTAAAGATTCAACGTCGAAACTATTTATCCCTCTTCCCCCTCTCGAGTCGGCGGGGTGTAGAACTTCAATGGTGGAAGTGTTCACTTTTCACCCCGATCACAAAATACAAAAAAGTAGGGAAAAGTTCCAACTGATTGACTCGGAACGAACATTCTAGTATTCGGAGAACAGCATTTCCAATATGACCGTCGTTGCTATCGTTCCATTTTTATGCATCGCTTTCTCTCCAAGTTTTCAAAGAATGAAACAACAGCAAACAGAGTGCATTTATTGAGAATAATCTCGAGATTGAGTTTATATTTAATGGAAGTCCGTGGCTCGATTGTTGATTCCACAGCGAATGACACATTTTATTTTTGCAAAGTATCTGAAACTAACAATTACTGAAGAAAACCGAATACGAGAAATTTCTCGTAGTATTAATATCAATACATGGAATTGGATTTGTATATCATGCGATGTTTTCAGACACATTACATAGTTTGTTTCCCTCTAATTGAATGCAAAACATAATCAGTATTCAGTTCTCAACAAACAACGTAATTTTTCGGAATGGAAAGATCGTGATGCATTTCATTTATACTGTTAGTCAAATGCACATCACGTGAAACATGTTAAACACAGAAGAACTCAGAAACGTGCAATGACAAAGTGCACGATTACTCATTAGAATGATAATTTCACGTGACTATTTAATCCATTTCTTATACCAACAGAGGTGTACGTAATGTAAATCTGAACTGGAGTTAGAGCAAATATTATAAAATACCTTTTGTGCTAGAAGCGGTCTTTAACTTGTTCCTTTTGAGTTGTCGTTTGATGAAGAATGTCCCCACAGAAAAGCAGAGTATGAATAGAATCACAGCTACTGCCAACTCGAGAATCAGAACTTCTGGAAATACTCATACTCAATGACTGAAAAGTATGTGGTAAGTTTACTGGGGAACATTGACTTTTCACACCCCCCCCCCCTCCCTGTTGAGTTTGCATCGCTTTTGGAGAACTGAATTATGGTTTTTTAATTGCTTAACTGACATAACTGTGATTTCGACTGTACAATACAGTATCTTAGCGTAAGCTTACATTCAGAGCAACGTGAATGCAGACACTTTATTTGAATTGGAAATTCTATCCAGCTGCAGCTCGCGAACGTATCACAGGTGAACGACAACATTTAGAAGGTAAACTTACCGTCTTTGAATCGAGGATTTTCCCCTGAAAAATAAAATATAATTGGCCTGGAACAGATGATTGACGAACAACTAACACAAATTAAGTTTTATTGAGAACCGAAAACTTATTACTAATGTTTCCAGAGCAGAAGTAAATAAAAAAGTCATTCAACAGTTTTGAATCTCAAAAAAAAACTTTATACTGAGAGCAACGATTACCTATAGAGTTTTGGGTTTTAGTTTGTCTAGACTGAACATTCACATTTCCATGCTCAATAAGATAGCAAATTATACTAATCATCTCGAACCCGTATGTTTTATTTAAAAACAAACTTACAGCAGGGAATAATAGGGCCATCATCTTTATATAATTGGACAGGCCTGTCCCACAATTGCTCCAAATAGGCCGCTACTCCATCCTTCAAACAACCATTGTTCTGAAATGTCTAGAGAATCATATTCATTTATGTATATCACTAATCTCCAAGAAAATAACTTTTGGTCTCATTCATTCTTTTAACGTCGGCGAAAAACAATACATGTCATGCGTATCGAATTTGTGTTTTGGTCGACGTTTTTCGGAAAGAACAGTTTTTTTCTATCAGTGTGTTCGTAAAAACAACCGCGTCATATAAAAAGTCAAAGGTCTGCCTACGAAAAACTGATATCGTTAATTGTTCGAACTAATGGACTTGATTATCATTTCGACTTCTATATTATGTTTTCTTCAAATAGGGAAAGCTCAAGCGGAAAGTTCACCTTGAGAAGTATGGTAGAGGCGTAGTTTGATTGGAGGTCAAAACCGATGTCGACAGATTGTAGATCAAAGTTGTATTCTATCACAACCGGCACTGGGAAGAAAAATAACTACTGTTGAAAACGAATGAAACAAACCCAAAGATGATAAGATCTGTAGTGGGTTGATGTATACATCATGTATTACCAAATCAGAACTGAAACGCAGCAGATCGCGAGAAATATGTACGCGTACCATCTCAATCTGTCCTATACTAGTAGAAAATTGAATATTCACGTGAAGTTAGCAAACTTATAGGGAATCGTGCCCTCCTCCATTGCACGTTTTTGTGTTCTGCTGTGTTCAACATGTTTCACGTGACTGTGCTTTGACCAACAGTATACCGTGAGATGTTTCTGTATCCGCTTGATGTATCAGCCGATAGAGAAAATGACAAGCTATCGAATACGATAAACCCTACGATTTCAAAAACAAACTATACAGCTTCCAAAAACAATGCGATAAGGGTTCGTATATTTTATATATTTGGAGTGGATCATCTTATTGGTTCACATGTTCAAGTATGAGAAAAAATAGGATATTTTGCTTGTCCCAAACAATTTGCAATTGGCCAGCAGCCTTGTTTTGCAGCGGCCTCGACGAGAGACAGGAGAGTGTGCAGGTCAGAGAGACTTAGACTGTCCTAGTCTGTCCAAGACCTCATTGACCTCTATGCTCTCTCGCTCTTCTAGCTGTTCAATCGCAGAGGAAACAACCTACTTCTGTGGGCGCTACATTTGAGAGTTATCCAATTGCTGAGAAATGTCAAATCCTTCAACTTAGTTTTGCTAATTGTAAGGCAACCTTCCACTATCAAAACCTGAAAAACGTTGGGTACAGAGAATGAACCAACCTCGTTGTAGTGTAATCTTTCAGTTTGCGAAACTTATTCAAGAAAATGCTATTTTGTTCCACAACTGTTAGAACTATTAAGTTCAGTTCTGAAGCTAATATGTCTTACTCACAGTTCGATTAGAATCTATTAACTTTAGTTCTGCATGTAATACTCAAAATGAATAGAAAATGAAAGATACACCAGTTAGTGAGCCCACATCGAAAAGTGCGAAATCATTAGGAGTTATTAATCAACCTACGTTTCGAAGAATCCGCAATTCTCCTGAATGTGTGAAACCGGATTTTTCGTTGATGGTGATATTTCCTCTGATCAGAGTGCATCCTTTCAGACTGGCAAGATTAGCAGCAGTTAGGAACTCATCAGTGAAATCACAAACTGGAAAGACCAGTTCAACTTTCGGTGAATAACCAACTTTAGTTTTCCAAAGAGTATGTTACGAGATATCGTTAGTTATCATCTTACGAAGAAATGTGGACAAAGGTTTCTGCGAAAGAAGCAGTTTGATCAGGAACTTGGTTGATCTGAGTTAACCACTTGATAATCAAGGCTTGTTCAATGTTCATTAACCGTTTTCAAAGAGTTTTCTTTTCTACGGAGACCACTGTTTGTGTTGTAAGATTCTGGTTTTGCTTTCTAAAGCGAACTCCAACTTTATCAATATATTTGCTACCACAGTTCGTGATGAAAGTAAGATGCGCGGCGTAGCAATCCCTCGAAAAACTCATGAGATAAGTTATATGAGCAAAATGGATTCCATTGATCGTTATGCTCGATCAGTAGAAGTTTACGAGTAGCTCATGAGGTGTTCCTGAGATTCTCATGAGAACCAGATATGAAGCTCTCACGAGTTGGACGGATCACTGCGCCACCTGATAATATTTCTGATAACAAAGTAGACGGGCTGAACGTTTCTTGTTTCTACTGTAGGAGTCTCAGTAGGGATAAAGTAGACTATTCCATTGGGCTTTGGAAGTGCTCACCAGAGTTTTGTATTAGACCAGGATACAGTTCGAATCTACTTTCTAGTCGAGCGAGTTTGGCCTGTAGATCAAAAAATGAACAGAAATAGGGATAAATTCGGATTACATGTAGCAATCGATACATGATTTCTAAATATAGGTTTTGTTGCGTAATTCGAGCGACTTTCATTAAAAGTAGCACATAACCGAGTCATACGTAAAAGTAAAACTGGGATCAAAAGCAGTTAAAAATAGTCCCAAATCCTAGAGCTGTTCGTTGGTTAAAATCAACCAATTACTGCAAGGTAACAATGAAATAGCCCGAAATTTAGAAATGAATGGTACTACAAAAATAACAATTAAAGTAGTATTAATCTACAGATGAACGTAGTAGCAGTAACTACCAATGCAGCAAACAAGGGGAAACATATTTCTATATTTTATCATCTTTAACTTTTATTTTTAGTTTTGTAGATCTGACATTGGCTCACCCTGGTTCCGGAGTGCAGTCTGTAATTCGGATTGTCCATTATTACTACCCAGGGCTGCAGGCGACTGGCAGAAATATACTTCAAATGGGGAAGGAGAATGCTTTCTAGGTTCGCATTGTTTCGTATTTCGATGGAGTGACTGTCTGAAAATAAAGAAAGCGTGTTTCTGAATGGAAATCGGTATATTCTTCTTAATTTCTTCAAGAAGACATTAAATGTCCTACTATATTTGTCGCTCAAAAAAGGTGACGGTATACTGTATATACTTTGTGCTGTGTGAGAAAAGCCGAATCGGTATAATGGTTAGCAGGCGCGTCTCTCGCTCTTCCGGACGTGGTTCGAGTAATGCGGATATCTTATAAATTCGGTCTGCACGATCAGCCTTGCAAGGGGCGCGACCCCTGCCTGCGTTTTCCTCGACCTCCATCCTCCTTCCCATTGTTTCTGTTTCTTAGAAGTTTGAGACTGTAAAAGCGACCAATTGTTACCCGTTAAAGGAGACCGGAACACAACTTGAGCAGAGATTTTGTTCCCGACTGCTTTCAACTGTATTGAGATCAGAGAGCACAGATAACTCGTATATTATTTTGCTAAATCCACGTTACATTCACATGACAATGCTGCGCGACACGCAACGCGTCCAATCAAAAGTAGGATAGAGAAGATTTACGAGAAACCGTTTTGCTTTCCGGTCTCCTTCAACGACTTAACCAGAAGTAAATTGAACTGTAAAGTTAGCATTCTAACATCGTGCACTTTTTATTGCCCTTTCTGATTTCTGCTGTGTTCAACATGTTCCACGTGACTGTGCAATTGAACAACAGTTTAGACTCATTCCAGCGCATTGAAGTATCAATGCATGTTTCAACGAATACGTTAGTAGAATGAATGTGAATATACCTGTGTTCGATTGCATTACTTCCAATTTGGAGAAAAAGCTGAGATCTCGCCAGCAGCTGTTATTAATAGTCAACGTTCCCCGAATCGTCTTCACATTTCTGAATCTGGAATCAAGTTTATGAGTTGAAACTATGGAAAACTCAGACACAACTTCAAATTAGCCAGATTAATTCGCTCGCGTAAAACCATACAGTACAATATGAAACGAGTGTGGAGAAAGTAAAGATTAATTTTGAATAAAACGTGTACAAGAAATAGGAAAGGAGGCCAATAAACGCATCTTTCGAGAAAAAGACCAATCTCGTGTTTTTTTTCTTGAAATATCACGAAAAATGAGCTTGTTATTCGTTTGTCGTTGAAGTTATTTTTGTTTTTGGATAGGCTAATTTGAGCACCCCCGTACGCAACCCCCACACCGGTGACATTACGTATGCCATTTTTTCAGAGAGAACGCGCGAGATAGAGGCATAATAGTATAAAAGCTCTGGTAAAGGTTTTTCATGCGCCGTAGGGTCGGATTGTTATCTGATTTTCACATAGTTTCACGTACTTTTTCACGTAATCCAGGTCGGGTGTTCCTCGTGGACCGTCACTTATCCAGACATCCCCGTTGAGTTCCTCACAATTGTCCGATCCCGGTATCTCGGAATAGTAGCCAAAGTGGGAGGAACCGCTCTCCACGAAACACTCTTGAAACAGCGATGACCGTCAATTTTTCAAATAAAAATATAGGATAGTAAAATCCGTGTTCTAATAACCACAAAAGCTTGCATATCAGCTATTGTTGGTCTTTCCAACTGAGACTTGGCAGCGTGACAATTAATATTCTTGGCTAATTTTTTGTTATGTGTCGGATTCACGAAAAGAAACAAAGTTTCCAGAATACTTATGTTCGCTCTGAGTAATGATTATCCGAAAAGCTTGGCACGCTGCCAACAGGTCTCAATGGGAATGAAACCAACTATGCAAAGACTATAATATTCGCTATCATACTGAAAAAGAGATTGGAATCTTCTTCAACACGCTATCAAAGTGGGTACAATGAAACATAGCTGCACCAAACTACAGAGGGCATCAGAAATACGTCTACACAATGTGAATTGAACAGTTCTTTCTAGTTGGAGGCCCAATACGCCAATACGCTCTACTAATATACTGCTAATCACACATTCACGTGAAACGTATTAAACACAGCAGAACTCAGAAACATGGTAGGTCAAAGGGCATTAGAATGCCAGCTTTACAAGACCATCACATCGACTTCTAGTAGAAGAAGGGGAATACTGACTTTTTACCCCCCACCTTTTTGAATTTGTAATGCGTTTGGGGAATTGTAGTTTGCCCCCCCCCCCCCACCGGGGGGTTATAATTCAATTTATCATCTGCAATACAAAAGTTTGAGAGTGGGGGGGGGGGTGAAAAGTAAACATTTCCGGTATTGAAGTTCAGCCCCCCCCCACTCGTTGATCCAACTAGAGTGGGGGGCGATACTTCAATTTTCCCGGAGAAGGAAAGCTCTGATATCTTATAGTTCCATTGTTGAATATTGGACGAAGAAAACAGCTCACGACATGATTGAATTTGAGCGGATCTTTCGATTATTTGAAGGAACTCTTCTTCTCTTTCCTCAGGAACACAGAGCTTTGCGTTGTAATTAATGTAGATGAGTGTCGCCTGCGAATGGAAATCTTTTTTTCATAGTTGACAGCGATTCATATATATATATATATGTATATATATATATGTATATATATATATATATATATATATATATATATATATATATATATATATATATATATATATATATATATATATAAGAAGAAAGATTGAAAGAGAGAAATAAAGGCTGCGAGAAGCGAGAGAAAGGGAGAGAGAGACAGCAAAAGAGAAAACTAGGTGAGCGATGACGAAGATATATACATAATATAGTTAATTGATAAAAGACACCTTGTATTCTGGAGAAGCTTCGATTATCGTGAGACTGGAAAACGTATTGTTGGTCCACTTGAGAAAGTGGTTTTCGGAGATTTGTAAGGTCGGCCCTGAACGAATGAATAATCAACAAAACAATCAATAAACTCGAACAAGAAACAGACAGATCCGTCAACCCAACCAATTGCAATGGGGCAGGGGGTAATACTTCGATTTTCCCAATGGTTTCTGTAGGTGGAATTTGTTCTGAAATAAAGAACGATTCTAAAACTCACTGTGCGAGGAATGATAGGAGAGCGCTGTCGCACTCAAACTGGTTTTGATTATTCTGATGTTGGACAAAAAGTCCAAGTTCTCTAAATTGGTTCGGGACACGTGTACTGCACTGGCGGTACTGCAAAGAGAACTGCATCAGAACCATTCACGAGATGATTATACTACTTTTCACTTTCACGCGACTTGTAAAGTGCTCTGTTCAATATCAAAAAGGTACTGTGTGATTAACATACATATTTTCGTAGAAACTATTTGAAATAGTGTACAGAGAAGGGAAGATAACGAATTACCCGAAGGCTTACATTTCAAATACAACATGCTCGAAACGGTGAATGAGGTAATGTTATGTGGTGCTAGTAGTTCGAAACCGCTGTGTTTTAGTCGTAATAATATGATTTGGATAATGCCATTTTCACATACAGTCAGATAGTAATTTGTTCCGGAAGTCACAACAAGACTAAAGTAAATCAATATAAATCACTTGGTCACATATTTGGTTTTTTATTGATCTTTACTACTCACTGTTTATACAAAATTATGACTCACGTGCAATTTGCATACTTGTCCTGCAACGTTGCGTACGCTTCGTTAAAACCGGTTACAATGATGTCTCCACAGTCTGAAAAACGTGAGTTCAGAATAAAATCAGAGAAGCCAGAGTTTTCGAGTGGTTTTAGGCAAACGGGAAGACAGTTGTTCTCAAAAACAACGGACGATCAATATTCAAAATAGAAACAATGTACGTACTGATAAGTCATTTCAATACATTGGTTCTACATTAACAAAATGTCTTCGTTTCAAAACAACTGGGTTGTGTTTGGGTGGAAGTATAATGCTGTCTCTAGAATAGATTATTTCCACAAAACTATCTATTGAAATATGCAACAATTGCAATAACTATTTGGATAGGAACTTATGGGTTCAATGGTCAACATTATATTCTATTTAAAGAAGAGCTTACCAATATCGGGACCTCCAACTGCCGTTCGTAAAATAGAGGATGAAATGAGTAGAACCGCCACACAGCTTACCATTATATGAAATGAGAACTGATTCTCCACATGAATTAACGTGTATAGGTGTAATAGTGCTTAGCAGTTTCCAAAAATACAATCCTGCACCACGTTAATAATAATAATAATAATAAAAGTTCATTTGCATAGATACCAACAGAAGTTATAGAAGTTGAAGATTAATAAATTGATCATACGAAACCTATGACAAATACGTATCCCAAAGGGTTGCGGCTTAAATTCGCAATCAACTTACAAGAAAGCGTTGAATAAAAATAAACATTTGAAGAGAATCGTGAAATTGAGAAAACAATGTATGTAGATGAGACACAAATACAAACATGGACATTTGAACGCTCATACTACATCATCGTTGAACATATTATAATCAAGGTTTCGCAATTTACAACGTAACTGATATAGTGATAGAAAATTACATTCACTACTAGTGAAAATATTCCAATACTTTTCTACCCGTGAGAAATACCAATTATCATCACGATAAAGCCTAGATTGACGAATCAATCTATTTCTATGTCTAACATTCGAACTCAGAACAAAGGGACACCTGACTAATTTTGAGTTTCCAAACATTATTTTGTACGTTAATCGTAAAACCTGTGAAAGCCTATTTTATCAAATTGTTTTCAAACAAGGAAGGTGCCGCAGGCTAAAGCCGGCTTCCCCTTCCTTGATGAGTCTAGGCTGGCGACAGCTTCCAGCTCTCTCTCTCTCTCGCTCTCTCTCGCTCTCTCTCTCTCTCTCTCTCTCTCCCTCTCTCTTCCTTTCCTTCCTCCACCTTTTTTATTCTCATATTCATTGTTTCACGGTGAGCGCAAAATTTTTCTTAAAAAAGAGCGCGAGAGGATTCTATAACATAGAGCGCTGGACTTCTTCTTTACATAGGTTCTTAACATAGGGGGATGTTCTCCATAACATAGGGCGCTAGATTTTCCCTTAACATAGATCGCGAGTCGCCTTAACATGGAGCGCAAAAGTTTCTGTTGCCAAATTCAAATTCCAGCAACAGCCAATTTCAGTAGCTTTGAAATTTGGAAATGAAAAGCAGCAAGTTATACGTCTCTCCATGTCTTTTTTCTTCTACAACTACAAAGTGCACCAAATCCCTAAATCTCGACCAAAAGCTTTGCTTCGTCCACTCTGAAGCCTGAACGCTAGTAGATACGCGAAGAAAAAAAATCAATATTGATATCAACTAGGGATTCTACTAGCGTTTTGGGTTACGGTAGCTGAAGTATTGACGCGGGCAACGGTTTTTCTCAACTTTTCATATTGAATATTAGAAACTTAATAAATTAAGTTTTTATCAAAAATAAACTAGTTAAACTAAATAATTTTGTAATATTTTATCATTCATTGCCCTATGGCAGAAATGTCGTTGATGAAGCAATCGCTGAACACAATTTGTTGCTTTGTCCTTTCTGGAATACAGCTGCCTTAACGCCAGAGTGCATTTACCATTTACCCCCACCTTCGCGCGACTTTTCTGGGATTTCAATTAGGTGGGGGGTAATAGTACCACGAGGGGGGTGATTGTTGGGTGGGGGGTGATTGTACATTTTTCCCCATCACTCCACTTTTATTTTCACCTTAGATTAAGTTTTTGATTGAACAAGAAACAACAACGAACAAAGTGCATTTATTGGAAATAAGCTCGAGATTGAGTTTATGATTAATATAAAGTCTGTTTTTTGTGTTCGTGTCCACAACAAACAGAAAGTCCATCAAAGCAATGAATCTAGAAAAAAAATGACATTTAAAGAATTCATGAAGATGATTTTTAGTAACATGTGATTTGTGTGAATAGAACGTGAACATGAACGTAAATTCACACGTAACCGAAACCGAAATGTGTCTAAAGTGTTAGAGAAGTGTATGTGAACGAGCAGTGCAAAATGTTTAGGCACACTTAATCACTTATTTCGTGCATATATTTCTGATTCTTTATAGAAGTTTTATTCTTTATTCAAACTTTCATGAGACTTCAGTACAACAGAGTAACATAATTTTCCCGTTCCGTAGAAATTGAATGTCCGTCTCCACTCAACTCGCTAAACAAGCCAATTAAGGCCCCCAACACGCTTCGCGCGTCCGCGACAGCGTATAGTGCACATCGTTGTTTAGGGTGAGCTCACCACTCGCATGACCTCGCTACGGTGCCAGGCACCGTAGCAAAGTCTCCCGAAAAAGTCAGCTCCGAGCTGAACTATCTGTACACTACCTGACCCAGATTTGGGTCACCCCCATTATGCTTGAACACGGAAAGCTGGCAACTATGTGGCCAGACTGTGATCAGGTCCTCAATCAGAGTGAGCTCACCACTTTCACGACTTTACTACGGTGCCAGGTTTCCAACATAGATTTCACCTTTCTCGTTTCGAACAGAGAGTCAAAACCCAATCGAACATTTTATATCTGACAAACGAAAACTGAAAAAAAACTCTTAGTGGAAATGAGAGCTACTACAATGGGGTTTATTGTACAATTCCCCCCCCCCCCTCCCCTTGAGCCGAAATAGGTTGGAATCCGACCCGTAGTACCCCATTTACAATCACCCCCCTCTTCATAGAGAATCGTATTGGGAGGGAGGTGATAGTACTACGGGGGGACTTAAGGTGAAGGGGGGGGGGGGGGGGGGCAACTGTACAATTTTCCCCTACAATGTTTTTACACGGGCGCCGCGCCGTAGAACTCCATAAACGCATTTCAGGGCGATCCAGACGCTGCTATGAATTGGATATTTTTGGGTTGTTTGCAAATGCGCCAAATTTACCGAAGTTGTACAATCAGAGCTGAAATGTGAACTGACCGTTTGTAAATCGCGGCTTACTCCCTGAAGTAAAAAAATCGTAGTGAAAAAATGATGAAAACTACAGAAAACACTGAATTGGATCAGGAAAACCAGAAACAACACCTTGTTTTTATTTCTCAAAAAATTATGCCTTTCCAATTTTAAAGCATCAAACACTGAAACCGTTAATGATATTTAGAATCTGCTGGTGCAATACTTTTATGGAATGCATGTAAGGGGAAAAAAGTGAAATTGAACTAAGCTTTGCCAAATAAGGACGAATGGGACGAGTTGGACTGATTAAGCTTAACCTTAATGAAACGTATTCGTGCGGGTTGGTGTGCTTTCAATCGATACTATCAACTTCTCACAAGTCGTACCGTTTCATTGGCGCTGAAACGTAAGGTCTACCAGGCATGCATAGAACCAGCAATTCTGTATGGCTGTGAGACATGGGTACTCCGTCTCAATGATCATTCTACCTTGATCACTGGTCAGCGGAGAATGATGAGAAAAATGATTGGTGTGACCCTTTTCGATCGTCATACCAACGAGTGGCTTTCGAGAACAGTGCGACTACCAGACATTCGTGAACGTGCTGCCATGAGAAAATGGTCGTGGGCAAGACACGTCAGCCGCATGGAAAATGATCGTTGGGCGAAAACGATGGTGGAATGGTGTCCAATTGACGCACCAAGACCCCCGGGGCGACCAAAACAAAGATGGAGAGATGAGTTCGAAGAAGCTGTCGGAAGAAACTGGATGAGGATCGCTAGAGAAGAGATGCACACTTGGAAAGATAAAATGTTGCGGCGAATTGTACAGATTCTGATCCCGTAATAAACTATTGTATTGTATTGTATTGTATTCTGGCTAGGTTGTTTTCAAAAAAAACCAACAACAAGGAATGAAAGGTCCCTCATATCTTCATAGAATTGGACAGGCCGTTCCCACAATTGTTCCAGATAGGCAACTACGCCACTCCTCAAACAACCATTGTTCTGAAATAGTTTTGCAAATATCGTTGAAAAAGCGTTTTCACGGAATTTGTTGAGTGCAAATAAAATACATATCAAACATGATCTAATGTTCTCTAATGCTGATCCCATTTATTGAGACCTAAGTTGTTCCTGACTGCCACATATCTAGGAGAACGTGTTTGTACCTTGTAGTCTCGTTGGTTGAATGATCCTACGCTCTATCCAGAGCAGGCTCATACAATGTGTGTTGTCATATCCAAATGTGTCTCTAGTTTTATCCTGTTACCTGCTGCTACAAAACCCGTGAACCACATATAACTGTTACCAAGTGTTACCGTGAGACGAATAGTAGACGTGTAGTTCGACCAAATTTCGAAGCTGACGTCAACGGATTGTAGAAGAAAGTTGTATTCGATCACAATCGGCACTGAAAACAGCAATTTCAAAAATGAGATTTAACATTTAGAAGGCTTTCTTTCATGAATAACGTATTATTTTTGTTTCAATCTTTTAGAGTTTATAGTAATAAAGGTTCATAAGATACTACCGGAATTGAAATGAACTTCAAAACGCCAACCAATCAATCTTTGACCTGACAATTCGAGCACATTACTGTAAAGTTATAAGTGGGTGAAAAAATATTCAGCTGGAGGTGATATTGTCACAGTACACTTTTACGGTCGCAGAACAGGTAAAATGCAATTCGGAAACATGGGGTTGTCGAAAAAGGCCATTTTATAATGTCAAAACGCTACAACCCACTTCTGTCGGCGTTACACATGAGATATCTCCAATTGCTGAGAAATTTCAAATCTTTCAACTTTGTTTTGCTGATCGTCAGGCAGCCTTCTAGCCTTATTACTTGAAAACTGACCAATATATCACAGAAAGTACTTATTTTTAGTTTGATCAGGCACCGTAGCAAAGTCATATGAGTGGTTGACCATGATCGAGGACCTGATCATTGGCCACATAGTCACTTATATATAAAGCTGAAAAGAAATTTTTTGACTTAAATTTAATGATTAAGTAAAAAAACAGTCAACTTCTTATGTATAAGCATAGTTCAGCTACTTGGGCCACGTGGTGACCAGATAGTTCAGCTCAAAGGTGACCTTTTCATGAGACTCTGCTGAGGTGCCTGATGTTGGATGAAATTCTTTTTGATCATTGGTTCAACATTCTCAGATTATACGTTCAACAGATTGATGATGTGAGCAGTCATTTGTCCACAGGCGAGAGAGTATGTAGATCAATGAGACACAGAGCCGTGAATTTCTCTCAGAAGGTGAATTTTACATCACGAAACTCGTATCCCAACAAGGAATGTAAGAGTTGAAAAATAGCATATGTTTGAGACACAGGTTGGAACAGAACGCCGGTATATTCATGTGTACGGCCTCTAGTGAGGAAACTTACGTTCTGGGGGACCCGCAATTCTCCGGAATGGGTGAAACCGGATTCTTCGTTGATGGTGATATTTCCTCTGATTACAGTGCATCCTTTCAGACTGGGAAGATTAGCAGCAGTTAGAAACTCATCAATGAAGTTACACACTGGAAAGAGGATTACCAAAAATGGAATAGTTTTTAGAACACAGCTTCGCAATTGGCGGGGCCCTGTCTGTCATTCCAACATTGGTTGCGATCCCAAATACCACAGAACATTGTCATAGTCGGTTTCAATGTATATTCCATTAAAGTGTATATGTATATTCCATTAAAGCTGCTTAAATGCTTAGTTGAAAGTTTCTTCATGAGAAGACTCCGAACGATTGGCGCCAATTTCATGCGATTAGCAAACAATAAAAGCGAGAGAGCATAGAGACCAGACATCTGCGTCTTTCCTATTCTCACAATCTATCGTCTGCTACAACAGTGTTCATCATGTCAAACATGCTTCAGATGGACGACTGCTTATCTGTGCCGTGCCCCCTTTCACAGCTGAGTTCAACACCTATCTTGTGCAACAAGTTTGATTGGACTGGTTGCTGTTGGATAGGTTTGACCACAATTGACACTGTCCTTTAGAATTCATTGCACTTGAGTCTTGGCTACCATCGATGGGTGGAACGAACAATTTGTTAAATCCAGAACAACTCTTAAATTTCGGTCTTTTCATTAAAAAACAGCTCTCTCGAAAATTGGACGGCGTACTGTAATAAGGTTATCAAATGACACTATTCTACTGGCACTGCTGAAATGAGAGCAACATTAGAAGATCAGAGCAAATTGCAGTTTGATTTTTTCCTCTCCCGGCAGCGAAATCTCAACAAAATTTGCTCTCCAGGGAGTAATGGTGGATAAGGCCACAGAAGTGTTTACTTTTACACCCTTACCACACTCACGTATTGACTGCTGTGTATATAAATCAAACTACACATGGTGATATGTTTTACAACTCACGTGCAATTTCCAAATGTTTTCTCCATTTTCGAATACGATTGCTTTCCGAAAATTTTGATGTCTCCGCAGTCTGAAATTTAGCCAAATTTATCACGACCGAACCTTTTCCCAGACTTTTCTTATCAATCTCATTTCGTTTCGTAGTGTAGCACAGCACGGGTGTCCTGTTTGGCATTAGTATAGAAAACCAAAAAGTTTTCCAACTAAGAATTTGGCAACGTGTCAACAGTTTTTGAGGTAGGTTTTGGTTAGTTTTCCATGAACGGGAAAATTCTGCAAAAGGTCTGTTTCCTTTATTACAACGTAGTGCAGACGTGACGCCGTTCTCAACAGTGCAAGCGAATTGTTGCACTCGTTTCAGCACCCCCCCCCCCCCGCCCGATTCCGAGTTTATTTTACCTGCTTTGTAGTTTGATCCCGGTGCGTTTGGCGCACTTTCGAAGTTTTGCTGTGTTTCAACTCCAAACTACAACAAACCTCCCATGGGGAGTAGGACGGGCCACGGTGAACATTCGACCGATTTTGGTGCGGATTGTTTCCTCCAGGGATCTCCCAGGGGAAAGTTGCTAAATAGAGCGAAGATATGCCGTGTATCTGAAAGTACACCCTATTCGTTCTATGTGCACTCCTACAGCGCTCAGTGGATGGTTTACGCTCCATAGCTTACATGGATTTCCTTCTCCCGTTATGGAACAGAGAGGGAATGACACTTTCTCAAACAAAATCTCGTTTGTCAGCTTCTTTTCAAAAAAACAAACAGGTAGACCTATGAATAGTTGGAACTTCATTCAAAAATCCTTCGACGAAACAAATATCACCATTTCCACTAGATTCGTACAGCAAACGACGACTCCGATGGAGAAGTACAGCCAATATCTGATCTCGAAATCGTTGATCTAAACATAAACGATTCAATCAGGATTCAATCACATATTCAATTTGTATAGAAACTAGGTTACTTGTTTACTACTAAAAAGAAGAATTACCAAATTCTCACAAAACTATCGATAACCGTTCCATGGAAAGGTAATCGATAGTATAATGATAATTTAGTAACTTTTCAGTGATACTTTAGTAACCGTTCATAATAAAAAGGCGGTTCACGAATTTTGAGTGAAGAAAACAGAATCAAACTTGAACCACAGTGGAACATACACCGTAAGAATAAAGTGTGAGGTTAATAATAGAAAGAGCAAACCCTATAAATATAAGACTGTGGAATAATATTGTGTTTCCTGAAGCGTTTCACTTCTCAGGAAGTAGTATTGAGAAAAAGAGTTGAAAGTGCAAAAGTCTTGGGTTAGTAGATATTATTCTTGCACTGGGGACAACAACAGTACAAAATAAGACCTCACAGACAAACTTTATGTGAAATCCCGTCTACGTGCAAATTCCAACAGATAAAAAACAATCTAACAAATCGAACCCAAAAAATACAACGTTTTTTGCATATCCATAATGTTTCATATGACAAATAATAGAACTAAACGATGTAAGCTTGTTGAACGTGGATAATTGGTATGTGAACTGTAGAAATCATGAGGGCTGATTATCGAAAGATTCCAATGTCTTCCAATGTCTCGAAGTCCCATGGCAATGTCCCAATGTCTCAATGTCTAGTTCCATATGCGTTGTGCGTATTGGTCATTTACGTCTCTAACACTCAGTCCTCTGGCGCTCTCTCAAATCACACTCTCTCATGTCACTGTCTCGCACTCTCCGTCTATTGTACTGTCTCTGACATGCTCTAGATTAGTCGACGCCACGCATGGAAACGAGACATCTGGATATTGGAGCGAGACATTGGGACATTGCGACCTTGAAATGAGACATAGCGACATCGGGACATTAGATCGGGAGATCGGGACCTATAGAGATTCAGGCCCATAAAACAGAAACATGCGTCCTTCATCATTCGCATCTGGAGCCATCAGTAGCGATGAATGATCCATCAATTTCGTATTCCCACTCATATCTCATGCGGATCTGAGTTACTTGGGTTTTTCCAGTTTTGAACCATTCTTTGTTTGACCTGAAAAAGCGACTGACCAAGAAGCAACTGATCTGTAATGTTGTCAGCAATTTTTACAAAATATGCTTTACGGATTTTGAAAAATGAACTACAGGATCAATCTCATAACTGAGAATTCGAATAACCCGGTTAATCAAAGGGTGATACATTCCTATTTTGGATATAACTATTGCACTCGAAGGAGCGCCACCTGCAGGAGTGACTTCACTGAGACCTGAGAGATATCGCGTTGACTATCTTGCAGGAACATGTAAAATATATGGTCAGATTATTCAGATAATCGTATGATTCAATAGTCATTGATATGTTCGACAATTAATGAATCTACTCACAACGTATCTCACGAAATTATCTCTTGTCTGAAGTTCCGACCGCGCTCAATTGTCATTCAGTATAGCTACTTTATAGGTTATACCAACCCAAACGAAACCAACTTGATTCTTACTGAAACCTCTCGCGGGGGTACACATTTCCAGCTAAAGGTGCACTCTCCGGAAGAATAGTCTCTAGCCAGAGTCCACTCATTCCGATCGGTTTCGTTCCCGCCATGGCGCACTTCGTATTTGGTGAGACCAGAAGTGTAGACCTCGTCAGTCGCAAACTTGGTGAGCAATGGCGACAGAAGACTGTACCAATCACACACATCTTCAAAGAAAGACAGAATAGAATGCCGATTCAGCTACCGAAAGGACACCACAGTACGTATGCTAGAAGATCCCGGTAACTTCATCTTATGCAGCGTCTCTCGCTCTGCCTTACTATTTCTTGTCTCAATACATCCCGCCGGGAGTTAAAAGCAGAGATATAGCGTCTGTCTGAGGAGACGCAGGATGGGATGAAGGTGCCGGAATCTTCTAGCATACGTACGCAGAGTGGTAAGAGCAATCAATTCATGCAATCGCCCCCAAGTGCGTATTTAATAGCTTGTGAAAGTGGATAAACTCTTTAAAACAGATCCATACTGTTAACATTTAAGATGTGAACACAAACTATATTTGTTTCTGTCAAGTATCCTACTTGAGTGTTTGAATAGCTGCAGAGCAACACATTCAAACCATTCTGAAGTAACAATTGGTCCACAATTACACAAAGTAGAAACGCGTTGATAAGGCCCTCAGAGAAAAGAGGCAACTAACTATCCGAAGTTCGCAACGGAATTGATCAATAAAACGTATTTGTTTGAGATTATATCATAAAACACCTTTGTAGGTGGCCAGCAGAATGTTCGTTATATGGAAGGTAGATGCGGGACATTCGGTTGAATCTTTCACTTTCAGCCATCCAACTTCGGTCGATGTAGAATCCAAATCGAAGGAACCATAGTAGCACACTTTGTCTCCCGCCCTGGAAATTTTTCTGAATTACTGAAAAAATTCAGCAAAATCACATGAAATGGACAACCAACTGCTACGCTGTTTCCATAACATAACACATGAACGTTTGAATAAATCTTACGTGTCACTGACCAATTTAGCCATCAGAATCAAAGCACAGGCCTTTTACGGTAATTTTTTGCGGCACAAGAAAAAAAAACAAAAAAAACATTAATGCGTAATACTACAGGCTTGAAATGAAACAAACTCCTCAATCACGGCGTTGCATGTTTCCTTTTCACTGCAGATTTCGAAGGAACAACTGAAAACACGCAACGTCCCGTTGTGCGGCTGTACGCTTCCCTTGGTATTTTGATAGAAACATCCTTCCTGGAAAATACGATTTTTAAATACTTTGGCGAAATAATAAAAGTTATCTCAACTGACAAACACATTTTGAAACACCTGACAGGATTTACTAAATTGTGACCAAGCGGCGTATTAGTTGTATTACTCTTATTCCACCCTGTAAGAACTTACGGAAACTATCTAGGAGAAAGTAAGCGAGACTCATCCAAGTATGGCAAACGTGCCAGCACGAAGTTCCTCATGCGGATAACTTAATCTACTGCCTGGGTCGGTCGGAGGCCAGGGCACCATATTTTTCTTGCAAGACTCCTCGTAAATTTCTTCTATACTAGAAGTCAATTGGATAGTAGCGTAAAATAAGCGTTCTAATGAGACATCGTGCATTTTGTCAATGCACGTTTTTGGGTTCTGCTGTGTTTGACATGTTTTACGTGACAGTGCAATTATCTAACAGTATAAGTACCGCCCGATACGTTGCAAAACAGGTTTGGAACTCCCTTAACCGCGGCTGCTCCTGGACAAACTAAACTACCTGCCGTTTTTTCTTTTGCATTTTTAGATGTACAACGCAATTTTACGTCCCGAGCAAGCCGACTGACACTAAGTTTATGCCTTTGCATCCCATGATACAGGATTCTCGAGTCGTCGTCAACGGAAAGGCGAGAGGGTACTGTATATCTCACTTTCCGATGTGTACGCACACATGTCTTCGATTGAAATGCTTGCTGTTGATGTGCTCTATTAGCGCAGTGTTTAGCACCCTACTACGAATCTTTTGCTCGCAGGTTCAATTCCGGCGAGCGACAGGAGTTTATAAACCTGGCACTCACTATATTATGTAATCACGTCTGGGCCCCCAGATTTCTCAGCGTTTCCCAAAGGAGACATGTCAACTCACAATTAGGGAGATTTGGGTCAGAAAGAACCAAAACATGTGGTCGGATGTTTCTGTGAGAAGGGAAGGCGCTATGAGGAAGAGTCACATTTCACTAACGGTTATTGTTCCTTTTCACACTGACACCTAGCAACAAACTGAGACGTGTCACGACCACCCTAGATGTCAGAGAAAAACATTAAACCATGTTTCACCAACTGAATAGAGAAGGTTAGATTTTTGGAAAAAAGGCTACTGGTTTTCGAAAAGTTCGGTAACTTCCTGATGGTTAGAGTGCATTTTAGATGAAACGCATATCGGACTTTGTTCAAGGTTAAGCCAACTCTTAAAAATCGTTCGTCAGGTTTCCACAAATGGTCAAGTAGGCGCCTTGTAAACCCAAAATGGAATATGTGACAGTTGTAAATTCGAACCAACAGAGTTATTTATAGCACATCGTACTCAGAGAAGTTTATTGTTGTCGTTCCAGAGTAAAGTAATTAGGTTGTCACTTTTCTTTTCTTTTCTCGTAAAATTGAATCACCAAGCAACCCGAATTTCGAATAAACAAAGTTATTTCTAGTCTGCACTGTATCCTTGGATTCGTCTAGTCTAACCATGTTTCTCTATCCGGACTGGTTATGTTCTACCGCAATTATACTGTATCGAATTATCATTGTAAAGGCGAACCCAGGTAACATCGTATACCAGTTATATTCATTCAGAAATAGAACATTCACAACAATATGTCAGTTTCCATTGTGAAAGCGGACAAGTTCCTATTTTTTTTAGACAGTTTCTTGACAAGTGTGCGACGTTCAAACGTATACCTGAAATCAAACCCTGCATGATGAATTTTGTGAGAACCAACAGCCGTGAAGGGATGGTCAGACGATGAAGTGTTATACAAAACGAAAAATAGCGAAAATGTGAAACTCTTCAACAATGTAAACTAGTGTTACGCTTCGCACAATTGTGATATACCGTCGAGAGATATTTAAGAACGTTTCAGTTGATGAACTGTTTTTTCTGCCCATGGTTTTCGATTCCAACGTTGTTGAGGCCAGCTCACACATTGTTGGTACCAAGATTATGCAAGTCGGTAGGTGACAGACACAAAAACACCACCACTAAACGTATTCAGAAATAAAAGTCTTAAGAATGTCTAGTAAACCAGAAATGAAAGTCATAAGAATGTCTAGTAAACTGGCTTGAGCCTCCTTCAATTGAAACAAAAGCACCATACGGTAAACACATTTTAACCTAATTTTACGCGATCCATGTTTTTTTAGGTACCCAGGGGTACCTGCCTAATGCAATGCACGTCACCAGTTTTGAGCTTGTTTTTTTTTCTTGGTTTTTCGACTCAATTAGTAATGTACACAACGTATCAACACTTGTCAGACTAAGTCTGAAGACAGTATTATTAAACAGAGTGATCGTCGTAGCCAAACTTTGCTTAAATTCTCGATATATGCGTAGTTTGCTACCACCGGGCAATCGAACCACATTTATAGGAGGATCATCGCGGGTGTATTGCTCATAGACAGTATGCTCACAATCGCGCGCATGTAAGCTATGGGTATTGGACATTATTTCAGACGGAATGTGTGATGTGTTCTTTCTGGTTGGCAACAAATCATGCTTCGCCAGGGTCAACTACTTTCCGTGAGTTGAGAGAGACAGCTCTTTTTTACTTCCCCTATATACTAACAATCGCTGCAGAATTGTAGACGTCGCTATGGTCTTTGCCAACGGAAAGGCGGAGGGTAATATATATCTCAATTTCCGCTGTGTACGGAAACATGGCCGCCGTGAAATAAACCGCCGTGAACAACAACGCCTTTCCGATAATGTCGGAAATAGACATGAAATGACAAACTTTGTGTTTCTATTCAGCTTGCAAAGCAGCTGTTAATGATATGAATAGTTCTCTTCTTCTGCCTGTCGAAGACGGTCGTTCATAAGTTTATTAAAATGTGGCATAAGTGGAGAAGTAATGATAAATGAATGAAACGTGCGAATGAAAACATTTAAAACGACAATTTTTTTTGGTACTCAGTTGAAAAAAAGAATCGTGTGGTTCTGATCTAACAACTATTAACTGTTTCTCTACGCTCTCTGTGTTTCACATAGTTATATACTTTGACAAATTCACACTCAAGTATTTTACAAAAAAACTTGGAACTATATTATATCGTTAAGCCCAGACAATCGTGGCTAATCTGCTTTTTTGAGCCGGATGAAAACTCTCGATCTCGACGTGAAACCTATGCCGATGTATGTGCTCTTCAAACACGTAGAAGGCACATTCTTCATCAATGAGAAGGAAAAGATGGAAGAAACGTCCGTCTTTGTTGCTGAGTGGAGATACTTGACACAGTCTGCCAACTACGACAAGAACAACAATCCCCCTCATTGGCAATGGGCAAGTGACCATGCAACCCAATAAGAACCCATATTCGGCCGTATGCATGAAACATCCCGGGCCGGGTTGGAATGCTATCCCGAGCTGAATTGGCCGGGAAATAGCTCGGGATAGCATCCCAACCCGGCCCGGGATGTTTCATGCATACCGCCTCTGGAGCATAAAATATGCTCTCAATTAGAACGTAACTCCAATTCAGACATTCGTTCTAAACTACTGACTCTAAAAACTCAATGTTGCTTCATTATTCTAATGTAGAAAGAGAGTAAAGGTTGGATTTGGTTGATACCATTAAGGTAAATATGAAAGGGCAACAGACAAATGTTTTGAAACGAAAGTCAATCTAATTTAGTTTCAAGTTTCCGAAAAAATGAATTTATTGTAACTGAAAAAATTCTGGTTACAACTCACAACGATCCAGCCAATTTTCGGTGGTAAAAAAAACGAGATTAGCCCTTTTCTCTGAAGCCTGAACGCTAGTAAAGTATGGCCAAGTTAATAAGAGCAACAGTGGAAAAAAGTATAAACTGTTGAAGGTAAAGCTGAGTAATTCAAGAAACTAGAGGAAGTTTACCTGTTTTCTCTTGCTGAACTTGTGTTTGTGTTTGTAGAAGCAGAATCCAGCCACACACATGGCAATCAGAATGGGAATGATAATGAGGAAAATCCACCAGGGAAACGATTTCGATCCTGGAAAAAGTACAATTGTATGCGGAGATCAAACTACAACTAAAACTGGTTCTCAACCGATTGACGTCAAATTAATCGATAACTAAGTTCAAGCTAAACTCGTACTGAAGTGAAACCAAAAAACTTGCGATTGTATCACATTTATACAGAAGAAGGTTTCAAATTAAATGTGCCCGAGATGAAACATGATACTTTCTTCCATCCAAACTCACCAGCAACATCCATAGTCGTTGTTTCGACAAACAGGCCCGTTTCATCTGAAATAGGTTCTCGTCACAAAGAGATATTCTCTGAAGCCTGAACGCTAGTAGATACGCTAGCTCTGAAAAATAATCTAGTAGTTTTCCAAGGTCTTACGGTATTCACGCGGCTCTATGGTATATTCCCACGCTTGCGGCATTCGCGTAACCTGTACTAGAAACGACACACTGGCGTTTATAGGGAAGAAAAAAATCTGCTCTCAATTAGAACGTAACTCCAATTCAAACATTCGTAGCGAACAAAAAAGATCTAGTATCCGTTCATTGGCCTCTTTATTCCTTGTACACATTTGATTCAAAACTAATATAGTGTAAAATGAATCAGAACAGAAGTATATTTTGTCTAACAAGGATACAAAGAGATACAAGAGATACAGAGAAAAAGAGAAAATGAGTTGGAAACCGACCAACAAGAAACCTTTGGAGACGGAAAAAATGAAAACAATGTGTGCCACATCATAAATACTTGTTCTAGCTTCTTGACTACGAAGATGAAGAATTATTTGACCTGATAACGGTAACAACCGGCGGACAAACCTCCGACACCAGTTATCACGCCGCCCTTCGCGACAGAACCAAATACGAAGAATGCTTCAACAAGGAGACCATCAATGTTCCTTGCACCTGAAGTAGTAAGCCGAAGTTGCCCGGAATCCTGGTTTTTCCTAGTTCTCTGATTTTTCGTATACACTGTTTACTATGCTTTGTTCCATTTGTAGTTTGAATCCGCGCTAATGGGAAGGAACTTCTGTTCATTTTTTAATATGCTTTTCACTATTTAAAGATGCCAACTGTTTTCCTTAGAACAGAGTTAAATTAATATATCTTTTCTAGCAATGTTGCGACCTAATTAGTTGTATTGGGTTCAGATTTTGGTGAAAATGTCAACCTTACTTGTTTTGTATCGGCTACATTGTTTACATTTAACCAAACTCAAACAGAATAAACTGAAACTTGAGAAAACAAAAAAATTGGTAGATACAAAAGTTTGCCGACAGAATTTGTTGTTGATAGTTCTGTAACTGGTGGGAAAACTCTGATGGAAATGTCAATTTCCAAAGATGGTTCGTGAAAAAAAAACACGTTTCCGATAATGTCGGGAGAGCCACAAGAAGATGCGAAAAAGGTTGTCGAACCCTCACTGGAACCATGATGAAAACCTCTCGAAGCTCGAAAACAGAACCCAGTTTTCAAACTCTCACTTCGCGTTCCAAAACTGAAACAGTTGAGCTTCCGAACAAAACTTGTGATTTTGGAAATGCAAATAGTCTAGGACTCGGGACACAGAAATTTGATTTTTTTGAAACGTTCTTCGCCTTGATTAAAAACTATTCATCTGCAAGAGCCTGGAAAAGGATGTATTATTCACAGACATGATTCAAATAGAACAAAACAAAACATGCAACGTTCGTCAGTTCTAATAAAGATAATTGTTTATAGCCCATCGTAATACAGAAAAATTAATTGTCGTCGTTTCTGAGGGAGGTAGTTAAGATCTCAATTTTTTCTGTCAGATGAGCTCACCAAGCAACCCATTTTCTATTGTTCACTCAAACCATGTTTCTCTTCCCGGACTGGTTATGTTCTGCCGCACTACTACTGTATCAAATGATCACAGTGAAAGCAAACACAGGTACCTATGATTACATCACTTCGTTGGACTTCTAGTTGGAACCCGATTCTTTTTTCGCCTGAATTCATAAATTTTTACGGAAAGGCAACGAGATCCAACTTCAAACACAGAGAGATAGGACATCACGTATAGAATTGGTTCACGAGAAACCAACTCTATAAGAGCTTAACATTTATAACGTCGTTTTCAGTTGACGAACTGTTCTTCCTGCCCATGGTATTCGATCCCACTGTTATCGAGGCCAGCTCAAACATTGTGGGTACCAAGATTAGGCGAGTTGGTGGGTTACAGACACAAAGTATTCGATAGAAGTAGTTAGATTAACTCGTCATTAAAGGGGGGCAGCGAGGAATGCTCAATTCAGAATACGCGCTATAATGCGATACACTAAAAAGCACTAGACGCAGAGCAGCTGGGCAAACGCCGAAACGAACGCACGAACGAAAGAACGAAAGAACGAAAACGAGCAATCCATTATTAGAGGCTTTTGCGTTTCAAACGAACACACCTAACCGACATGTTTTTTCTTCAGTCTCTGGCACCGGAATTTAAACAGATTGAACGGACTCACTCGTAATCAACTCTGCAAAACTCTACCGCTCCGTGCAGGGGGATTCAAAACACAGGCAATAGAGTGTGGTACAATACATGAGAAAACGAAATTGAATTCCGCATAATCAGACGTGTAATTATATCTGCGATAACTCATATTTTGAATACAAATACAAAGAGGTTGGTCATAGCCGAAGGAAAGCTCCAACTATGTCTGAAATTGATGATACCCTCGCTTCAGGCGGTGTAGGGTGTAGCGATCCCTTCAACCTCATGAGAAGTTTATATGAGTTTCTTATGAGATACCTCATAGGCTACTCGTGAACTCTCAATGCTGTACCACAGCAATCAAAATAATCTCATGAGAAGCACATGGTAATAGCTCATGAGGTATCTCGTGAGGTTTTTGAGGGATTTCTTACGCCGCCAGTTGATAGTGGCAATAACTGCAACATACGCATCCAAATAACGACTGTCTTCTTTCCGAGCGGGTTTGTATCTTCTTAGTTTGCTCGCAATTCAGGGTATGTTAATATTTCCGAATTGCTTGCAATCAATTTTGGATGGGCGTATCGTCATTTTTCCAGAAATTCAAATAATTTCAGATGGCATGCATGATGTGTTCTTTCTGGTTGGCAACAAATCCTGTCAGTCAACGAAACCCTACTATCCGTGAGTTAATTCAGCATAATTAACATAATGTTCATTTTAAGCTTGCAAAACAGCTGTTACTGATCTGAAAAGTTCTCTTCTTCTGCCTGTCGAAGACTGTCGTTCATAAGTTTTTTTAAAATGCGACGCAAATAGAGAAGTAGTGATAAATGATAATAGAACGTGAGAAAAAAACATTTGAAAAGACTAAATTTTTTTGGTATACTCAGTAGTAGGAAAAGAGAAGACGAATAGAGAGGGCCTGATCGTGTGGCTCTGATCTAAAAACTATTAAAGGGGGGGGGGGCAGAAAGGAAAGCTAGTTTAGGTACCCCGGGGTACCTAAATATACCTAAACAGGCCGGGTTGGGATGCTATATCCCGGGCTGAATTGACCGGGAAATAGCTCGGGATAGCATCCCAACCCGGCCCGGGATGTTTCATGCATACCGCCTCTGGAGCATGAAATCTGCTCTCAATTAGAACGTAATTCAGTCATTCGTTCTAAACTACTGACTCTAACAACTTTTGTTTTTTGAAAAACGTTCATTGTTCTGAATGTTGCTCCAGGGATGAGAACTACGAGGCCAAAAATAGGCTAAAGCTAGGGAATTATAGGTAAAATAAAATAGCTATTTTTTAACCTTATTAGGCTAGTCGTTTCCTAGAATAGGCTAGCTGTTTCCTAAAATAGGCTAGCTGTTACCTAGAATTGGCTAGCTGTTACCTAGAATAGGCTAGTAAATACCTATTATAGCCTCGTAAGTTTCACCAGAGTTCGTTATTCTAATGTATAAAAAAGTGGAAAGAGAGTAAAGATTGGTTTTGGTTGATACCTGTAAAGTAAATATGAAAGGGGGGCAACAAACAAATGTTTTGAAACGAAAGTCAATCTAATTTAGTTTAAAGTTTCACAACAACTGAATTTATTGTAACGGAAAACATTCTGATTTGAACTTACAACGATCTAACCCTATCGGTTGTAAAAAAAACGAGATTAGCCTTTTTTTGCAAAAAACTGGCCTAGTATCCGTTTATTGCCTCTCTTTCGTATTCCTTGTACACATTTTATCGAAAACTAATCATTATTCTTATAGTGTAAAATTAATTTGAACAGAGGTATCTTTCGTGTAACAAGGACTTTTAGATACACAGAGAGACACAGAGATACAGAGAAAAAGAGAAAATGAGTTGGAAACCGACCAACAAGAAACCTATGGAGACGGAAAAAATGAAAACAATGTGTGCCACATCATAAATACTCGTTCTAGGTTCTCGACTACGAAGATGAAGAATTATTGGATAAACGGTACTGATACTGATAACGGTAACAACCGATGGACAAACCTCCGACAGTTACCACACCGCCCTTCACGACAGAACCAAATACGAAAAATGCTTCAACGAAGAGACCATCAATGTAACTTGCACCTGAAGTAGTAAGCCGACGTTGCCCGGAATTTTTGTTTTCTCCACTTTTTTAATTTTCCGTATACACTGTTTTCTATTCTTCGTTTTATTTGTAGTTTGAACCCCCGCCAATAGGAAGGAACTTTCGTTCATGATTTCATATGCTTTTCACCAATTGAAGACGCCAACTGTTTCTCCTTAGAACATGATGAGTCTGTGAACACTCTTTGTCCTGACACCTATAAATGTCTTTCGGATGTCGGTCTGCGTCTTACTCGTAACTTATCTCTCGCCGATTTCTCCAGTAACCGTGTTATTCAGTAACCAGTTAATTAACTAGGTTGCCTGATTAACCAATTGACCATCCGACCAATGCTTAATAAGGCGGTTCAAAAAACAAGAAACCCGGTTACTGGTTGATCGGTGTGGTTAACATAGCCTCGTTGAATAAAGACTTCGTCATATTTCGCTACGATCTTTTCAAGTTACTATTGGTCGAGCTTCAAGTTACTATTGGTCGAGCAAAATAAGATCTTCCCAAAATAACTAGTGGAGTCACTCAGGGGGTGTTCTTTCCCCGATACTATTCAGCATTTACACCTGTGAAGTTCCGGAAATGCTGTCAATTGGTGGAGTTAGATGTAAAGTGTTCGCGGATGACACGAAGGTTTATCAGAGTTTTTCACGTGAGCAAGCTACAGACCATCTCCAGACTGCTAAAGACAAGGCACGGTAGCAAAGTCGTGGAAGTGGTGAGCTCACCCTGATTAAGGACCTGATCACAGTCTGGCCACATAGTTGCCAACTTTGTATGTATAAGCTTAGTGCAGCTGACCCAAGTCTGGGTGAGGTGGTGACCAGATAGTTGAGCTCAAAGGTGACCTTTTCATGAGACTTTGCTACGCTACAAGATGTATGAATGGGCACAACACTGGCAGTTACCATTAACAGTAGAAAAACGAAAGTGATGCATATTGTTAAAAACGATCCGGAAAGAAACGATGTTATTTCTCGCTCTGATGTTGAGAAAGTCAGTAATATGCGTGATTTAGGGTTTAATGGTAATGAAACACTGAACTTTGCTGACCATTGTAAGAGAGTAGGCAGACTTGCAAAGAGAAGAACTCAATTTATTCAAATCGTTGAAAGTCAAAAAACGTCCTTGTGAAACTCTACAAGACCTATGTTTGTCCTATTGTTGAAAGTGGATGTTAATTGAGATGAAAGTGTTGTGAAAGCACTTGAATCTGTGCAGTTGTTCATAAGAAAAGATGGTTACACTTATTGTAAAGTACCTTCATCTGAAGTGCGAAATAGAATATTTGGTCTGACATTTTTCCCCAGTCGTAGAGATAGATTTGATCTTGTCATGGTGCACAAAATTTTACTTTTATACTTTTTCAAACTCCAGAACTAGAGGATCGAACACAAAACTGAGTTTTCCAATACCAATAATAATTATTTTTTCTCCGTGCGCAGGCTCAAAATACTTGAAACTAAGAAAAAGAAGATTTTGTCAATTTCAGCTGCTGGTTTGAAACGAATTTTAACCTAATATTGTGACATAAACTCGAAGAATTGTACTCGGCGAATTGTACAAATTCTGATCCCGTAATAAACTATTGTATTGTGACATATGTACTGTATTGACTGACTGTTTATTATGTCACTATTGCCATGTTATTCATTCTTGTACTGTATATTACATATGTTTTCGGTTCCGTGTAGAATTTGCCCCCTACTTGTTGTAATATCTTTCCGCGTTTCAACCATACTGTCTTTGCAATCCCGGCAATGTTTTCCATTTTATCCATTTATTTTATTACACGCTTCATTCTCGTAGTGAATTCATTCATTCATTCATTCATCCACCTATGAATTCAATCATGGGATCGATTCGATAATGGAGAACTATTATTCTGTGAAACGTCGACGAAGATATGATAATTTGTTATTATGGTTTATCGTCCTGTCTCGCAATCTCACTTATTATACATCATACAGGATGAACTAAAAGAAAATGGAGAACAATTAGGGAATAAGTAATTAAGCTTTTTTGGTCAAAGTTGTAAGTTCTGCAGCGATTTTTCGTTCTACTAGAGAAACAAAGCACCGTTCATCGATGTGTGTAAATGTTTGAAACTGCCTTTGGAGAAGGTAATTAACGTGATATTCTTAGTTAATCATTTGAATAAGTTTAAGGGCCAATTCTATATGTAACCGGGTTTGGTAACCGTTTTTTCAGGTTTTCTCACAGGTAACCGGTGGGTAACCTCAAGCTGAAATCCGGTCACTGTACAAACTAACGATAAAAACCACATTTTGCGTGAGAAAAACCGGTAACCGGTTTTTCATTTAAGGTTACTAACCGGTTACCTACTGAGGTAACCTGAAAAAGAGGTTACTAAAAAAAAGTTTGGTTACCTAAAAACCCGGTTACATATAGAATTTACCCAGTTCGTTTTCTCTATTGAAGCGGGTTCCAATTTGGCGGCGTCCTGATTCTGTTTATCTTCTTGGGTAGTTTTCCTGTAAATTCATCAGGGGGTATCCTAGAGAGCATAATATGGATCAAGTTTTTTTTCTCTTTTGACTAGACTTTCCTTTTTCGTTTTTCCTTTCAGCTTTCAATTTTTTCCTAGCGTCTCTTTGTGTTTCCTAGCGGTCTCATCACAGACAGTTAGCGTATTTCTCAGTAGAAATTAGAACAACCGAACGATCACGTAGGTATTACAGGAACCCTGTAGTGAGCTAGTCTTGTTTTGGGACAAAGAGTACAGGCAAGAAAAAATGTGCCCATATTTGGGGAACGCGTGTTTTCGTTATTTTGTGACCTGTGACCGCAACGTATCTCGGTTGTCTAGTTTGTAACCATATCATGAAGGTCTCAAAAGTGCATATACGTTGTGGTGTCTCGGCAGTTTTTAACTTTTCTAGTCCAACGCTCATGTTTATACATCTTCTTGGCTGGGATGCTAATTCAATATAATATAGATCAATTACAATTTCATACATCAGGTTCCACAAAACACGTAATGATTCATGCATAAGTACTGTGTTCATTTTATCATACAAGTTTACTAATACAACCCAAACTACTCTTTCTCCGGTCGGGAATTGCAAACAGCACTGTCTCAGTTTGTAGGGGACATACATGTACACGTATGACTTTATAGTTTGTCTCCAGTTTCTTTGAACATTTTTCTTCAAAGTCGTTTCCACTACTGACTCCTAGGATAGCATTTCGACCCTACAGCGATTCAACGAAGCAGTTTAAAGCATATGGTATTTTTTTATGCTTTCTTATTAGAGCGCCCAACGTTATAGTGTTTATCAAGTTAATAGGTTCGATAAACACAGATAGAAATAAAAAAAGTACTGAATACAACATGTTCATGCGTACATACAGACACCACCACGTACGAAAGCATAACAAAGTCTATGATGAGATCTTCTCCAACTTTTCTAATTATCATAGTATAGGTCTCGTCAGTAGGGGTTGTTAATCGAGTTCAAAATGTTCCGAGTTCGGAGTTCAACTCGGGACTCATTTGTTTTCTGAGTTTGTTTTTACTTTATATTATTTTCTTAACTCTTTGTTAAGAATGCAACTGACGCTAAGTACCCCTGGAGATGGTTTGATGAAAACTCACGTGACGTGGACCGATATAGAAGAATGGATCGAGAACGAGAAAGGAGTGAAAGTAGAATTCGGTCCGAACCGAAAACTGACACCGATAGGTGAAGGGCAGGTGAGATTTCTATGTGGAAGTACTAAGTAATCGTTGTTGTAGTTGGATCTAGTTACGCGTCATAATTCACGAGTTCCGACTACGGGATCGAAACTACTAACACAAATAGCTAGAACAACGTATGAGCTCTCTTCGGAAAGAGCAAACATATATAGTTACTAGTTCACCAACTAAGGTTGTTTCCAAATTCACCTACGTATCTCTGATCTGCACACTCTCTTGGAAATTGTCCTGTTGCTCAAACGGAGTTCCAGTTAGTCACATAACTACTATTGTGGATGTATTTGATATTTTCTGCAGGACTTCATCTTTCGATCATTTTCGTAGCTGAACAGTCCAAACTGCTTCGCGCGCATTTGTTAGCAGCTTTGAGCAGGTCTAAAACTAATAGATAACCAAGGTTCTGGCAAAAGTTATGATATAGTCTTCAAGGTTCACTTGGTGACGCCTATGTATTTTGTAGTGTTAGTTTTTAGAGTTTTTACAGTAGGCTCACTTATGAAAAAAGAAACTTGTAGACAAGTACTTTCAGGGTTTCATGTCACGTCTTGGTGTGATCGACTCGGACTGGCTGGGAGACTCGGCCGGGGTTCCCCATAGGTCAGAATATAGTTGGCGTCATATTGTCGTCATACTTACTGAGAGCCCTACAGCACACATTCCAGAGTTCTGAGAACTGTTTTCTACTACTAACTTCCCCTTTGTCAAAATAATTTACAAACGAGCTTTGTTTTGGAAAATAAATGTGTGAGAAAGGTGGTAGCTTTCACGGTAGTATTTTTAAACCGAACTAAAAATTTTTATCCATAACTCACACTAGTTGGTCGTTCGAAAAAATTGGGAATTGTTTTCGTTATTGCGACTATATAACTACGGTGACCGGATTTCAATTTGAGGTTACCTACCGGTAACCTGTGACGTAACCTGGAGAAAGGTTTACCAAAACCCGGTTAGGTTAACAAAAAACCCGGTTACATATAAGACGGTTCCAACTAATTTTTTTTTCAAAATTCAAAGTAGTTCACGGAATTCTGTCAATCTGTGAACGGGAACTTTTTCTTGAGCCTTGCGGTCGAAATGACACAATTTTAGTTTTTTTTGTCAACGCGATGTTGGCATTTGACAATGAGATTCAGATTCTTTTGGCAAATGCTAAGTGAACGGAGTTCTTTTGTCACTTGTCACCCGAAGGGATCATCTTTACCATTTGCCATTTGCACTGATTCATTTTGACACTTGCCAAACCGTTGAGAGGATTCGAACCCTTGGCCGCTGGGCCAAAAGCAAGAGCACTACCACTACACTAAGGGAGCACCTGCATTTGAAAGGAAAGGACCGCGCTATATATAACCCCGCCGCAATTGTTCAGATTAACGCTGTCAAACATGAGTGTATTAAAAAGGATGAGTTTATTAAAATTAAATTTCATAAATATAAAACGTGAATTTAAAGGTTCACAGCAAAAAAACATTTCAGCTAGTTAAAAGCCAGTAGCAACTTTTCGCCCAACATCGCAGGTTTAAGTGTTTACGATATTCATGTTTCCGCTTCTCGTTTTTTCTTTCAAAGATTCGCACCCATAATTCGTCATCCATTTTCATCCCGTTATGAATATGTCCGCCCCGGTGTGTGTGTACGAACTGTTCGCGCTCTAGAACGTAGCCCGCTTAGTGTAGTGGTAAGCGTCTCGCTTTTGGTGTGGCGGGGTCAGGTTCGATTCCCGCATGAGGCAAACCCTGTTGACACGTGTCAAGAAAGAGGATAGTTCCTGGCAATTGCCAGGTGTTGAGCAGTGATATTATCACTTGCCAAGTGTTGAGCAGTGATAGTATCACTTGGCAGACTTCAATATCTATGTTGGCGCTTGTCATTTGGGTTTGCTCTAATATTTGCTCGGTTCGCCCCGGTGTGTGTGTACGAACTGTTCGCGCTCTAGAACGTAGCCCGCTTAGTGTAGTGGTAAGCGTCTCGCTTTTGGTGTGGCGGGGTCAGGTTCGATTCCCGCATGAGGCAAACCCTGTTGACACGTGTCAAGAAAGAGGATAGTTCCTGGCAATTGCCAGGTGTTGAGCAGTGATATTATCACTTGCCAAGTGTTGAGCAGTGATAGTATCACTTGGCAGACTTCAATATCTATGTTGGCGCTTGTCATTTGGGTTTGCTCTAATATCTCCCAGATACATCAGCAACTTTGACAAGATAATGGTTTACTTGTCACACCCACTCCGTTGACAACATTTTGGTAAAAAAAACGGAAATTTTGAAAAAATTCAGTTGGACCCGTCTTATATAGATTCGTCATCAAGATCACGACACGTCTTAGCGTCAAGAGTCTTGGCGACGCAATTCGAGAAATGAACGGAAATGGAGAAGAAGAAATAGAGAAGCAGGAAGCGGCCGGAGAAGTGTTCGAAGTCGTATCCAAATTGGTGAATTATGGTTTGGGTTCAGCTTGAAGATGCCGTTCACAAATAATTACCAATGTTTACTATGAATCAAACAGGTGGTGGCGACACAAAACCCAAAAACAGACCTGATAAGCATAGATGTGAATCAATTCGTTTCGAGCTTTTCTGATCAAGCAAAATGGACTTATCCGAGTTGAGTCACCATGAAAAACCCGATCAAACCATCAATAAGCACGGAAACATAAAAATTACCTAGCTAGGCATTTCCAGTTGGAACAAATCTACCAAAAACACGGTAGATTCTTCTCCGCTCTTCTCCGTTTGTAGTTTTTTAACAGTTCTATTTTTTGAAGTTCGAATTTTTAAGGGGTGGGGGTGTGTACTTGGTTTGAGCAACAACCTATGTTTCAAGTTTCACAACACCGAAGTCGACACCTACAGTCTTCTGACAAAACACGCCTCCGAGGACGCGAACACACTCGGGATTTTCTTCAGCAGAAAGTTCACAGATGACAATCAATTGCGAGGTAACGAAGGATCATAGCCAAACGTCGAGCATCATTTGATGACAAATATAGAATTATTTTAGTCCTTGACTCATATTGCTCAAATTCAGTTGGTTTCACTTTTTCTTGTTTTTTCTATGTATCTCACACACATCGAGTTACGACAAGAAAATTGTACTATTTAAACCAAAACTTTTCTCCAATTACTTGGGAGCAGTTCCGAAATTGAGATTGCTTGTAGGATTCATCGGCATGGAGTTTGTGGATGACACTACAAGGCACGTGTACAACAATGTGACCCCGAATGAACTGAAAGACGTGAGTTTGTCGAAATGACCCCCCCCCCCCCCCTTGTGTATCTGTGTATTACATAATAATAGGCTATAATATAATCGGTTGATCTTGCGCTCATGGAATGGAAGAAAAGATGCCAAAGAAAGTAGTTAACTTCGTGCTTTGCCAAAAAATCTGCCAAAATCTTTCGTCGACGTGCCTGGTGCTTTGCGCAAACTGGACCTCCGCCAATGAACTTGACTATTCTTATTTCCTAGACTCTTATTTTGCTTCGATTTTATTTTTTTCTGTGCATTATATGCACCTTTTTGTTTCTCTTGTTGACTATCTTTTGAAGTTTTCAAGAGGACAGTAGAGTGATGGATTGTTGCGCGCCAGTTGTTTTGAGGTGATATAGAACATGTGGGCTCGAAACTGCCTCTTCGGCTAATTTTCTTATGATAAGAAGGATTCGTCTGGAACACTTTGTTTCTAGGCCCTTCGCGCTGTTGCTCGATTGCAAGCGTGTGGTCTCAAGTTTACCCTAGATGAGCGAACACTCATCCCGAACAGATTCAGAATGCTCTATTCGAAGCTGATGGCTCCAGAAGTGCGTGGGTCGATTCTATCCAGCGCTCGCACACAAAATATAGGTTTGGTCAACCCTTTGTGGACACCGTACCATCGATTTTGTAAGGGGCGGGGTTTGGCTAGAAGCCAGCTAATCTCCGTATCTACACACTCTCTCAGCTGCTGGCAAGTAATCAACGACCGCTCGCCCCGCATTTATCAATCGATCGAACCTTCAGCTGTCTTTATGGGGAAAATGGCGACTATATGGTTGTTGATTTAGCGGTTGGTAACTAGAGAGCCACAGCCGTAATCGGAACACGTCTAACAGATTCTTAATTCGGTTACAAAGCTCAATGCAGAAATTTGCCCTTTTCTCAATTTACGTTGCATCCTAAATCAGCTTAATTGTAGTTATGAACTAATCTATTGGCTATTTAACTCAACGAATGTGTAAAATTGCAGAATGAAAACTTGTGAACCCCCGACTATTACATTCTATGAGTATGAAATTGTTAATCGAACAACACGGAATTACTAAATAAGTGGTAACTCACCAAAAAAACCCGAACGGGACCCGAATACCCGAGAAAACACAATTTTTTCAGTGCCTGAGCAATATCTACACTGGCATAGTGAAGGGACATAGTCCCGAGTTGGTACAAAATGGAGAAGTTCTGAAGTCCTTCGTGGAAGAATTGTCTGATACATCGGCCGTAGACACACTGAACTCGGAACTTGGTGGGTCTACCATCTAGAAGTGGAGCGAGAACTTGAAAACAAAGCAAAAGGAAGATTCAGCTATACACGAAGTCACGGAATTCGCATTCGAATGAGGTATCGTGCACTTTGTCATTGCCCGTTTCTGAGTTCTGTTGTGTTCAACATGTTTCACGTGACTATGTAATCGGCTAACAGTATAGAGAACGTGGTAGAACGACGAGAAAACATTTCATCCACCATTTTCTCAATGTTTCAACCGCATACTGCCGTGTATATAGTAATCCTGCCCGCGAAGACAGCATATATGGCTGAATGGATAGAGCAGGGCCCCCGTTGAGTCGAGCATTTTACTGCAGTGACCCAGGCACAAATACGAGAGAGAATGGAAATGAATGAAATTGCAAACAATCTAAAATTTGAACTGCCCACACACACTTTCTCTCTCTATCTCTCTCTCTCTCTGTCTCTCTCTCTCTCTCTCTCTCTCTCTCTCTCTTTGAGTGAATTTCCATGTGTTTCTCAGGAATGGAGGATGTGTTCATTCACGGAGATTTGTGGTCTGCCAACCTAATGTGGAGAGAGTTCGAGAACAAGTTCACAATCACTCGCATAATTGATTATCAAGTAAGTTCAGGAAATGAAAAAAGTTGGTCTAGAACTCAGTGAAAAAACCTTCCGATCGTCGGCAGTTTACCAATTGTAATCAGAAGGATAGATGTTTATAAGAAAGCAGGACGATTATGTGCTCCGATCCCGCCGCATCAGTCTTTTAAACGGTAATCGAAAAATGTATTGCAGTTTGAAGGACTGAAGCGTTGAGCTTGGAACACATTATCTTTGAACACAAAACCAGATTAGCAACTTCTGACTTTACGCACTTATCGAAGCAGTTCGCTTCCCGAAGCCGTACTCATGAACATCTCGGCCTTCTGAGTGCGTTTGCTAGAAGATCCTGGCACCTCCATCCAATCCTGCGTCTCCTCAAACATACGCTATTTTTCTGCTCGGGATGTTAGAAACGAGAAATTATGAGGTAAGCGGCGAGAGACGCAGGATGGGCGCAATATGCTGGATCTTTTACAAAACGCACTCCGACGTATACTTTTTGACCATCTGATTATACCTGATTCATTCTGTATTATCAGCTGACCTCTAAATACTAAACATATAGTTTCCAGATTTCCCATTTCGGCTGCGCCGCAGAAGATTTGGTGCGAGTGATTGTATCCTCTCTGAGTGGGAAAGATCGACGAAAACATTGGGAAGAACTATTGGAATATTTCCACGAACAGCTCGCCCTTCTATTTGAAACTGGCGCAATGCCATATACTCTAGAACAGGTGAGCCTATTGTAGAAATTTAGATGATCTCGCTCCTCGCTCCCTTTTTTGTACTAATCCATTAAATCAACCGCTTCCGATTAAATGAGTAGAACAGTAAAGCTGTAACAAGTTGAAATTGCGATTTTCGTCCGAATTATCAAGTTTCACTATGTTTTTTCTCATTGCGCATCCCGTTGTACATTGCAGTAATGAGAGTCGTTGTGATTTTCAGTTGATTACGGAGTAAGAGCATTCCAGAAAAGACATCCAACCCTTTTTCTCATCCATCGCTTCGAAAAAGTACACATCAAATACTCTATGAAGTTCATACTTCTCCCGTGGTTGGATATGGAATATGGGTTTCTTCCTCATGTGTTTGTAGCTTGTAGCCTACTCAACGTCTATTTTGCTTTGTTTCAGCTGAAAGAGTCATATCGAAGGATGTTTCCCCTGGCCGCTACCGTATTCCTGGCAATCATGGGCCCTATTGCACAGGTGAGCATTTATGAAGTATACCAAACACAGTAAACTAACGCTTTTTTGATTTATGTATTCTGCAAATGAGAGCGTGAAAAATATGGGAAAATCAGAATGAAAAAGTAAAAAGAAAACAGAGAGACACGACAATGGAAAACACAGTCACAGAATGAAATATGAACACAATGCAGTAACGAGTACAGTAACACGATGTATACATAATAGTTGTCACGACAGTACAATCAGGAACTGAACAAGGTGAAATACAATGCACTAGACTACAAATATAGGATAAAAACAGATACGTTAACTTCTAAACCTAAGGCCGTATGCATGAAACATCCCGGGCCGGGTTGGGATGCTATCCCGAGCTATTTCCCGACCAATCCAGCTCGGGTTAGCATCCCAACCCGGCCCGGGATGTATCATGCATACGGCCTCTAGTTAATGGTTTCCAGCAAATATCTTTTCATGCTTTTGACAGATAGCGGAATTGTTTTATTCTTGGTTATCTTCGAGTATTTCGAACCAGCTCTAATAGAGAGAAACTGTGCTCTAGTTATGAAATCCTTTTCTGTTGATTATTTTTTCCGCATTTTAGAGTTATTATAGAGATGAGTTGTAAGAGTGTGTGGGATCGTACTTCAACTTTTCTCAGACTGACCCGAACGTGCGAACAATAGTTATTGATCTACTCAGGTGTCTGAGAAGCACAATCAATGCCCATGTAATGTGGGTTCGCAAATATGAACAGAT
Organism: Litoditis marina; assembly: GCA_964036275.1. Classification (NCBI taxonomy): domain Eukaryota; kingdom Metazoa; phylum Nematoda; class Chromadorea; order Rhabditida; family Rhabditidae; genus Litoditis; species Litoditis marina. Next base: position 16,919,924 of record OZ038433.1, read on the forward strand.
CCTCATTTCATGAATATAAAATGAATCCAGTTCGGTCTTTTTTCACAGATTGGGTCGAAACATTTGTCGGAGGGGGAAATGAAGAACGTGGACGAGGTGATGAACGAAAAGCTCGAGTGTATCTACGAGGACATTATTCATTATCATAAACGGAATGTTTCACTCAAAGCAGCCAATAAATAATGCAAAATTAATGACAACACAATAAAGTTTATATCATTCCGTTCATATCACTGCAACTTCAATTTTGATCCCGCTTTTCATTGGGTCAGAATAGGAGTTGTGATACACGTGACACACAGTAGATCTTGGAAACAGTCAACACTCAAATTGTCATTCTTTACTATTTTTTCAAACTTTCCCAATACTGATTCACTTACCATCAGTACGATAAGATATATCAGAGACGATATAGAATTTTTGGTTTTCAAAATACAGGTTTCATGTGTTTTGTGATTCTGTGTCAGTTCAAGTTTTTCTCTGGAATTGAACGAAAGGACAATTTGAACAGACACAAAATGACCATATACCAAGAGAGCTTTCTAACTATCTCCATTGACGTTGCATTTAGTTTCCGTACGTGTCGGTGGCTGTGTTTTTCATATATTTTCCGACGATTTTGGTGATTTGTAGAAAAACTTTCTTATCCTGCTGTTGCTGGATATAAACAGTAATTGTCGGTATCATAGAGAAAAGAAGTGGAAATAACTGGAATCAAAAGAAACATTACAATTGTTCCTGGTCACATTATATAGTATTTTATATTATGACACAAACAACGGTTCGAACCGACCTAAAATCACTACTTTGTCTTGGTTCCTTTACCCTAGTCTCGGATACGAAAAGCAAAACATGAGTAATTTATCCCAAACCAGAGTGTAAACTCACATATGTCAAATACTTGACGGAGTAGAACAATGTGAATCATCTCCAAAAAGCACTTACAATACAATACAAGCTTTATGTTTCTCCCGTATCACTGAGTGTTGTGTGAAGGTGTTGTTGGCGTCAAAAGGGCGCTGGGAGTTAGAAGAAAAGAGTCTTCTAGAAAGACAACGGCTATCCTCCAAGAGGCTGTCTGTTACATTCAGGAATTCATAAGTTATCAATTCGTCTCTGATTTGATTGTTATACAGTGTATTGATAAACTCATTATTATTATTATTAATGGGCAATGGTATAAGAACGTGACATATAATTGAAGAGTTCAATTGAAATAGTATGCGTGAAGGAACTTTCTGTGAGTGATTGATAACCGTACCAAAGAGAATTTACAAAAAGAGGAATTCAAAAAAATTACGTTTTCTTGGTACGCTGGCAATGTCTCGGTGGAAATAAACACTAAATAAATCTCAGGTCAACCGGAGTATATTTTCCCACTGGAAAACAGCTAGTTTGGCTGGAAGCCGCGGATTTCGCATGGACGTACGGAACGGGTAAATCCGTCGTTATTGTGGATGCCTGCGATTGCGTTTGATGTACGCTCATGTGATATTATAGTGATATTGGTTCATTATTATTATTTAAAAAGATAAATAGTGGGTGAGATTTCACCTCATCAAAAATTTATAATGAGATGTCCCTTCACAAAACAAGTGCTGTCCACTCTCGAACACTTTCGGCCACGTTTTGCATTCCATCTTCTCCTTTCGTATGTTGTCTACGACATTATTTGTTGAATCATCATTTTTACCGATTTTTACCGACGTTTTTACCGAGTTTTTACCATTTTCTTTAGAGTTGATTTTGACCAGTCTAACAGAGCATTCTGGATATTTGTCGTTTGAAGTTTGAACTGAGAGTCTTTTCATGTTCTAGACTGTTCATTTAGTTTAATGTTCAAATGAAGGTGATTTCTTATCTGTTTTCGTTTACAATAACAAAAAGTAAGTTTTTGTGCAGAATTACAACCTTCTGAGGTTCTTGCAAAAGCTGCTGAACCAATTCTGGCATTTTTGAGTTTGAGATATAGATTAGCACTGACTTTTCACAACAAATCACACTTTTCTGTTGTTTTCTCCATTAAAATCTTCACTACAATGAAAAATGTTTCTTTGAAATAAATTGCTGGTCAAGAAAAAGGTCACTCTTCTGTAACAACGCTTGTTCTGAAGATGTTCACGTTATTTGCACATGAAAAACTAAAAGGTCCTATGGTTTCAAAATGAAACGTTTTATTTGCCTACGACAGAACATATTTACTGAGAATATTGTCTCACTTAATTATAGACAGCTGCTTCAATTACTAACTTCGGGCGTGGCTACAGGAGTTGTCAGTAACACAAACAGTTTCCGAGAAAGACTTGTATCGGTTTTTTCTCCTTTGAACATATAGAGATTGCTTCTCCCCAACGCCATTCTATACGGTGTGTTCGGTTCGCACCCGTTGTGTTTGTAGTTGAATCCTGTTGACTTTCGTTCGAAATTTGTAGATTATGTATCCAGATCAAACTACAGAAGAGGTTTGACATTCCCGCTTTCAGCATTTTTGGCCGCGTGATTTTTGTATGAACGTTTTCAGAGACAAAATAAGTTCTCTGAAAAGTGAATTTGACGGTGAACAAATGCTGTAACAAAAGCCATTTTTGGCCGCGTGCCTTTTGTATGAACGTTTTCAGAGAGAGAACAAGTTCTCTGAAAAGTGAATTTGATGGCAAACAAATGCTGTAACAAAAGCCATTTTTGGCCGCGTGCCTTTTGTATGAACGTTTTCAGAGAGAACATAAGTTCTCTGAAAAGTGAATTTGATGGCGAACAGATGCTGTAACAAAAGCCATTTTTGGCCGCGTGCCTTTTGTATGAACGTTTTCAGAGAGAGAACAAGTTCTCTGAAAAGTGAATTTGATGGCAAACAAATGCTGTAACAAAAGCCATTTTTGGCCGCATGCCTTTTGTATGAACGTTTTCAGAGAGAACATAAGTTCTCTGAAAAGTGAATTTGATGGCGAACAAATGCTGTAACAAAAGCCATTTTTGGCCGCGTGCCTTTTGTATGAACGTTTTCAGAGAGAAAATAAGTTCTCTGAAAAGTGAATTTGATGGCAAACAAGTGCTGTAACAAAGGCCATTTTTGGCCGCGTGCCTTTTGTATGAACGTTTTCAGAGAGAAAATAAGTTCTCTGAAAAGTGATTTGATGGCGAACAAATGCTGTAACAAAAGCCATTTTTGGCCGCGTGCCTTTTGTATGAACGTTTTCAGAGAGAAAATAAGTTCTCTGAAAAGTGAATTTGATGGCAAACAAGTGCTGTAACAAAGGCCATTTTTGGCCGCGTGCCTTTTGTATGAACGTTTTCAGAGAGAAAATAAGTTCTCTGAAAAGTGATTTGATGGCGAACAAATGCTGTAACAAAGGTGAAGAACCCTGGAGATTTCATTGGCACAGAGCCAAACTCTCATTTCGATTTGTGACTACTATGCCGTATAATTTGATTGCTTTACAATTTTTTTGCGGAAATGAATTTCTTTTGAAAGAACTTTTTTCAGAATCTAGTCATTTGAAGTTGATCATGCTCTCATTCTTCGACGGAATAAACGAACGTTTCCTAGCAGAACAACCGTATTTTCCTTCCTACAAACTATTTCTGACCTTCTTAGCGTTTATTTCTGTTGTTCTGACCTCCTTCACCGTCTATATCATTCATAACAACTCTAACAAGTTGTACAGCGCCTACAAGTGGGCTCTAACCAGTAACATCCTGTGTCCTACTCTGTTCACCGCTTGGGTAGGCCTAGTCTATCAACCGATGGTTATTCTACCGTACACTTTCATATGGAACCTGGGTTATCCACAATCTAATGTTGTCATGTTCTACCTTCAGCCTATGTTGGTAGTATATTTGACATACGCATCTGCTGGAAGCTTCATATATATGCTCAGCTTCAATTGGTTCACGGTATTGGCGCCGTTTAGCAAGTTGAGAAAGTTCGTGCTTCCTCTACTTCTAGTGGGTATAGTTGGGGTGGCTATACCGAATACATATATAAGCTTTCTTGTACACGACGCACAGTTGTATGAGGAAGTGTTCAACTATTCCGATGAATATACCGGAATCGTGGTGTTTTTACCGGGTAGTCTTGCGCCGTATGTAGTGCTGGCCGAAGCGCTAGCTGGACTTCTCGGGCTCTGTGTCGCATTTCCACTGGCTATGGTAACGTGAGTTTCTGATACTTTTCCCGATTAAGACAACTATCCAGCGAGGAAGGGAATGTTCGTTTGTTAACACTTTTTTCGCGATCATCAAATGATTGGAAAAGTAGCATTTTTGCCACAGAACGATTGAAGGCCTCATTCAAGACCTCACATGGGGAATTGATAGCGGTTTAACGCTGTACTAAAATATTCCTTTTTTGTAATCAATGCTTTCATAAAGAAACGAATAGGTTTATAGTATTTTCCATTCCTACTGAGACTCCTACAGTAAGACTACGAAACTTTAAGTCCGTTTAAATAACGTACATATTATCGGAATGGTTAACAATTTTTACCTCAGATTATGATAACCTATAACAAAGAGTATTTCAAATGATTTTTGAACATGTTGAAGTTTGCATTTGAAAAGAGCCATTGTAAAACGCGAAAGTGTAATGTAGGAGTCTCAGTAGAAATGGTGTGGACTATATAGTGAGTGCCAAATTCATTAATTTCTGTCTCTCGCTGGAATCGAACCTGCGAGCAAAAGATTCGTAGCACGGCGCTAACCACTGCGCTATTAGAGCACATGACCGGCAAGCTTTGGATTCGAGAACATGTGTGCGTACACAGCGGAAAATGAGAAATACAGTACCCTCCCGTCATTCCGTTGGCGACGACTATAACACCAAGATAACGTGAATACCAATGTTCAGGCTCTACTGTAAAATCACCAGGAAAAGTCACTCAGTCTCCAAAGCAGTTCTGAGAGGACAGAAAACGGCGTTTCTTCTAGTAGTTGTCTACGCATTTTTACTTTTCGGTCAATTTGTTTTCCCATTGGCGGTGGGAATATTCATCTCGTACTACAATATACGGTGGTTTATCGAAATGTCAGTTCACTTTTTATTTATTGTTCCGAATCATTCAACTTTTCTGTAGTTTGATATCGTTACTTTTCTGAAATGATGTCGGCATTGGGACACCTCCAAGTTCATACTACAATTTGAACTTGTGCACTGTCGATTTCTGTTCAAGGAGTTTGGTAGCGTGCCAAAACCAAAAAAAAATCATCCAGTTGTTCGGATAGTTGATAGCACATATTGTTAGAAGCAATTTTTGTGAACGAGTCTTGAACACAGCTTTTCAGAAAACTATTCGTTCTTATCCTGGGAACCCCCATTCTGTTACTGGGACCCTCTATCTGTGTCTCCTACTTCGTCCTCGTCAAACCGTACCGAACAGCCGTGATGAATATTCTTCGCCCGGGCAGGCAACTCAATGTGGACCAAACCATGGTCACCCGCACCCACCCTCTCGCGGGAAGCCCACTCTCCAGAAAAACGTCGGCAAAGAGATAGCGACAATTTTACACATATTTTTCATATTATGATTTTGTATCGAAGTTTGCTTTAACTTTCAGTTTTCCATCTTCTTATTATAGTTGCGGTCATGCCTACTGAGACTTGTCAGCATGCCAATGAGTGTTCCAGGCTATTTTTCACCACTTTGGAGTTTCACCACTTTGGATTCGTTAAGTTTCATAAGAACACGTAATTGAACGAATCTCTCAGAGAACTTATGTCTGCTCTAAAACATAGTCAGCCGAAAATCTTGACACGATGCCAATGGGTCTCAGTAGGAATGAAACGCACTATCTCTGTTGTCTATCATTTCTCACAGAAAAGTTATTAGTAAAATTATTTATTTTGAAATATACAGAGAAGATCCCGAGTTTGGTCCAACCAGTACCTTCACTCATTCAGGTTTTGTAAAAAAAAAACCAAATGTATCACTGAAAAAGTTTGGTATAGTAATGATAACCGTTTCGCAACAAAGTTTGATCCCAGAAGGAGAAAAGAGCCTACCATGAACAACTCCGTCTTCAATACTACGAAAAAGGATAGAACGTTGCAGTTCATTTTGAGAAAAAGTTTTGTTTGAAACATTTGGTTTCTTCGTTTGATCGATACTGTTCCAGTGATTTTCCTTTTCTCGATGTGTCATTGTCTATAACTACTTTTTGTTCATGAATTGTGTTCGTCTTTCTCTATGCAAGATTTTCTGAATGGAATGTTTAAGTAAAATGTATGTTTTTCATGTTCGAACGTCAAATTGATTCCAGTGAACATAATGCTTCATAAATAAAATTAAACATGAGTTATGTGAAATCTCCGTTCAACTGCGTAATAGCACCTGTCTGAAAACACATTGGAAAAGGTTGCGAATAATTAGTTCAGCAATGAAATACTTCGGTCGGGTGGAGAGAAATAGAAACTTTCCGAACCGTTGGTTATGAAACATTGATAAAAGAGTTTTTGTTGGTTTAAAAAGACCAAATGCGTGTGAAATTTAACACGTTGTACTTTGTTGTTCCATTAACTTATCTATTTTATAAGTTCACCAGATGGAAAACAGCAAAGAGGGATTGATTGTCTTATCTCATTGGGGTTCGCTTATTTTCATTAAAACTAGAATAGTTCAAGATCTCGGAGTTTCAACTATAACACATTCTCCAAAGTGTTCATACGACAACGAATACGAGAATAAATTGAAAGATAACCGAATATAATCTCTGCATACCGGAAAATGACTTAAAATGAGAGCGAACATTCGTTTAAAAAAGTATTCTCAGATACTTTCAAATTTTAAAAACTTTTTCATTTGAACACAAAGATAAAGCCAATTGATTACACCAACTATCTGAACGTGAACAACGTGAAGGCTATTGTGCCACCCAGAATGAACTAGTCTATTCATCAACTTAAAGGGGGACAGAAAGGAAAGTTAATATGGAAGAGCTCATCGAAAGAAACCGATAACTATAATTTTTAACTCAAACTAACGAACCTAATTCACATACGATTGACACGTGTTTGCCTGTTCTGGCGTGCGCAACGAGTTTAGGTACCCTGGGGTAGGGGTACCTTAACTAGCTTTCCTTTCTGTCCTCCTTAAATTACTTCACAAACTGTGACACATAGCAGTATTCCACCTCTGAGTAGTAGGAGAGGTATCTTGTCATCTTTGGTTACTCAGCTACATTTCAGATCATCCACGTAAAATCCGTCCGTGATGTAATGCCATCCATTTTCCGTACAATCGAGACCTACTGTTTTTTCACCAGTTCCAACAAACGCCCCGATTGACCTGAAATTCAGAGTTGAACTATGAAACATTGAGGGTCAGAACCAAGCAAAATTGAGAACGTCAAAGATTAGAGACTGCAAGATTTGAACTCATCCTCAACTCGTACGATCAATTTAGCAGGCAACGCGGGAGCGGATTCAAAATAATAATAGGGCAATATGTCATAGAAAATTGGCTATTATCGATGACTTAGTAAACTACTATTACTAAAATGTACAGTAGTGAGTTACTATCAATTCAATAACTAAATTGTGATAATTCACTGAAAGACTATTGAGAAGATAGTAAACTACTACTATTTGATGTGTCAGTGAACTATCACTATTTGAAAAAATCTTACTGAACTGTTACTAAACTATTAGTGAACTATCACTGAACTACCAGCTTTCGAGCTTGAAATGTGCAGTGAAGTAAGAGCAATGTTCATTTCTCTCAATTCTCCACTAGAAGACGGTCAGTAAGTTTTTTCGTCCTGTTTTCATTTTCTCAGAGGGGTTCAACTGATGATAACCCAACCCTCTGAGAAAACCCAAAATCGTCTTGAATCAGAGTCAGAACGGTTCTGAGTATATTTCTTACTGAGCACATTAACTTAATCACACCACCATCCAAAAGTCCTAGTGACACAATTATATTTTGTTCAAATAAAATAACCTAATATCACTGAACTGTTAGTAAATTAGCACTAAACTATTGATAACCGTTCCATGGAGCTAATGTCGGTAGTTTAGTGATCAAATGTTTCTCATTACATGAAGATCGAAACCTTTTTCTGAGTTGAACATTCTTTGGATTTTTGCATTCCCAGTACATTCCACATGAATTGTCCAAGTAGTTCCGGCGGAAACTGTAGTGAAAGGGACCGTTTGGTACCGGAAGATCTCGACGCGCTTGCCTTCTTGAATAATCAGACGTGTATATTTCGTTTATTGGCCATTGGGTGAACATTGGCAGCTCCAGACAGCTATCGCACATACCTTAACAAGAGAATTAGTTGTGTTAGAGTATGATGACAGTTTTGTAGTTTCATCGAAGACTTAATGCATCCAATGATGAAAAGAAGGGGAACCATCGGCCATATTCACAAAATTCGCAGCCCCTTTTATTTGGGTTCTCACGTTCTTGCGTATTCTAGCGTTGTGAACATAAAAACTAGTCAATGGTCATTATAAAAAGGCCAATGTTGTATTATTTCGCTCTGGACAAAGCCCGTGTTGTGCTTATTATCACTCGAAAGTACCTTTGTAGGTATTGACCAGAGAAGATGACAGATTTGCGATATCTTTCGGGCATTCCGTTGCACCTCGCACCTTCAACCACCCAAGTTCATTTGAAGAAGAATTCTTCAGACCAAACGGATCATAGTAGCACACTTTGTCCCCGCCCTGAAAACATTCAACATAGAGAGAAGAGATTGAGAGAGAAAACGTTCAGTAGAATTAGCAAATAGAATAGTATAACATAGAATTGATCTATTCGTAATGTAGCACGTGACTTTCACATAACATGTGGCACTCCGAATGAGTAAATGAAAATAAAAGTAGAGAATTGTAGTCATAGAATACTAGCAGTCAAACATTCGAACCACAACTCAGACATATTGTGATCTCTTTCCAAGCTTCTGACAGATGAAAAAGCTTGTGAGCGGTGGACCACATCAAATATTTCTACAAACAGAAGAAAACAGTTTGAGAATAGGAATTAAAAGAACGAACTCTTCGAACATGGCATTGCAGGTTTCTGTTACACAGCAGGTTTCCATTGAACAATTGGAGACACGCAATGTTCGGTTGTAGTGTTGAACACTTTCCTTGGTCCCGTGGAAGACCCATTCTTCCGGTATGATAGTATTTGAAACATAACAAAATAGTTATTCAACGCATTCATGTATTTGACACATTGTATCACTTGGTATCCTGTAGCTGTAAAACACAGTTTTCAGAAGACCTACCAGAGTGAAGAAGCTGGTCTTAAAGAATCCGTCCCTCTCTAATTTTCACTTCTGAGTTAACAATCTGACCCTATGGCAAATGAAAAACTATTATCAAAAATATCTACTTTTATATCCCTATCTTGCTTCGTTTTCTCAGAAAAGCGGCTCACGTAATGACACCGATAGGGGTGTTGCGTACGGGGTATGCTCAAAATAGCCTATATAAGTGCAAAAATGATTTTTAAACACTTCATCTCATACAAATACACAATAAAAGACTAAAAAATGAAAATAAATCTGGATGTAAATGAACCAAGTCAAGTTGCGTCACAGTGAAAATGTTTATGTCCCCTCCTTTATTGCTTGATATTATGCAAATTTTACAAATTTTCAATTAGAAAGTTTTTCATGGTCGATAGGAAGCCATTGAGAAACTTTTCTGAGCTTTTTAAATTTTTCGTGAAGCTGAAATTATAGCGGGACGGTTTCTTTAAGTGACCAAGATAGTGTTCATATCAAAACGCTTGCCTTTTTGTGAAGAAACTCTTCACAAACCGAACAAAAATGATTGTGACGACGTTGATGTGTTACTATTCGGGCAAGTTTACTACTTTAAAGACTCCTACAGTACGAATCGATTGTTATTCTCTCTCACATAGAGTGTTAACGAAATTTTGCTTCAAATGGGGGTTGACATTATGAAGCAGGTAGACTTCATTGAGGTACAGTTTTTCTCAGTGCATTGAGTCTCAGTGCTGATTATGGTTACTATATCTGAGATTACAAACTTACCGCAAGAACTATGTGTGCTAGAAAGAGCAGCCACATCCGGCAAATTGTATTGCGAGAATGGAAAGTAGTTTAGGGATGAATTCCATCACTGAAAATTGGTACTTTTTCTATACCTAGCGACTAATTGAAAATGTCAGTACGGATAGTAAGAGATGTTTCCCGAAATACACTAATAGCGTCGACCGAATGTGTTTCGTATGACAACATTTATGTCATGTGAACTGACAGTTGTTAACTAGTTGCCAGGTAGGACGAAATTGACTTTTAGTCTAATTGAGTTCGTTCCCAAACTGCTTTTCAGTTTCAGAAAACACACCGCTACATGTTGTTCCATTTTCTGACAAGTATCCTTTTAGCTGTGAGTTTTCATACGAACATCTCACTGAAACTTACTTGTTCTTCCAACGGCAAGCCTATACGGTATATGGGTGGTTGTTGTTTGATAGTTTGGGTGAGTTTGGGTGGTTGATAGTGAGTGTTTGGGAGTGTGACGAGATAAAAAAATCTGGAGGGCAGTCAGGGAACACCATCTCGAAACGAAATGAAGTGAACTAAATAAATCTTGAATCTTGAAGCTTGTTTGATCTCGTCGCTATCCTGTCAAAATTGTATGGTTTGTATCTAAATCAAACTACAACGAAAATGTAGTCATTTCCTATGTTATTCATCAAAACACCAATATTAACAGTAACTAAGCCAACGGCCATTACAAAGTTGGATTACAACTTGACGCCAATGTATCACCCGTTTTTATGTTGCGCAAAAAGGTACCGTACATCTATAACGTGCAAAGTTGATAATTTTTGGAAAATGAAAAAAGTCATCCGTTCTGTTTTGAGATAAAAATTCATACCTGAGTTCAAAAAACCACATTATTACGGAACAAAATAGAAGCGAACAGGATTTGGGTTACTGTAATGTAGCAGTCCATAATCTATCACTGCTTTGTAGTTTTCATGATATTTATAAATCTTCCTACTCAGATTTCATATTGGTAATTTTGGCCATGTTTTGAATATGATTTTGTAATTTTATGGACATTTTGAAAATTTTGTACGTAGGTGAACTCGGCGGTGTATGTACGTGCGCGTGATCGCGCCGCATTTTTGAGAACACGGAGCAAGACAGGAAGTTGACACCTATATGAATGATTCTGTTTTTTTAATGTGAACAGTATCGACTAATCAGCTCAAACCTCCAAATTAAAGAGGAACGGTCCCTTTAATATTTTTTCTCCGCGACTTCAAAACGATGAGGCTTGGAAAATTTTTGTGAATCTAGCCCCATCATTCTCAGTATATTCATCATTTCACCGGCGAGTTCATTCGCGAACCGGTCACTGGAGAACCAAACCGACAGTACCGAGAGAACCGACCAAACCGCGCATTTTAAACCGATGGGTTCATTTAGAGGTTTGAACCAAACCGATATTAATCATGATTCAAATACGGCGTCAGAATACTTTCGAATTTTTAAGGAAGGATGTTTCTACCAACCTACCAAGGGCCGTCTGCAAATGCAGGATGGAACCGTGAGGATGGGCGGTTGTTCATTCGAAATCTGCTGTCAGTTCGACATCTGCAATGCATTATTCGAGGAGTTGGTTCATTTATTTCATTCAAACTAAGGCTCGACACTACTCTCTTTCTCTAATTGAATAGCAAACAAACGCCTTAGAAGCACTGCGCCTATTTTCTGTGAATAGCACGTTGTTAGGAAGTGCAGCTCGTTGAGACCGTAAACAGTTTGAGGAACTCTGAGTTTTTCTCTCTTTCTCTCTCTCTTTCTTTCTCTCTCTCTCTCTATCTCTCTCGAGGAAACTACTATGAATGTACTTGGTCATTTGGCAGGGAGGGGCCACGTTTGGTACAACTCTAACAAGACCAAACTGTTTTTGATGATGTGACAGTTTCAGAGTCGTATTTCCATCTGCATACACAGTGTTCGATTGAACTACAAACAAACTAGAACTAGACATTTAGAGCTGTGATCTGCTTTTTCTGAGGTTATCAGTTGCCTATTTCTCCAACACTCACCCTAATTTCAAGATAATTTCTTGTCAGAGCAGGCGAGACGTGGTGCTATGGTCGTCGCCCACGGAAAGGCGGAAGGGTACGGTATATCTCACTTTCCGCTGTGTACGCACACATGTCTTCGATTCCAAAGCTTGCCGGCTGTGTGCTCTAGTAGTGCAGTGGTTGACGCGCTGCTACGAATCTTTTGCTCGCAGGTTCGATCCCGACGAGAGACAGAAATTATTAGATTTGGCACTTACTATATATTGGTCCGTTTGATCTGGACACTTCCTCGACCGAAGTTGGGTGGTTGAAAGTGAAGGGAGCAACGGAGTGTCCCGCGTCTACAGTCAATATCTCGAACTACAAAGGTTATCTCGAATAGTATCACAACATAACCTGGGAGACTTGGAGGGGAAGTGAAAAAACATAATTGACTTTGTTCACAAATACGACCATAACTCCACTTATTACTCTATAGTAGAATGAACTATTCGCGCCGTGGAGTTTTGAGAGATCCAAATCGAAGGTTACACTGATCAGTTCATGTAGAAAACAACGGGCGGCGTGACAATCCCTCCAATACAGTGAGAAGTTCATATAAATTTCTCATGAGATACCTCATGAGTTATTCGTGAGATTTCTATGTTGTAGCATTGCAATTAATGGAATCTCATGAGAAGCTCATGCGAAGAGCCCATGAGCTATCTCCTGAGATTTTTTAGGGATTGCTACGCCGCCTGTAATTGATGGAGTGAGCCGTATGCATACTACTTATCCGTGTCCGACCAGTGGCCGTATTTTGTAAGCTCAAATAGCTCAAATAGCTCAAATAGCCGGGTGAGCCATTTGAGCAGATCCTCAATAGAATAATACTAAATCAGGTTACAAGTATTTCATTATATTTTGTGCTAATTAAGCGCAGGTTGTTGGTTTTAAATATCCGCACGATAAATATCAGAACAAGGGAGTAAGAATTTGTAGTGCACTATTTGAATTTCGCTCAAATAGATTACCCTGCTATTTGAGCTAACAAAATACGGCCACAGGTCCCATTCAACATAGTATGTTTGCTAGAGCTCCGGGCATATTTATCTCATAATCTCTCGCTCTGTGAACTATTTTTCGCGAAACTCGAGACTATGTTGGAAAGAGACAGACAGGGAAGAAAAAACCGGAACGCTAGTGAAAACGAACTCCGGCGTACTTTTTCTTACTAGCAAATGTGTTTGAAGATGTTTGCGATCCGGGATGTCTCGAACTGCCGTTGTTCACCCAATATTCGCCTGACCAAGTATACTCTTCTGGCACGTCACGATTCGAAAGAATGGGAGCAGGAGCGTCGGGCTACAGTTTAGAGAGACACTACATTGCGGACGACTGTACATTACAAAGAAAGTGTGAAACTTCCACAAATGTATACCTGAAAAGAAGGAAAGTAATGTTCGACTTGTGAATTCATAGTGGTTCTTATTCTGACTAGGACGTTTGCAGCGTGTCAATGAAAAACGCTGTTGGGTGTTTCAAACTCAATCTTTTTAGAAGATCAATTTTTCGTAAGCAGAAACTCTTTTCTGAATTCCATGCGAGCATTCGTTCGGATTTCTCTGCCGTGAATATATTCGGGCTTTCACTCGCCTGTTTGAGTTTGGTTCATTGGCGTATATTTGCGGTTCTCGTTTGTCGTGTTGAGGTTTGTACGCAAAATAATAGAAGGATTGTTATCAAACGAATATTCACGGGAATGACCATATAACCTCATAAGAACGGGTTATAACCCCCCCCCCCGTATTCTGAGATGGGGAGCAGGTCTGAAGTTCAGGTGATTCTCGTACAGATTCTCTAGGCGTTTGTGCACCGGAGAATAACTGAATTGATTTAATACAACTTTCGAAGAGCAACAAATAAAGTGAATTGATTTCTAATAGTTTTTGGGAATATAAACAAAAATTGTGTGAAGTTTTTGAGACCAAGAATATATTGGAACTGGATACCTACAGTACTTGACAATCAGTTTGGTCTGCGAAGTGTTCGGTACAGGTTACATCGCTGAAAAAAACTATTTTAATGTATGGGATATAATCCCATCAACATTTGCATAAATATTCTGCGAGGCTTCTCATCGGCTGAGACCGTTTTGATCTCTGAGAAAGTTTGCCTAAATGCACACTACCTGATAGAACCCATATGTTTTCAGTGGTTGTTGTAATAATAATAATTCATTATCCATGTAGAATGACATCAACAACACTTAAATCAAAATTACGTACGTGATGAATGGATTTTAACGAAAAAAATACATGAAAAACCTATTGTTAAAATGGAACGATTGATTATGAGCACCTAGGTCGTATTATTGTAGTGGGAAATGTGGGGTTAAACATGGTAACGGAAACCGTAAACATCAAAGTACGACTGGGATATGGCTTCAGCAATGGTTGTGTAGATTGTTGTAAACAAAAATAACTGTATAAGACAGATAGTATTCTGTAGTTTTTCAGATTTCGATAATTTTTCAGAGTAGAAGCTGCTTCACTGGATTTTGTCAAACATTCCATGCGATCCGGAATGACATGTGTCCATCGGTCGCTAGGTGAAAAAGCTGACTTCAGTGAAATGTATTCCATCCCGAACTAGTTCGCATTTCCACGAAACATTTCGCTATATGTGGTTGTTCTTTCTGACGCACATCCTTTCAACCGTAAGTTGACATATGACCGTCATATTAGCCGACAATATTGGTTGTCAACTCGAGTAATCAAAAATAAATTTTTTTGTACGCATACAAAAAATATCATATCTACCTCGAGTTAATCCTTTTTGCCGGGTGTTCATCACCTTCAATGAACATTCATAACTTCCCCAAAATCTCTTGGTCTTTCGTACATTCTCAATAGTTTGAGTTCATGACTTCGTCTGGGTAGTTGAAGATGAACGGCGCAATCGATTGTCCCGCAACTACAGGCCATATATCTGAAGATACGTGTTATTTAGGAGGGGTGTTTCTACCAGCAAACCAGGGGAAAAGTGCAACTTGAAGACGGAACTTTGATGAGAGCCGACTGTTCATTCGAGATCTGCTGTGAACTCGACGCTTGCCACGCAGTATTCGAAGAGTTCGTTTGCTTTAGGTGTTCGAAATAAACCAATAGGCAGTGATTAAACTATCTTCGTAGTTTGATGCTAAAACACACTAGTACCAATCACAATCAGACTACAAACATGGAAAGAACAACATACACCGTATCCCCTTTTCTTTTTTCAAAATACTTTCAAATCTAGGAAATCCGAAGAGATTTGTAGATTTTGATGGTTCAGGGCAGAGGAAAAAGTGTGCTACTATGGTGCGTTCGGTCTGAAAAATACTTCCTCGGCCGAAGTTGTGTGGCTGAAGGTGAACGGCGCAACCGAATGTCCCGCTTCTACAGTCAATCTGTCTGATGATCTACTGGCCACCTACCAAGGTAACAGAATAGTTCGACGACACTACTCGTGAAGGAAGAAGGGTGAACTTGGTTCGCAAAACACTACAATTTACTAGTGACACGGTGATAGATTTGTGAGGGGTATAAACTCAAAATAGAGGTTGCAGTGACGGTTTCCTAAAGAAAACAACTGTAATTAACGTCTTTCGCTGCGTGCACAATTTTTTTGCGTCACTAATGTCTAAGTCAAAACAGACAAAAGCAGAAAAGAAAATCCAGAACGCCAATGAAAACGACCGCCGACGTTATTTTCCTTACTATACTAGAAGAAAGTTGAATTGTCACGTAAGGTTTGCATTCTAATAAGGAATCGTGCACTTTGTTATTGCACGGTTCTGAGTGCTAATGTGTTTACCATGTTTCACGTAACTGTGCAATTTACTAACAGTATAGCTAATGTTTCAAGATGTTTGTGATCCGGGATGTCTCCAACTGCCGTTGTTCTCTCAATATCCGACCGACCGAGTATTTCCTGGTGGATCTATCATCAAATGGGAAACAAACGGTGATATGAGTGATACGGTAGCGGCGATATACAGTTTGGAGAGACACTACACCGCCAACAAATGTTCACTGGACAGATGGTGCGTCAGAGAAAGTTCACCTGAGAAGGAAGTGAGCCATTTCAGACTCTATTGGTCGTATTTTGTAGCCGGGTAAGCAACTTAAAGAAGGACGATTATGTGGTCCAATCGCAACGGTTCAGGCCTTTAAACTGCAATACCTTTTTCAATTTCAGTTTAAAGGACCGTTGACACGAGATTGGACCACATAATCGTCCTTCTTTAAGAGAAAAAATTGAAAAACAGAACTTTGATCGAGGTCTGAGGGGATTTAGTTTATGATATTTTTCACATGCAGGTTTACATATAAACAAGTGAATGTCAGAAAAAAAAGTGTTTCCAACCTAAACATTTTCGTAGAGACTTCGACTTAGTGAAGGGTAGTTGTGGCAAAAACCGTATAAGCATGGTTTTGGTTCACATTCAACATCATTATAATCGATGATTTTACAGTGCACATTCAAACTTTCCTTTGACTTATTGTTGGTTTTACTGTTTAAGCCACACACGAGGTAGTAGGGGGTTGCTTAGAATCCCCGTGAAATCCTCTGGAACGTCACCACAATCAACAAAACATCTTATAATCGTTGTCAACGGAAAGGCGGGAGGGTACTGTATATCTCACTTTCCGCTGTGTACGCACACATGTCTTCGATTGCAAAGCTTGCCCGTTATGTGCTCTATTAGCACAGTGGTTGGCGCCCTGCTACGAATAGTTTGCTCGCAGGTTCGATACCTGTGAGAGACCGAAATTCATAGATTTGGTGCTCACTATACCACCTCGTGTTTGGTTCAAGCCAACAATATACTACCATAATGCTTCATCAACAGTAGGACAAGAAAAAATCGCATTGACTGATTCGTTTTACATCATTACTCTTGGCCTGAAAATCAACGGGTTAAAACCACCAACACAGCGATATAAGCCACAATTCACCGAACATTCTTGTCCAATTTCAGGTCAACCGGGACAATCTTCTCAGGTGGTAGTAGGAATGCATTTCTCACATGTACCGGAAATGCATGGAGGTACGAAGAGGATGGATCTCTCATTGATGATATGACATGTGCCTAGAAGAAGAATACTAGTACTCAATGAAAATTTGAATATGAAAGAGTATTGTTTCAAATATACTAATATGTAGTTTGTTGCATTCTCACTAGGGTTGTTAATCGATTATGAAAAACCGAATATTTCGATTTTCGACTTTTGAGCCATTTTGAAATTTCGATTCGATTCGATTTCGATTTTGCGTATGTTCGGAAAAAACCGATTATTTCGATTTTCGACTTTCGGGCCATTTTGAAATTTCGATTCGATTCGATTTCGATTTTGCGTAGTTCGGAACAAAACCGATTATTTCGATTTTCGACTTTTGCTATTTAATGGAAAGCTCACTCCATAGGCTGGATATATAGAGTGAATGCGCTATACTCTCATCAGAACTATCGTATGATGCTTTCAAAAAAAAAATCGAAATCTGACCATTTTTCAAGACTAGAACACATTTTGAACACATTTTGTCTAATCTCGGTTTTTCGAGTTTTGACTTTTTTCGACTTTTTTCGATTTTCGATTTCGATCTTAACAACCCTAATTCTCACTGAGGCAAACTGCCATCGTGCCAACATTTTCGGATGACTATTTCTTAGGGCAAACATTTGAATTCCGAAAGTTTCTTTTCATGTTTTTCTGTGAAACTGAACCACCGCTCACAGAGCAACTGTGATTCCGTTTTCCGTAGATAAATTGAATATACTGCTTGTTGATTTGATAAATGATCTTACATACTCGAAAGACTACTGTAGAAAGTTGCCGATTGGTGAAACGGAGTATATATGTATACTGATATATGCCACACTATTATACATAGGCCACATAAAATGTGCAGAAATAGTTTTATTCCTACGTTGATTTATACCTCACATCTACCGTGTTTGAAGCTCAGTAGTCTTTCGAATTATAAATGCACTGAATTCAAAAATACTATGACAGAGTGCAGAATTCCTGATATTTCTCTAGGTTTCGCCTGACTATTTCATCTTTCATGTTTTGTGCTACATGCTGTAATATTATAAAATCTTCCCCATCTTTTAATATCATATTTGCATTCTTTCCCGTCGCTTCGTTACGAGGTGGTAATCATGATACATGTTAGAGATATCATGAACACAGTGAGATACATTTTGTTTCTTATTTATTTGTTTTTATTTGTCGTAGGCATATCTTCGGGCATTCACCTCTCTTAAGGGTAGGTTTTTTGAAAATTATTTGCGCTTCCTTGTTTATCATGTTAAGGTTTTCAACAATACATTATGATTGCATGCTGTTGAATGGTACTTTCGTATTGAATTCCCAACTGAGTTCGATTCATAAGAGTTGAATTGTGGTTGGCATTCGTTCACGAAAAATAAGAATGAAAATCGGAACTATTTTCGAACAGTCACTTATAAAATGAATTAATATGAACAGAATTGAAATGATTCTGAGAATCTAAAGTCAATTTCAATTGAATGTCAGAGACTTTCAAGAATTGATTAAAGTTGGATACCCACACTACTTCACAACCAATTATCTCCGCATGGTCTCTCTATAAGATAAATCGCAGAAACGAAAACAGTCCGTTGTTTAGGATGAATCCTTCTATTTCTGACAGATCTTCCCAATTTGCGCTGAAATGCGTACTTTTTAGAAGAACTTCAGTATTTGCAGTAGTTAAAGTGGATATTTCCGTTCACATATAATTTTTATTTGGGAGCTGTTTCACTGTCTGCCGTTCAGCATTTATGTACTTCGAGACTACATTCGTCAATTAGTCGCTAGGTGAAGAAAAAAACTAAATTTCGGTAAACTGACATGCATTCCCAAAATGCTTTGCATTCTGAACAGAATACTCCGGTATATGTGGTGGCTCTTTCTTCTGAACATACTTCTAACTGTGAGTTGACGTATGAGAATTTGATTAGGATTATTACAATGTGGACCCAGTATCGGAAATAAACAGGTTTCTCCTTATTTTCTCATGGGTAAGCTGAAATATCCCGGCTTCTCTGTCTCTCGGTGTTAGAAATGTCTCAGCAAAGTCTACTCCGGCAGAGTTTAAGAGCAAAGCAGTAGCAAAAATTATAGGAGACACAGGCTTTAATAGGACAGTTGTACCTACCCACCAAGTTCCTATACAAAACTTGACCTGTTCCGCAAATGTAGTAGTGACCCTTGGAATGTTACAAAATACGTCACACATCCACACGTCGCACAACCCGGTGAAAAACCAAGTTTCATCAACTTGAACATGCTGAATCACTCAAACTCTTCCCGTAACTGATACGTTCAATTTCCGGCCACTGAGATATTACCAGATTCGATCCTCTGGCGGCGTACCAATCCTTCCAACCCCTCATGAGCTCATGAGACTCAAAAACTCATGAGGTATCTCATGAGTTTTTCGAGGGACTGGTACGCCGCGTGCTACGGCGTCTGCCTACTTTTGTATTGTTCAGGAAGGATGTTTCTACCAACATACCAAGGCCAGAATCCAACTCGAAAACGCGACCGTACGAACGGCCAGTTGCTCATTCGAAATCTGATGTGAAACCAATAACTGCAATGCCGTATTCGAAAAGTTCGTTTGTACATTTCAAGCAAAAGAGAACACATTGTCCTATTTGTAACTTTGTGCTGATTTCGATTGGCCCATTTACCAATTACCGTTGGCCATCGGTTAGCTATATGAAAACTGTATCACACGTTTACTTGTTAAAATCAGTGGGTTGTGCAAGCACAGATTGAAACTCGATAGATCAACGTTAGATTGCTAGTCGCTAAAATGGTACGGAATCAAGTAAGTTAACTCGCAAACCAGTACACTTGTCTCCGAATCACAAGTTTCGTTTGTTGACGTAACAACAGAGTACCGTTTTTCATTTACGTACTCTTTACAACTATTAGAACTTTCTAGGACAATTTCTTCCAATTGCTTTCTAATTTTTCTGTATTTGAACCTCTTTGACGGTACTTTTGTGATTGTTCAGATCGGGAGAGAAGGTGTGCTATTCTGATCCATTTGGACTGATCACCTCATCCACCGATGTTGGGTGGCTGAAGGTATGGGGTTCCAGTAGTGGTTTTATCTGAGTGTGAACCCGATGGGATAAAACTACAATAACAGTGAAATAGTACCGCAGTTACCACAGTTTATTTTGTTTAAATTTTTTGTTAAATATGGTTCACAGGGTTCTTTTCGAGTTGAGCCCTTAGTGTGAACCTTTCCCCAATGAAAATTCCTGGCTTGAAACGACTTAAAAGAATAAAGTTAAAATATCTGTAGAAATTGGAAAATAATTTTGGGTTGTTAATCGAGTTGAAAATTTCGACTTTTTCGAGTTTCGAGTTTTTCGTGTTTCGAGTTTTTCGAGTTCTGAAATTTTCGAGTTTTTCGAGTTTCGAGTTGAACTCAAAACTCGAAATTTCGAGTTTCGAGTTCAAAAAATTCGAGTTTTAAGAGTTTCATAAAATTCAAGTTTTTCGGGTTTTGAGTTTTTCGAGTTCTAAAATTTTCGAGTAATTAGAGTTTTTTCGAGAGTTTTATTTTTAACAACCCTAGTGCACGGTGAAGAGTGCCACTGAAGGGGTTGAATGAAGCGTATGGCAATATGTCAAATTAGAACCCAATCATCTTTTCAAAGGTGACCGGTGCCGGTGAATGCCCCTCATCTACAGTCGATCTACCCTTCTCTTTGCTCGAGACCTACAAAGGTATAGTTCGTTTCATTCGCACTGGGACCCATTGGCATCGTGTCAAGGACAAATTCTTAGAGCACACAGTATTATCTCAAAGATGTTTTTTACGTTGTTGTATTGCTAAACAACCGCTAACATAAACTTGGGTGTTTTATTAGTTCGGCATAATTTAACGCAATTCTATACTAGAAGTAAATTGAATAGTCCCGTTATGTTAACTTTCTAATGAGGCATCGTGCACTTTGTCAATGCACGTTTCTGAGTTGCTGTGTTTGACATGTTCACGTGACTGTGCAATTGACTGACAGTATACCTCTTTCGAACTGGCAAATTCCCTATTTGAAGATGTGTGCGATGCGGTTTGCCTGGATCTGCCAGGATTCACCCTAACCCGGCCAACGAGGGACACTCCACCCCGTTCTCAAAATACACCAGAGGTCGAGATCTGGTTACCTACGGAACCGGCGTCGACAATTACAGTCTAGACAGACACTATGCTTCCGAGGAGTGTGAACTGTACTGGCAGGGCAAATTTCCCAAGACGGTTCACTTGAAAAGAAAGTAAGTTGGAGTTTGATGAACAAGTTTATACCTATTCTTTTCTATATGGTATGTATAAGAAAAACTCATAAAATTCAACAATACAGTTTTCGAACAATTGAACTTGAAACTTGCGTAGAAGGAGTCGGTAGTAGAAGACACCGGAAACTGTACCGGAGTAGACGGATCGAACCGGGTCCTGTGACGGCCGATTTTGACTAACCATAATGTTAAGGTGGGGGTGAGTGGAATTTCAAATAAGAAGCCGAACTAACATCTATCTATAGGGAACAAATAGAATAAAATGAATTTTTTAGGTGATAATGAAATGTGAAGGTAAATATTAAACAAAATAACGAAAACTTGAAATTCACGTGTGGATTCGAGTTAACTATTTATTTCGCAGTATTCGAATTTAATATTATTTGTATTTTGAATCCAAATATTTGTGAGAACACTTTATGGCGCTCTTTTACTCATAGTTCTATTCTCTAGGCTCGTGCGCTCGTGATATGCAAAATATCCTTCTCAACTAAAATCTCCGTTTTCAAAAATGTTCTCACCGCATTCCAGGACAAGCGGGACTTTCGTTGGAATTCAAAAGGAACAAGTGAATTTGGTTTGCACGGAACATGGATGGCAGTACAAGGATGACGCATACTTCGTTGAAGATGTAAAATGCAACTGAATCGCAGAAACAACTCATTCATTAATGTAGGACGATTATGTGGACCAATCCCGACGCATCGGTCCTTCAAACTGCAATTGAAAAATGTATTGCAGTTTAAAGGACCGAAGCGTTGGGATCGGATCACATAATCGTCCTTGTACTGTACGTGCATAGAAACATTACACCTTATTTCTTTGGCTTCGTAATTACTTCCTCCAGTCCTAGTGCATTCTTTGTTACATAAGTTCTTCTATTTTGGTTTGGTTCTTTATTTCCGTATTTTGTGAAGGGATACTGTTTTACTCGAATAAATTTTGGGCGCATGGTGTTATAGTGGATAGTGCATGATCCCCATCTCCAAAGTTTAATTTGTTTGGTTTCATGATGATATGTTTGAGTTCAAACTACAATCAGATTCATAAATCTGTGGAGCAGTGTTTGTAGTTTGATTCCGTTCCGGCCAAAATGCGTGACTTTATGAGTGTTTCGAGATCAAACTACAACTCTCAATGTCTTCCCCTACGTATCTCTATCTGCCTGTGCTCCCCTTTTGCTACTCTCATCCTTTTAACGTCTGCTCTCTTATCCAACACTGTTTCCCGCTCAGCCCACCCAGATATTACATTTATAACAATAATGCAGATGTGTTCACAAAACCCCCGCTATCTCTATTTATTCTCGTTCCTTATTCAACTGTTGTTGGTGTTTTGGTAAACTAGTCCACCACATATTAATAATTGAATCTCGCGAATTCCAGAAAGTTAATTTGATTGGACATAAATGAAGTAGAATAAAAAAAACATACTCTGACTACATTACTGTTTTAGTTGAATAACAGTAGTTCCTTTCCCAATTTCAGGTTTTTCACGGAAAAATCTTAATTGTTTGTTTTTTTTTTGTTTCCAAATTTAGGAGAAAAGGAGAAGATGATATATAATATATGTATTACGATGCAAATATATCACATATTCCTTCCATCAAGCCTTCAATTTTTAATCATCACCTCTTGAAAACATGCTCTAACCACATGCCACACCCAAACAGCTGCAGTCTCATTATTGACCTAGTTATCAATGCCAATGTTTCATTAAACAAACATACCTCCAGTTGTTTTTTTGAGTAAGTATTGCAAAACCTCTGTTTTTTTTACAGTTGCTGTTGAAATTTTCGCTATAAAATTTAATTTTCTGCATTAATGACTTCATAAAAGTTGGTGAAAAAAGTTATAAAATCAAACCACAAACTAACAGCATCGAAAAAAGATTTCTTTCAGTTTTCGTGCGAATTCACTTAAAGTGTCAGGAATGGTCAAGGTTTCTCGTAAAATTTCGTTCGTTGGAGTGTCATAGGGAGTAATATTCGTCAACTTCCCATCACGTGACATATACACGTTTGTTTTACATAACACTTTAACCTAGGATATCAGGTGAACTTTCCTTTCCCAATCAGATTATCACGCTAACTTCTCATGAAATTACCAGACTTCTCATGGTGATAACATTAACCTCTCATACGGGATCTTCTCACGAACTCATGTGTCCTCTCCATTGGCCCACGTGAACTTCTCAAAAGCTCACGTGTCTTTCTCACGAACTCACGTGACCTCCCCACCTCTCAATGAAATCGCTACCTATCTAGTGTTTCCGCTTGTCGGATACCCTGTCTCTCTATCTAATTGTCCTTCTTACCGCCAGTTGTGAGGGGGTAATATAATCCCTTCCCTTAGCAGAGAAAGGGGCGTGGCCTGACCCCTGCGCACCCAGCCTCTCCTCCGCCTTTAAAGACGCTTCTCTCTTTATTCCCCAAACATCTGTTTCTAGCTTCAGTTATCGAGATTCGCGAGAAGTTGTCACGTTTTCAAAGCTTAAGAAATAAATAAAAAATCGATTTTCATCAATTCATTCGGTTTAAATTGCATTTAACATCTGTTTCTAGGTTCACATATCAAGATTTCCTAGAAACTGTCGAATTTTCCTGGCTTACAAAAGACGAAACTAATTTTTACTAATTTATATTACGTTTCTTCATTTTTGAAAGTTATACATCAAAAAAACGTGCTGAACTCGTATCAAACAATATTTCACCGAAACTTCGAACAGTAAAGTAAATTTTTTGTGGTTCTCTAAACCATTGACATTTTAAACAATTATCTCGAGTTTCTACAAGATTTTTCTCCAGAGACAAGTTCAACTGGTACGCTTCTCTATAGTGATCTATTTCTCAAGCTTAACCAGTGTGAATATTGTGAGATCTTGTAACTTGACAACTTCTCTTTTTTGCTATTTTATCATTTATTCGAAAGACCTAGTTTACCAGGTGATCTTAGCCTTTGTATAGTTTTTATATTCATTCTGAAAAAAGTTCACCTTCGTTCATTCATGATGAAAACCGTCATTTCTGCTCGATTACCCGATAGAGCCGCTGTGAATGGCAAATTCTGTTAGTGGCGTTCGTTCCAAATTGCCTGAGGCGAAATAAGCCCATTCAACACTTTAGCTCAACGCATCGAAAAAAGAGTTGGCTAACCCATTTAGAACGCTTTCATGCTGCGTTTGGCTCAGTGATTGGGCGGCTCAGGAACTTTATAAGATATTTTTTCGCCAGTCCAGTCAACGAAGTAAGGTGTTATTTATAGGAAAAATAACTATACTCTCTCTCATTCTTTTTGTGGTTTACTCTTTCTCTCTAGCTGTCTTTCTCTCTCTGTTTCTCTCTTCATTTCTTCTCTCTCTTTCTTTCTCTCTCCATCTCTTTCTTTCTCTTTCTCCTCTTCTCTCCAAATCTCTCTTTCTTTCTCTTTTTCACAACTCCACTCTCTCGCGTATCTCCCATTCATACCCCTTTATCCGGGCTCGAATTTCATTTCTCATGCTTCGCAAACACTATTCCGCGTACGCAAACTAGTTACATTTTCCCGCCTCTTTTATTGACAGCCATGAGTTTTACTGGCAAAATAGGTTGATTTTAGCGCCTTTATCAGTTTATCTCTAATCCTTACCACAAACAACTTGCGTATTTACAAAAAGACATGTTTGTAAAATGGATGATTAAGTTTGTACATCTCAATTTGTAGAAATACTGTTTCAATTCAATGTGAATTCACGTTTTATTAAAATAATAATAATTATTTTTATTTTTATTCTTTTCTCTAATTTCAGCTGGAGCCGTGCCAATGACAATATAAGAACGGCGTATGCTATACTCACGTACTGTCTCTACACTATTTCTCCTGTATTCTTTCTGTGTATTACGAGGTTTGTCATAATTTTATCATATTAATATAGAACCGGAAAACTACAACATTCAAGGCCATTTTAAATATAGATTCGTAGTCTTTCAAGAGTTTTAAGCCTTTTTCTATCAATTTTTTCTCTTTTTCTTCTAGAAAATGTGCAAAATAGCCGAACATCCCTTCTATTGAATAATAGATTTGTCCTGGCTGACACAAATGGGCATTCCGCTCAAAAAAGACTTCAATCACTAGGGGGACATCTAGCCGCATTTCCGGTAAAAACGCTGAAACGGACGAATTTGTAGTTTGATCGGTCTACACATCATAACTTATTACCGTTTGAAGTTAATAATCCTTTTTCCGCGCAATAAAACGCTAAACATAACGACAATGCAGAGTTGTGGTTTAATGTGTTCACACAGCAGAAAGTGATATGCACAACTGAAACCAGTGAGATCAGACTACAAACACAGCAGCTTGTCGCCTCATCAGCAAAATCAGCGAGAAAACCAAACAATAGGGCCAATCCTAGAGATTCGGCGTTTGTTAAGTACCACTTTTTTCAAAGCTGCGAGTTGTAGTGGCAATGCAAGCATGAACTGATAACTCATTGAACGTTCTATAAGTTGGATGAAAAAAGACAGAAAAAAAGCTGAAAATACAAAATTACAAAACAATAGTTAGTGTCCCGATACAGGTGTTTGTTGTCTTAATTCATTTTCGCGTGTTTTATTTGGTTTTTATGTAATAAAATCTGCAACTAATATATGTACTCTCTTTCAAAATACATTTTCTATTGGGTAGTTACACATGAAGGTTTGATTATTCTCTCCCTGAGTAAACCCTCTACAAGGTTCACTGAATAATATTTCCGTAGTTGCTATTTTCTTTTGTATGTTTCTAATTTAAATACATTCTTTCTAGATACATTTTTTTAGGTTGTATAGTTATAATCAATGAGCGAAAAGGATTGATTATTTCCCTCTCTAAGTAAACCCTCTAATATCCACTCAACCATATTTCCGTAGTTGCATAATTTGACACCCGCCTATAGTGTTGATATCACATTGGGAACGCAGTCATGCATGCAAGTATACTAGGGAAAACATGCGAAAGTTAAAAAAATGGAAACAATTCGAAAACAGTTGATACTTTTACAACTCCAAAAGCTAAATTCTAACGAACATGTGTGATTTTGCTTCAAGTTGATCCGTTGAAACTCATTTTTACTCAAATCCACATTTCAAAACGGAGTGTGTTACAGCAAAATTGAAACCAATATTTTACATCTTCTCGAAACAGTTTTGTCATGATGTGAGTCTAAGTACGCAGTTTATACGTTTATACATTCCTAGTATAAAACAGTATTGATTTCAAACCTTCTTTTCATTGATTTTGTCTCCATGAATATAACACAGAAGATGTTCATTCCACCATTTGTGTCGGTCGTGTGAGGTGACCCCTCTCGATTGATTACTATGCCATCGCCTCGTCCAAAAATGGTACCACTTCGAACCCATTTTTCCACCCTTTTGAGTGAAATCAAAACACTCAACGACAAACTCGACTCTCTGACCCAATCTCTACCCACTATTATTCAATCCCAACTCCACCACTTCAATGATCGTCGCTGTCTCACTATTTATGGTCTACCAGAGGATTCTTCAACAAAGAAAAAGGTGAATGCAGTTTTCAATTTGGTATCCGTCTCTCCATCTAATATTTCCATTCTTCACCGTTTGGGTAAACCTCGTCAAGATGGTTCACCTCGTCCACTCAAAGTATCTATCAAAGATGGTATTCCGTTTCCTCGTCTAATAGATCTATCTACTGCTATGAAATCTGATGCTTCTATGTCAACTTTTCATGTTCGAAAGTTCGAGACTCCGGAACAGCGGAAGGCCGGATTCCTCGCCAGACAATCGAAACGAGACGCCGCCCGAGCTGAGGTCACCGACCAAACTACAACACCAGCACCGTCTGCCGATCCTATTCTGCCAAACGAAATGGAGTTAGTTGAACAAACTAGAAATGTCGTTTCCAATCTTGTCTCAGCATTTCCATCTCCAAACTCTATATCTCCTCGTTCAACCCATTTTGTTGGTCAACCTGCTATCCAAAGTCCCGTCCCTGTTGAAGTTACACAAATATCTGATGATCCTTCTCCTATGTGTGATTCACCATCCATAATCGACCCTCCACCGTTCCATGATGCTCTCGATGATGTTTCTTTGAAATGTGTAAATGACAATGTTGACATGTTGTATAATATGCACCTGAGTGGTGTTTCCATGCGTGAACGTTACAGCTGTTTCCATGGTTGCTATCAATTGACCCCTCATCTGGCCCCAATTGTATCTGACGTGTACTTTGATCGCTATGGTTTCCGGTTTAACATCAATCAATCTTGGGTACCCTTTCCATCTCGGTCTTCTCACTGAGTCTCAGTAGTATCAACAAATTAGCAACTTGCGTATGTACTAGTTTTTCTTTTTCTTTATTTTCTCAAATATCAGTTCATATGGTTTAAATTCGTAACTCTTTGTTTGTCCATCACTATACTGATAAAGTTTATTATTATTATGTTTCCGTCTTGACAGTCTCAATTTGCACCCCTATTATGGCTACAAATTGGGCAATTGACCTCTGACCTCGTTACACTTCTCTATAATTTTGTTAGAGAAACGGTTATCTGAATACAATGTATTTGACATATTCGAGTATTACTTCCACCACTTTCGTTTACACATAGTTCTACCAAGCTTTCGTATTGAAACCTAGAAATCTAGAATAGAATATTCTAGTAGAGATATTATCCTTTCTAACCTTGAACATAGCTATGAAATACCAAAAAATGTAAGACACCCCATGTTCTCATGGGACTTTTATTTGTTTGTGGATCACACGTTTTTAAACGTTCGGCCACCGGCCCGTCATTGCCAAATCGCTAATTTATTCAAAGATCAATGAGGTGTGAGATGTGAATAAAAAATAGAATCATAGCGTCAATTATCTCAGATGTTGAGAAAATTATGAAAACCGGATCGAAACGTGTGTATGGTGAGTGCCAAATTTATAAATTTCTGTCTCTGGCCGGGATCGAACCTGCGAGCAAAAGTTTGGTAGCAGAGCGCCAACCACTGCGCTATTACAGCACATAACTGACAAGCTTTGAAATCGAAGACATGTGTGCGTACACAGCGGAAAGTGAGATATACCGTACCCTCTCGCCTTTCCGTGGGCGACGACTATATTTCCTGAATCTTCGTAGTAAAATCTATCGAACTGTAGAATTATCAGAATGAAAGTTTTCAATGCCTCCCACAAGTGAAAGTAGTCCAAACTGACTGCAAGTTACAAGTTATTTTGCTAAATTACGCCTACACCGTTTGCTGTGCTATTCTTCTTTTGAATTTCGCTCTTTCTGAAATCTTCCTGAGAAGTACTGCTTACTTCTATTGAAGAATAAGGACTATTCCTTTCGTTCTTTCGATAATCCACCCATTTCATCCCAAAGCGAAGCGTCCAGAATGGCTTTCCAACCATAAAAGAAGAAGATTTGTCTGATCTTCCGTTAAGTATCCTGAGTGCTGCTTTGAAAGCAATGGGGGCATTATAAGTAATCCCCCGGGCCTGCTCACAACTACTATACTAATGTGTTGTGACAACCTAACCTTTGAAGGAGCTAAACAACGTTGCAAATGAATAAATATTGAGTACCCCGAAACGATGGTCGAGTTGTAGTGTAACCAAGATGGAAAGGAACTCGAAAAGAACTATGAATGAAAGAAAAGTCAAAATATTAACAGCCAAGTGTGATTACTAATCCACACATCTACTAGGAACCTGAATGAAAAACGGTTCAGTGCGTGAAAAAATATCATAGTTTGGTCCTAAGAATCAGAAAGAAAAGTGAGAACCATCAAAAAATTGAATCGTCAATCTGAACTTGTAGTCGGAACTCGATTCAATTTGGGACAGATTCGAGAAATCATTTGTATTTTTTGACCAAACTACAACTTTTCGTCTTTTCAGTCGCCGGTGACTGTACGGATGTGTCATATTCGTCTCCCACCATCGAACTCGAGAATTTGAAGAAAATCAACCGATTCGCAGTTTCGGGGCACATTTCCGCCTATAAAGTGGAGATTTCGATTTCCGATGCTCAGTTCACGGAAATACTGAAACCGGACGGAAACTCACTGGTTCGTACATTTCTTAAACATCTTTTGTTAATATAAGTTTTGAAATAAAATATAGTTTAAGGATAACATAATGTAGTGCGAATGTTCTGAGGTAAATCTGACAGTAATTGAAACTGAAATGAACGAAACTTATTGCCAATATAAGGTTTAACCGCAGATATAGATAATACGAATAATATTTTTTATGAATACAATAACTTTAAATAATAGAAAATTAACCCTCCACGAGGGTTTGCAAAAATTGTGTCCCGTGACTTACGTTAGCCATCCAAAGTGGGAACGTTTTTTGGGGCAAGCATCGAGTAAGTAATAGGTGTATAGTTCAACATCAACGGCGGGGCGCCGTATCTAGTACGGGTAGATAGTGGCCCGTTTTACTGCGACCTCGGTAGGTATCTGCGCTCTCTTATCTAACTTCTCTCTAACAGAATGATGTTGACGCGGTAATTATGTCTAATTAATAATCTACTTGAATCAGATTGGTGACAGGTAAGAAGCACATGTAATCGACTAATTTTTATATAACTAGGTTTCTGGTTTCAACCTCTGCTCTTTTCTTTTGGTTCTCACTCTCCCTCTCCTTTTCTGTCTCTATCTCCCTACCTCTCCTTCTCTCTCTCTCTCTCTCTCTCTCTCTCTCTCTCTCTCTCTCTCTCTCTCTCTTTCTCTCTCTCTCTCTCCCGCTCTCCCTCTCTTTCTCTCTCTCTCTTTCTCCCACTCTCCCTCCCTCGCTAATTTGGTTCATCTTCTGTCCAATATGTCACATACCCACTTGATAGATGTGTGAGAATGCAAGGCAATTTGTCCCCAAAATGGTAAACAACTTCAACTTCAAGAGGGTGGAGAGATAGAGAGAAAGAGAGAAGAGGAGATGAAGCAAGAGGAAAAAAGTTATGAGAAGAGAGACATACAGAAGGAGAGAGGGAGAGATGAATAAAGAGAGAAGAGAGAATAAGAATGTGATAGAGAGGGGGGAGAAGGCGGAGAAAGAGGGAGAAATAGGTAGAGAACATCAGATCCATTTCAACTATCATCTTCTAGCCCAGGATTTCAAAATAAATTTCCAAACTTCATTAAACATTTTAACTGTTGCAAAACCCTCCTTAAGCTTGAATAATGACACGTTTTAAAGGGAACGCTCCATTTCTTGAGTTCATCCCAGTATTTCCTATACTGCTAGTCAATTGAACAATCATGTGAAGTTAAACACAGCAGAACTCAGAAACGTATGTTGACAACGTGTACGATCCCTCAAAATGCTTACTTCACGTGACTATTCAATTTACTTCTAGTATATTCCACTTTATTTCACGGCTTCATCCCAGTATTTCCCATATTTGGTGTGCATCCGACCGGATATTCTTATATTAGCATGACATGCGGTTTCCGTCAGAAAAGAGGGTAAATGGATTAGAGACCTGACAAGGCGTAGCACGTACTCTACTAGCAGAGTAGAGGCGGGGGTGTAAAAAAAGGAAAAGAGAGAGAGAGAGAGAAAGCGAGAGAGAGAGGTGTATTCTTGGAAGAGAGGAAGAGTATTTTCCAATAAAAGTTACATGGTGTTCTGGAGAATGTTAGGATATAATGCTATTTTTGGTCGAAAACGAAAAGTGATAAAAAAATTTTAACCAGTAGAAAGCTCACAGAACTGTTTGAAATGAGAATATAGGAACTAACGTTTTGCATATTACTTTTGCACGATCACGCTTCATACTCTTCTTACAAGGATTGTGACCTAACTTTTATATTCTCTAACTTTGTTAGTTCTCTAACTTTGTTAGTAAACAAATACACAGATGAGGAAGTAAAATTATTAGTCAAGTAAAGTTGGCATTCTAATGAGGAATCGTGCACTTTGTCTTTGCATGTTTCTGAGGTCTGCTGTGTTTAACATGTTCCACGTGACTGTGCGATTGACTAACAATATGAGAAATCATTCGAAACATTCCCCCATTACATGTGTGCATCCTATTAGAAATCACGCCTCGCCTATGCTAATTTGGGACAAGATGCTGGCAATTAGGTAAATCAGAGGAAATGGAATAATAGCACAACTGGGCACAAATTACTGTGCTCAACTTGGGGGGGGGGGGGGAGTTATTTAGGTTGCAAGAGGTCAAATATCATCAGATTGTATGGTTTTCACCTGTTTTAGTTTAGGAAACACCGGGGAAATATTAGTTTTCTGTTATCAATTTCTTTTTATTTTCAAAGTTCAAAGACCAATCAGACTTCGCGGTTTCATGATTTGCAAGTCTTTTATAGTAGGAACTTTGGGAATGATGATGATTTAACGTAAGTTGAAGAACATAAACGAAGTTAACCTAATATACCTTATAAAAACAGAAAGATACAGCACAGTACAAACAACAGTGCATCATTACATTATAACAACAGCACAACGAAAAACGAAAAACTTATATTGATTCGATTTTCCATATTTCTACTTGCAGGTGATCTACTCGACGCTGTCTCACGTTCCGTCGTGGACTCACGTGGATCTTCTCGCGAAGTCGATTCGGATTCGAAATGCGTTCGGATTGGACTATGACGACACCAGAGAACCACTTCTCATGCTCACTGTCTGTGACTACGGTGAGTCTAGTTTGTAGTTTGATCGGCCGGATACGCGAACTACTGTGGTCAGGGACAGCATTTGCGAAACTTCGAATAACTTGTTCAATAGCCTATAGATAAAGGCTAGAATGGGACCAGTACAAATATACCAAAAATCAGAACTAGGCATACTTTCAATAAAGTGTACCCATGTTCAAAATTCGAATTGTATTTACTTTTCCATTGAGTATGCTTTTTTCAAGTATTCATACTTCTTTCGAATGTCTGGTTCATTAAATTTTCTGTTTTGTTCTGAAAATGCTAAGAATTTTATAGTAGATCATGAAACCCCATATTTCCTCCAAATACCTTCGTTTTTCTCCAGAATCCCGCATCACTGCGTTCGACGACTCTCCGTACACCGTCGACTCGCCCCGTTCCGGCCTTGTTTCCATGTACGAAAACGAACTGATCCTCGTTTTCCGGTCATTCCGGTCTGGAATTTTCTTCTACTCCATGGCGGATCAGGGAGATATTCTCATCGCGCAAGTTGTACACGGATCAATTCAAGTCATCTTTGATTTTGGTCAGTTTCATGGATTGACCACATGGTATATTGAACTTGTTTGTTTTATTTCCGGTAGCTCTGTATAAACTTTCGATACTTTTCCGTTCCTCCTACACAGAAAAGTCGGAAGAGTCCACTGAACTTTGTGATTTGTGATAGATTGTTTAATTTATTTGCTCTAGGATTGCACAGCTGAATATGGCCACAGTTGACCTAGATTCAGATTCAAGATTGAAATTAATTTTCAAGACAAACATTTTCTAGGTTCCCTCTCGCCGGCACAGATCAGTGGTGGTCGTGCGTTGGACGACGGAAACTGGCACGAGGTATACATCAACATTTTTATTATTATAGAAGTTGTTATTAGGTATTAAATTATTCTTATTATCAAATAAATTAGTATGATAATATTATATCACCTTTTGTACTTATCAACTTATTCACCACTTTTAATTTTAAATAAGATTTGACGTTCAAACTCTCGTTTCGTTATTGCATACTGTGTACTGAATATTTGACTTGTATCAAAAGTATGATACGCATTTGATTCAATTTCAGGTTCGATGGCTGCACCAGTTCGACTCCGTTCAGTTGTTCATCGACGGCGTCCTTCTGAATCAGACCACGCCCACCGGGCTGTACCGGAAACTGGACCTTCATGATGAGGTGAGAAGAGATTCAGGATTTATATTCCTTTTCATTTTCACGTGGAATACTATAGTATGATAAGTGTCCGAACATTACAAAACTTCCAAACTTTCGCCTACCATCAAATATCCCTACTACAAGAAAACCAAATCGATCAGAAAATTATAGCTCATTGAATCAGTACTGTAGGAGTCTATTCTAGGTAGGAAAGAACTGCAGTATAGAAGTGTGAAAAGTGCAAAGTTTGACTTCTGCACACTATTATGTTATGTTAGTAAATAGTTGTGTTCAAACATTGCGTGTCTACTTTGTTTTCTATGTTATCTCACGTCATGTTTATATTTGGCCTATAGATAGGTAATAAGTAGGAGACAATGAGCAATTGTCTCGGCACAACATAATGACTGCCTACTTAGGTAAACAGGAGAGAGAAGGGTCGGGGATTAAGGAGAGAGGGTGAAGTAGTACTCTCCAGATATTATATGAGCCGAAAAGAAAACACTTGGTTATTAGACAGTGTCAATACCAAATGATTTTTGATATAGACCGAAGTAAACGTTGAAGAGATGAGTTGTATGCTGCACATAAGCTTTTCTATTCATTTGTTACCCAAAAAAGGTTCAGTGCAAAACGTTTTGTTAGGGACTGGAAAATATGAAAGATGGCCACCGCAAAAAAGTGAATCAGTGAAGAATCGCGACAGTTGCATGCTGAACAAGCTTTCACGTCACGTACTTCTTGTTATTAACATTTCAGCGACTACTCAATTGACACAATTGCGGCAAATTCGCACCAGCGAATTCAGCATGCACTGTAAGACCTTCCTGCAAACATACCTAACTATTGTCTGCCTCGGGTTTCTGTCGGATAATTTTTCTAGATTATTTATGCGTTCATCTGTAGAGAATATATTAGGTTATTTATTTGAATCGTCTTGAAACACGGTCGAAACAATTTTTAAGATCATAGTTTACTTAGAACATCAATACAACTATAGCATCTTTAAATCAATGGTTCATTTGAAAATCTCTTTTTTTAGATCCACATCGCCGGCCGTCCATCCGATGACTATTCGGAGGGTATTGAGTCGTCGTTCACCGGTTGTCTGGCGAGGATTCAACTGAACTCCGTCGATATTCTACAAACGGCACCGAGGAACGGATTCAATCATTGTCAGGTTGGTAGGAAAAAATAAAATAATAATAACATTAATGATGTTTGTTACACAAAAGTGTAACAACAGTACAAACTACAACTCAAAAGTGTCCATGCTCGTTCAATCTTCATTTTTCTGTTCGTCATGTATTCGATTATTTTTTCATATTGCTAAAATTCAGTTGGTTTTTTGTTTATTCATGTTCTTTCTAAGTATCTCACATATAAATGAATAAATCGATCAAAAACCAGTGTCATATCTCCAGATGCCTCGTCCGCCCTCCCTGACGCTCCAACCGGGCGCGGTGGCCCTGATTCCCTTCTCATTTCTGCCGTTCTCATTTGAATTCCGGATTCTGCCTCTACCGTCGGCACTTCTGAATATGCTCGACGCCGAGAACAACACGCTTCTGAAGGCAGAAGTTGACGATTCAGGGATCCTCGTTCTATCCAGCAACGTGACCAAATACAAACAGAAGGCTAATCCAGGTACGCAATCAACGTTTTAAATGAGTAAAGAAAAAACTGTTCTGTTTTAACAAGTTTTTTCGAGTGGGGAAACGTTTTACTTTTGAGAACGCGATACGGTCTTTTCCAAACTAAATACAAGAGGTTACCGTATACATATATGAGTTCAAACAATCTTTCAACACCAGTTTTTGTAATATTTATTGGTTGTGGTCACAGCTAGTGAAGTGTGGACAGTTTGCAAGTTTTGAAATATATATATATATATGACCATTTCCAGCCATTTCGGTGGCCGAGGGGGCGTGGCATAGTTTTTCCCTGCGAATCCGAAGGTCTCGACTGGAAGTAGACATCGATGGGTATACGGTAGGTTTACTTTGTCTGTTTCACGATATCAGCCAATAGGGCAAACCATATCGAAAAGAAGGCTGCAGTCCGTATTGAGTTCATCACAAAACTCTGTATTTTGCTGTATAATTGTAGTTTGATCTTTCACTCAACTTGGTCGCTGTGCGAAATTTGTACTGTGTACTGCAAATCGAACTACAATTTGGCCTCGACTTGACATTCTATATAAGAATCTATTCCCAGCCAATCAAATGCAATTTAGTACTACAATTGCAATTGTAGGTATTATGGCTGGAGGGTCAAGAGGTGAGACGTATCTCTGTCCGTCTGGCGTCTCTCGTTCTCTCGTCCCCCGGATGCTATCGATCGGCTACTGTAGACTTTGGTACTGTAAGGACGGAAG
The DNA here is from genome assembly GCA_964036275.1 of Litoditis marina. Taxonomy (NCBI): domain Eukaryota; kingdom Metazoa; phylum Nematoda; class Chromadorea; order Rhabditida; family Rhabditidae; genus Litoditis; species Litoditis marina. Next base: position 16,955,526 of record OZ038433.1, read on the forward strand.
GAGAGACGAGTAGAGGAGAGTGCAGAATGAACGACAGGTTGGTGGGGAGTCAAACTACAAAGTGAAAGGCCAAAGACCATAGACTGTCAATTATAAATTCGCGTTTAGTCGAAACTGTATTGCAACAAATCTATAGACAATGCGGACGCCGGAGAGTCAGACGACGAGAGGGAAAAATCAATATTGTTGACAGCCACGCTGTATAAACAGTATTTTAGTGTGAACGTACAAATGAAATAAGTCAAACAACAAAGTGTACACAGGGGAAAAAGTGAAAACCACAAACAAAACAGTTTTGGAAGTGAATAATACAATAGAAGTTTGGGTTGAGTACCTAGTTTATGTACATAGCGAGAATAAAGTTCAATTTGATGTTCGAAATAGACCTCTCGCATTCACTTTAAATATAAAGTGTTTTCCCCTGGGAATTCTCTCTAGTGTTGAATCTGTAGCTGAAAGACGTTTTTGTATCGATTGAAATTATCGATTAATATTTTTAGATGTCTTCCTTCCCCCTGTGAGAACGGGGGATCGTGTGTGCAGACCACCCTCGATGATTATGATTGTCATTGCGCCCCAGGCTATCGGGGAAAGAACTGTCATACAAGTAGGTCAAATCAAACTGTATCATAATGTTATAAATTGTTACCTACATGCTATGCTATCTGTGCTGAGTATATCTCGGCATACCCGCTGTTTTATTACCTTGTAAAGTAAGAGGTAAGATCACCTCATCAAGAAAAAAAAACTATTTTCTGTGGAGGTTGTACCGTCGATTGTGGTACCATAACATTGGGTGTTCCGTTATTGACGCAATTTTCAAAATGTTTTTTTTTCTAGTAGTTCATGTACCCCCCGAGAAGAATGGCCATAACAGAACTCGTTGTCCGTCCCTAAACTGGTCATACTATTTTTCGTACAGAACTCCTACACTGTCTTGTACGGGTTTCGAACATCAATCTTCACCATCAATCGATACGTATGTTATTCATCTGCAGGTGACATGTCGCATTCGTGTGAAGAATGGCTGTACAACCGCCATTCCAAGAAGGTATCACGTGGAAGGAACGTGACCCTTGACATTGATGGGGGCGGAGCCTTGGCACCGTTCCAAGTCACTTGTCGCACGGAAAAGGACGAATTCGGAATGGATACGGTAGGTCATCACTCATCAGAAATGTCAAACCATATTTGTAGTTTGATCTTCAAATGGAGAATAAATTTTAAGTACTGCTCAAAACACTTAGAAACACGATTACATTAAATTTAAACAAAATAATAATGTCTATATGTTTCTACTCTAGTAATTTTGATGATGAGTAAAAAGTACCACCATTTGCAAACATTACAACTAGAAAACGAGAAGAATAAAATTCTAAAATTCCAGATAACAACTATTCTGAACCACGACCTCCTTCTACCAATGATAGTGACCGGTGACAATAAACCGGGGGCTGTCAAGAAATCTTTGATCTACGGAATATCCACGGAACAACTGGACAGACTAGTAGAGGGATTCGATTCTTGTACTCAGGTAATATATTTTCTAGGCAAAATGGAAATGATTGTTCTCTCTTTCAATTTGGGTATTTGTGCTGAGCCAGAGAGAAAAAGTACTATGTTTGAATTTCATGAATCAGAAAACATGAGATTAGTGAAGTTCGACATCCTCTGATTCGTATTGCAATATTTTCGACAAAACGACGTGGAGGCTATATCTGTGAAAGAAACTGGTGTTATTGTTTTTGTTAGTTTCTTACTGTATAATGCAAATCTAAAAATCCACAGTCGATACTTGTACGAGCGATACCTATACATAAACCTTGGGAATTCTGAGCTGATATGAAATTGATATTGATTGAGTTATATCTGATCTACCATCGATCCTTTCAGTGGATGAGTTTCAAGTGTCGTGGTGGAGCTCGTCTGATGACGTATTCTCAGGAGAGAACCCCCTCTTCCTGGTATTCCACTCGGTCCGAGAAACACGGCCTACAATGGGGAGATGCACCGCCATACTCAAGGATGTGCTCCTGTGCTGTGAATGGGACATGCAGAAATAACAGGTAAGGTTATTAGGAGAGAGGGAGAGAAGGGGAGCGAGAAAAGAGGGAAGAGAGAGACTGAGAGAGAAAGTAAGGTAGATAGATAGATACTAGAGCAAGGATGCGCAGAGCGCAAAAGGGCACACGTGCTCACATGCGCAGTCAATGGAACATGTAGGAGTAACAGGAACAGGCCTCATTTCACCAATTAAGATCGCTAACGACCCAAATGCTCACGAAAAGTTTGTCGAAAATGAGTAACTGAAACCATTTGAAAGTTATATTTTCATACTTTAGGTGTAGAAAATAAATTAATTTCGTAACAACGCATTTACAGGATGTGCAACTGTGATTCTGGTGAGGATAGTGTGGACGAGGGAGTTAATTCCTACTCACAACTCCTTCCGGTAACCGCCCTTTTTCTTGGGGGAACCACCAAAACATCATCGGTTGAGGTGGAAATCGGACCACTCATGTGCAGAACCAGGGGTGAGTTTTGAGTTGGAAAATTTCGCATCGTTCACACTGGTAAAAATGAATAGTCACGTGAGCCGTGACTACTTATCACGCTCAGAGGATGGATTCCTTTAACGTGAGTTTGTGAAGAGCAGTATAGAAGTTTCATTTTCCAATGCTTGTTTTCGTAGGCAAAGTGTAAAACCCATCATAGGTAGACAGTTTTAAGCAAACTGAAACGCTTGAGAAATACATATACCACGATCTTTACAAAAGGGTATTATTTTCCTCTGAAACAAATCACATGACTCTATGAATAACTAACAGCATCGTTTCAGTAACGTTCGAGCCGGTAACATTTACTGACCGGAATGCCCGTTTAACCGGCACGAGATCCCTCCGGACTCGTACCTTTGATATTCTGATGCACGTGAAGTTCACGCATCTTCACATGACCATTTTCGTATGGGAGAGTGCGGACGCGTTGCACTGGTTCCATCTATACGTACACAGTGAGTTACCATTCAACTCAAACTAGAATTGTAGTTTAATTTGTAAACACAGCAGAACATTCCGTTCAGACAAAAATTGTCTGAATATAAACTGAAAACGAATAGGAGGTGACCAAATCAACTTTGTAGTTTGATCTGTGAACCTCGAGAAATCACAAGATGAAACTACACACACAGCGGGATATACACCGTAAACGCCTGCTTTGGAAACAGCGGTATATAAACTCGTTTTCCAGACGGTAAAATCGTCGGCGAACTAGTCAACGGTGGTGAGACGATGCAGATTTCCTCCGGTTCGGCCTTCAACGACGGCAGATGGCACAGCATCTACTGGGAGGCTGACCGCAATGGAATGAGGTTGCGGATGGACGGACGGACACAGGAGGAAAACGCACAGTTCATTCTACCCGCCGCGCTACACTGGACTTTCGGTTGGTTTTATTTCGTATGGTTCTTACTTTTCAAACTTGCAGTTCTGTTTTTTACTTACAGCAAGTACTTTTATTTTCAGCGAAATAAAATTCATTTTCCAATGTAGGCATGACTGAAGTCGACGGTGTTTTCTAATTTCTCATGGTTTGGAAGAGCTTTTTGTGATCTACACAGGAATTCATTGGGGAGAATGTTTCATATAAATTGGTCACATTGTATTTTCGAACTTTATCTCAGGTTCCCGTACCGGTCGCGGCTCAACTGGTTTTGCCGGTGTGATCCGGAATGTCTATCTATGTGGGGAGGAGCTGATGCTCAGTACAGCTACGAAGAGGGAGGGAGAACGAGGTAAAAAAATATTCTCGGGTATCAATTAGATTCATGATCACGGTGCCAAAAATAGCCGAGTTCATAGTTGTTGCTTGAGTGTAGACGATAAAGTACTGTATCTATGGAGTTTCTCTGTGTTTTTCTCATTTCAATTACTGAATAAAACTGAATGTTGGGCGGAAAACAGAGAAAAAAATACTGCGCTATTTCAGCGTCGTTTCACCTCACCTTTGTTTTTTTACCCCACTTTGACTTTTCATTGTGTGGTAATCTACCGACGTTGTAGTTTACTCCCAGTATTCCAGGTATCGCAGTGGGGGAGGAGGGTTACTGTAGAATAGGACTGTGCAAGAATGGCGGGAAATGTGTGGACAAGTACGATGGATACGAGTGCGACTGCTCCATGACACCGTTTGGGGGAAAGGACTGCACCAAGGGTACGCGTACACTTTTACTAGGAGAGAAAGTTGTGTATTAGTTTTGTAAACGTTTCTCTTTGAAAGGACATGATTAGGGTTGTTAATCAATTCCAAAAATCAAGTCAATCCCAATTACAATTCTTTTTCGTTTCTCAAAAACCACTCAATTCCAATCCCAATTCTTTTTCAATTCCCGAAAACCACTCAATTCCAACTCTAATTCTTTTGCAATTCGCAAAACCACTCAATTCCAATTCCAATTCTTTTAGATTCTCAAAAACTGCTCAATTCCAATTCAAATTCCGATCAATTCCTCAAAATCTCAGATTTTCAATTCCAATTCCATTGGAATTGATTGGAATTGATTAGAATTGACTGTGTTTCCAACTTCATGTCAGTTTTTTTCTCAAAAAACGAAGATAAACAATGTTCACTTTGGTTCTATTGAACGATAGACATGAGGAACAATGGTAATTTGGTAATGAACAAGGAAAAACAGCATGGAATTGTAAATCAATTCTGAATCAATTCTGAGAGAAAATCAAGTCAATTCCAATTCCAATTCCAGTTGTTCTGATATGCGAAAGAATTGGAATTGCAATTCCAGAAATTTTTTGACATAGAAAAGAATTGGAATTGCAATTCCAATTCTTTTCGACAGACCAAAAGAATTGGAATTGCAAATATTTTGGATGATTATCTCAATTCTTTCAATTCCAATTCCAATTCTAACAACCCTAGACATGATGCGTTATTAATTCGTCTGTGCACGAAGCCCAAAAAACTCATAACAAATCCCGCTCCTAGCAGGTGGCTTTGTAGTTTGATACCATAGTGTTTCAGGAGTTATTTGAATCTTTAGCTCTGTAGGCAGATTAAACTACAACTTCTGCATAGTTCGCCAATCCACTATGACCATATGGTGTAATTCTTCTTTTAGAGTACGGTATGTGGGCTCACCTGAGTACGTATGCTAGAAGATCCCGACACCTTCATCCCGTTCTGCGTCTCTCGCTCTGCCTCACTATTTCTCGTCTCTTACATCCCGACGGGATGTAAGAGCAGAGAAATAGCGTATGTATGAAGAGACGCAGGACGGGATGAAGGTGCCGGGATCTTCTAGCATACGTACTCTGGGGTTATCCCTGGCGGCGTAGCAAACCGTTCAATCTCATGAGAAGTTGATATGAGTTTCTCACGAGATACCTCATGAGCTACTCATGAACCCACAATGTTGTAGCATAGCAATCAATAGAATCTCATGAGAAACTCGTGCGAATAGCTCATGAGGTAGCTCATGAACTTTTGTGGAGATTGCTACGTCGCCTGGTGATTCCCTGGCGGAGTAAAACATTATCAGCACAACTTCAAATGATGACTCCTATACTATAATATATACACAGGGATAACATACTGTAACTCCTTTGCAGAGTACGGTATGTGGGTTCCCCTCGGTTCTTCTCTAGAGATCCCGTGGCAGAACCCGGCCCACACTTCGATGTGTCACCGAATAGCCATCCAGACCAGATCCACCAACGTGTCTCTCATTCAGTCAACGGCCCTTTTCGCCGACTCCACATTCAATATGACTATTGACCATGAAGGTTGGTTCATTTGTTTGTATTCATTCACAATCGTTTCACTATCACAGAAAAAAATCATAAATAACTGTGGAGTTTTGGTTGCAATGTACCTATTCTGAACGTACTTTCATTCGTCTGGCAAAAATACGAACGATTAGAGAAAATAATGCAACATTGAATGAAAAAGACAGGTGATAACTGGAATAAGCAACAGAACAGAGCAGGATGCGATGTATTTGTAAACGTTAAAGTCGAGTCATTATTAAATTATCACTGATGTTCCCACATTCAGGTCACTTATCGATTTTCATCTACGACGGACACTTTTTCAATCATCAAAAATCGGACACGAAAAGAAATTTGAGCGATGACATCATGCACGATATTTCGTTCTGCGCCAATCGAAAAGACTTCAACCTGACGGTCGGTTTCGGGATGGGACCGTATACAAACTGTAGTTTGGTCTACGCACACAACAGTACGACGTACCACTGAGAAATAGAGCGATCAAACCTAAAGCACAATGACGACCGTTGTAATTCTCCCTATACAGTAAACGACGAGAGATTTGTCTAGCGTGGGTCGTTGTCATGTTATTGAGTTCCAACATCATACTGTAGACAAGTATAAGATTCTAGAAGAGACTATACAACCGCACGCCAACTATTTGAAATTGTTCTCATTTTTAGATCGACGGCGACACTTCCATTCATTTCGAGGGGAATTGGACCTTCTTTCAGTATTTCAACGTTTGGACATTCCTCGACTCAAGTTAGTTCATTTTCTCGGAGTATTTGGTGAAACATCATACGAATTCAAAGAAAAGTGCATTTTCCGTCTAAAGTCACGTGTTTCACACGTCTCACGTGACCTTCGCACTAAAAAAACTGAAAACAATATACATTTGTATGTGTACCTTCAATTCTCTTTAGAAGAGTTAATTTTTAGACTACACTGGCTGCGTGTCCCGCCTGCAAGTTGGATCTTCTTTCCCATTGAAGAATCCGAAATCGGCACGACTCAGCCACTCGGAGAATATTCGCTTCGGCAGATGTCCAATGGACACCTTGTAAGTTTGAAGTATCAACTTGTATCGCCTAATTAAGGTTCTAACACATATACTGTGGATTAACAGTTTATCGACTTATACAGTATCCATTTGAGCTGCTAAGTGTTTCTGGTAACGAATTGTACAATGTAGAAGTGTAACAAACTTTTCATCATGTATCATTCTTGCCAGTGCAAGAATGTTACACGATGAAAAGTTTGTTCCTGATAAGTTGTTTTCCAGAGAAATCGGTCCACCCGAAAAACCGCGCCGAGATTCCGAGGAAATTTTCATACACGCGATTTCGGACAAGAAACAGCAGATAATTTCAGTCACATGTGAGTTTTTCATGAACTTTGAACTATGAATACGTAATTGAATAAAACTTGAAAAAAAGTGAATGTTTCAGAAGTTCAGTTTGCGGCAGCATCATCTCGAAAAAAGAAATCAACGGCTAGTGTGTCATAAAAACCAGTCACAGAGGGACTTTGAGAAAATTCAATATCTACTTTCAGCCATCGGGGGATTATCGATTGCCGGCATATTGATTGTTCTGCTGTCGGTTCTAGTTTGTTATATGAGATCCAGGCCGGAGGGAGTTTACAAAACGAATGAGGGAGCTGCGCCAGATTGTAGTCCCAGCAGGTTGGTCATCAGCAAAGGAGAGAGACTGATCAGGATAGATTTGTAGTTGGTAGTCAATCTGTCACAAACCTCATGGTTCACCAATAATTGAAACAGCATAAATCATACTACAAGCACATCGGATTGAAATATAACAATTGTGTCTTTCGGTTTTCTATCGAACCAGCCCTGTATGTAGTATGCATTTAAATTATTCAAAACACACCACACGGAACATAACTTTAATTTAGCATCATAAATCAGGTAACATGACGTATAGTATGTAATTAGAATAGAGGCGATTCAACACGTGACTTTCCACATCACAATTATTTATTTTATTATACTACATTATTTGCAGATCCGAGGAACCGCTCGTTCGAGCTGCCAAACTACCGAACGGAAAAGAATATTTCTGCTGAGTACGTATGCCGGGACATCCCGCCATCGAATCAGACCCTGCGTCTCTCGCTTTGCGCACTATTTCGCGACACTCGTAACCCGGCGGGAATAGAGACAGATAAATAGCGTGTGTTTGAGGGGATGCAGATCGGGATCCGACTGTCGGGTCACTGCTTACTGTGTCTTTCATTTTCTCTAATTTGATACCGTCTCCAATTTTCCTAGTTGTCGAGTATCAAAATGTATATGTGAACCAGAGTAACCATAAATGTCACATAATGAAGCAACCATAGAAAACACCAGGTTCAGCATGTCACGTTTTCAGTACACGCTAATATTTTAGACGTGACAGAACGTAGAACACACTATTAAATTCGGTTCCTGTATTATCTATTTTGTAGTTCCTTTAATCACCTTTGAAAGTTTCCAATTTGTAGTCCTTTCTTCTCCTCATGTAATCTATTCGTCATTTCTGATTTGCGGGTATTTCGTATTCAATCTCAACGCTCATCGAACAGTTTTACTTTCTCAGTCACTTTTTATTACGGGTTGTAGTTTTATTCGGATTCAATAAACGTTATAACATTATGTTCTGTTCACAAGAAAAACTTTGGCGTGGCGGATCAATTTTGAGTGATCAAGGTACAAGGGATCAAACTACATTTTTTTCAAAGTGAATTTCTCTAATTTCCTGTTTGTATATCGACATCAATAAAATCTGATTTACTGAAATTGAGGTTTTGGACAAAAGTTTCACTAAACTTGTCTAGTCACCGCTAATTTTTAAACTTATCAGAATTTTCATATTTGCTGTACGAAACTGTTCGATTCTGAGCAACCAATATTGCTCAGACAGTTATTGATATTTTTTCCACCGCGGAATAATTGCACCAATGTTGATGGCAGTCAAAGAACAAATATCTTTCTTTCATCTGTTTTTTTTCTCAAAAAATTTAAACTATCCAAGTAATCAGCGCTACTTTTGCAATATTTCCTACTACTTTTCGAACATTTATTCTAAGAATCGAAACATTTCATATAGACTACTCATATTGTCGATAAGAAAATATACCCAAAAAACTTTGATTCATCCCGTAAATCTCGTTGAATCGTTTTTTCTGTCCTGAAATAGCTCGAAATGATTGTACAAGTGTGTTTAGTCTCGTTATCTTTATGGTCTCAAATCGAATAAGCCAGTGCAATGCAAACCAAGTGCACACGTTTGCCCGCCAATTTTAAATATCTATACATATATCATTAGTTTGTGCTCTCCTCGTTCTACCTATGGTCTCTCTCGTCGACACAAACTTATTTTTCTCTTTCCGCGAGAAATGAGATACTTACCTTGCCTAACGACTACTTGAATACCGCTTCACCCAACCTAACCCGTCGAAATTTTCTGCCCCGCCGTTTTTACCCCTCCCTCCCCGCAAAAGTGTTAAATTAGTAGGATATATATGAGGAAATGTATCTGTGCTTTTGCTTTGAAGTATGCGTGTCGCGCATAGATGTAGACGGTACAGACCGGTCTAGTAATGGAAAAATGCCGGTGGTCCGGAACAGAAAATCTTTATCAGTGATAATACTGTTACTGAGAGTGACGAATGTTCATCACTACCACGAGGCACGTTGTAGACCCTATATAGTTAGTCTTGGTGTTTTCCTCATACGTAGGCTCCGAAGCGAATGGCTGAGCTAGTCCATAAATTTTACAGTATTTACGATAAATTAGGCACTGCCTTTGTCTTGCATACAGTAATAATAGTTGCCAATCATGGAGTGATTTTGCCTGTCCAGTACACCAGCTTTAGTTCACAAATCAAATGAAGCCTCTATTTAGTTCGAAAATGAATACGAGGCTGTGGTCGTAAAAACAAACCAGGGTTTCTCATCGCTGTTAGGAAGTTATAAAGACGTCTCATATATCACTTCGGTCGAACGATTCTCACAAACGGACTCGTAGTATACGCTTTTCAAGCTTCACTCACACATGTCATTAGAACAAGATCAGTTCGCATAGCCCTCTAGACCTGATAGGCTCTAATTTCACGTAATACTGCCGTGCCGTTCGAATAATTCGCTGGCTCTCTAAACCGTTGTTACCTTTATAATTATACGACCATGTATTTTGATGTTCTATCAAAGCCACCTCCTGAAGACCGATCACGGATCATACTGTCCACAGTTAAACGTTTCTTAATGGAATGGCGTTCACCCGTACTAGTTTTGTCTGTTATTGAAGCTGAGGAACGAAAAATTCTGCGAAAAGTTATCTCTTGCATCTTGCATGGGCGTATCACATTAGCTGTTTACGTCCTGCCTGTTCGTAATATTTAGACTGGCATTTACTTGTTTTACCTTGATACTCATACCGAAATCGGACAATTAGGCAACCATAACTGAAAACTTAGTGTTTGCTTGTTGGCTTCAAGTTAAGCCAGACCTATTAAAAAACTGCGTTCATATTTTTTGTGTCTAGAATACCAGTGCCCACAAACTATATATGTGAAATCGGAGAAAATTATATACCTGATTACCTGCCATACAAAATATTTTCTATGAGAAGCAGATAAATGTTACTTAATTATCTCAATCGAAGCATACCTTTATCGTATCCTATGACAGATCTCATGGGACTTAGCCTTGGAAAAACTGGTACCAAGCCTTGCTGTAACGAACTCCGGTCTAAGTACCCTTCTAAGTCCTATATTGCAAAAACGAAACTCATTCACCTTCCTGGCGCGTGGCATTGATTCTTCGAGCTGGGCCTGAGCCGATAAGCCACGCCCCCTTATGTCCCCCTCTAACTACCCCCGTGTCTGAGTCTTTGCTGGAATAACATATCAACAGCACATAAGATACAAATGAAACTTGTGATATTTACATAAGAGTTTTCCTTCAGGAGTTTTAACTTCGTACAAACCACGAGTTAGATTACTGACAACCGTTAGTGTGTTTGTAATTAGTTGATAAACCATGTCAAAAAAATTCACTATCTTACGCTTAATAATAAAGTGCAATAAAATGTTCTCCAACCCGTAGTGTTTTGACTGAGGGCGGAAAATTGACAACATTCCGTAGTTCAGACGTCTGTCAGTGTACCATAGTAGCTAACTTTGTATTAAACGCCATAAATTTATAGTAAATTGACGTTTCTTAGGCAGAAGCCCACTGATATCTGTCCCTGCCGGATTTATCAACTGTGTATAACGCTGAATACGAAAAACATGAGTAGTGAGAATAGTGTGTTCTTTTTGTATAACTGTAAGGAAAAAAAATAACTATTCCACCTCTTTTGGGTGGGTGGGGGGGGGGGGGGGGGGGACATCTACTTAACTTCCCGCAATCGGGATATTACTCTACATTCAACCAAAACCTTAATCACCTAACCAAAGCAAAGAAGCAACAGGAATGACCTCTCCCCTCCACTCTAAGCCACGCCCCTTTCTGCCGCCAAAAACACGCTCCAAGGTACCGTATCTCATTTCTTTTCGCGCACGCGAAAAATATGCTTTGTGCTCTCCTCGTTCTACCTATGGTCTCTCTCGTCGACACAAACTTATTTTTCTCTTTCCGCGAGAAATGAGATACTTACCTTGCCTAACGACTACTTGAATACCGCTTCACCCAACCTAACCCGTCGAACTTTTCTGCCCCGCCGTTTTTACCCCTCCCTCCCCGCAAAAGTGTTAAATTAGTAGGATATATATGAGGAACAGTCAGCCCCGAAGGGGAAAGAAGTGTCAGCTTTAACTTGGGGAAATCACTGGTCCACGAGCGCATCTCCATGGTAAATCACCGCTGAAGACTCATAAAACTGAGATATTTTGGTGCGTATCACTCACTCTTCTTTAAGGAAAAATAGCCTCTTGCCGGGTTGTTCGTTTTGCTCATGACAGCCAGTAACAACCAGTACGAGCGTATTTAGTAATACAACAAATGACTGAATAAACGTAATATCATCTTCAAGTAAACCTTGTAACTTGTAACCTGCTTTTCAATTCACTGAGCATATCATATTCGTTAAAAATGATTGAGGGTCAGACCCTAGGGCTATAATAACGATAACAACAGACGATCAAGTCTGCCAAACTAGGCAAGCCGTTGTTTGACACTGTGGAGACGTGAGCATTTCGGCAATGTGTTGACATGAAGGACCAACCGTAAAATGCCTCCAAATAAAACACAGAAACTTTCCATCTGATCTCGACACACACACGTCAAGAAAGGTCAGAAAATTCTCATAGTTGTTCTACACTCCGATTCTACTGTAGACTGCTACCAGCCCAAGTTACACTTACGTAATATTAGTTCACTTCATACGTAAAATACCCCGTTTTTTTGGCGTTGACCGACCCTCCTTATTTTCAAATTTGGATGACATACGCCCATTTTTTGGTGACACATGTTCATTTTTCGAAAAAGGCCAGCGAGAGCTAACAACAATGAAACTGGCGAAAACTATTCATCCGTTAATGTTTTCATGAAATTCCTAGTTGTTTTCATTCTCAGAAACATCCTCATGGCTGTCCGTACAGTTTCGTTCGCATGGCTCTATGTATGCCTGGCTATCGCTCTGCAGCCGGCCTCGTCTGCGTTCTCTTCCATTTACACACTCTCTAGCCGCGCCGTCTGGCACTCTCCTCTGATCACACTCTCTCTAAGTGGTCGTCTGGCTAAGCCACCTACAGCCATGCCGGACGGACACCCATAGACCAGACTACGAATAAGGAGTTAAGAAAGAAAACATGACAAATGTTACATTTTTAGAAGCACAAGAATAGTAGGAATCATTCTAGGTGGAAATAGTATCTTTGTAATACGATTCTAAGAACTATGATGCCACTAGGCTGTTTTCTTAGAATTCAGGCAAATATCTGTCATTTTTCACTCTTTTTGACTATTAATCTTCTCTAAAAGTTAACCACACATTCTTATACCCTTATTAGTTCGTTTTCGATAGTTATTGATGGTTTTTATTCCCGGAAACATCCTCATGGCTGTCCGTAGAGTTTCGTTTGCATGGCTCTATGTATGCCTGGCTATCGCTCTGCAGCCGGCCTCGTCTGCGCTCTCTTCCATTTACACACTCTCTAGCCGCGCCGTCTGGCACTCTCCTCTGATCACACACTCTCTAAGTGGTCGTCTGGCTAAGCCACCTACAGCCATGCCGGACGGACACCCATAGACCAGACTACGAATAAGGAGTTAAGAAAGAAAACATGACAAATGTTACATTTTTAGAAGCACAAGAATAGTAGGAATCATTCTAGGTGGAAATAGTATCTTTGTAATACGATTCTAAGAACTATGATGCCACTAGGCTGTTTTCTTAGAATTCAGGCAAATATCTGTCATTTTTCACTCTTTTTGACTATTAATCTTCTCTAAAAGTTAACCACACATTCTTATACCCTTATTAGTTCGTTTTCGATAGTTATTGATGGTTTTTATTCCCGGAAACATCCTCATGGCTGTCCGTAGAGTTTCGTTTGCATGGCCTTATGTAGCTGGCTATCGCTCTGCAGCTGGCCTCGTCTGCGCTCTCTTCCATTCACACACTCTCTAGCCGCACCGTCGGGCGCACTCCAAAGTGCAAACTCCCTCACTGGCTACTGTAAGGCGTAGTTATTGGATGGTTTACTGACCATAGAAAAGCTTAAGAGTGAAAATACATAGCACTTGTTAGTTTGGATGCATAAGAACAGTAAGTTTGATGTAATAAGCCTTTTTTCGCAGATATTCTGCAAAAAAGAAAACGTACCGCCCTCGCATTCTCCGTAAAGAATGAGCTCCATCGGTCAGGTTCACCTATTTTCGTACTCAGTTCTTCATATCATGCCAATGGAAATATAATATGTTTATGATACCTTTCACAACTCCTCCGATACTCACCATACAATAAAACTTTCTCATATCGGTTTTTAAATTGAGCAATAAATAAGAAAATATCAAAACCTCGAAAACGAATGTCGCTTGTACTAATATGATGAACCTCGTAACTTCGTTAATCTTCCAATCGAAAAGTGAAATCCGTGCAATAGAACGTGGCAAGTCTCACTCTATGTATAAGTTTTGTGACATAATATCTAAACTGTAATCCTAGCTTCGTAGATCGTAGAAACTAGAAACAGAGCTGAGTGTCCTAAAAAAGCACACATTGCTCACAATGTAGAAAATTGGGATAGGCGGCAAGCGAAGTAACGAACCTGAAAAAAAGCATAGGAGAGCAAAGGATGTCAAAAATGAAGGACGAGAAATGTCGGTACCCAGGCAGGGGGTCTGGGGGGCGGCAGCCCCCCAGTATTTTTATACTACATATGCCCATTTTCTGGCCATACGGACGGCCGTTTTTTTTCGGCTGGCCAGGGGGTATTTTACGTATGGTTCACTTCGAAGAGAAAGCTGCAGAAAAATGCGAAAACCTCATCATCATACTCCGGTAAATTTTATTTTGGGATATCGAGAAAAATTCAGAGAAACAGGCCACCCTTTCGACGAAAATCGTGAGAAGTTACCAATATTGGATGCTAAATTATCACATAATGAACTTAAGAAACGCGTTCTTTTCAATAGTCAAACCTTACTGATGAGTGCTTTATGTTGAAACAATCAAAATTGAGCGTAAATGCATCGGGCAAGACTTGTAATGTATGTTGTAATATATTCATTTTAATCTAGGTAAACTGTGGCATAATGGTTTGCATATCGTGTTATGACGCTGTCCTCATATAATGACATTTCACTATAAAGTGGAACCCCATAGCAAACCATAGAAGTCTGTGTTTAACTGTTTCTGGATCAGTCTGCAGTCTCAAACTTTTCGGTGATCTTTCTAAGAACGGTAAGACTTGTGGACGAAACCTGCGTGCACCCTTCGTTATGACCGAAAAGGTTGAAAAAACCAAATTCTAGAATGTCCGGAATGTTCCGATCTTACTTATCAGAGCCCTGTATAGGAACCGATAAACTTCCAATAACTTTCGGTCAATTATTCATCTTAATCATATTCTACTCACCTTAATCACAATACCTTAATCACATTATATTCTACGACAGAAAAAATACTTGTCATCCGAGACTGCTCTTACACCAACTTGCTTGGTAGCTAGCCACACTTCACTCTATTCTCTATACCTGTCATTTTGTAAGAAGTAGATAAATAATGGGTTTCATTTTCATCTTTATTGTTACTGATATGTTTCGAAAAATTGTTTCAATTAAGTACTTGAACTTGTGGACTGATGCATGACCTTGTCACTCAGGTCCCTATAGTGAGGGATGCCGCCATTGCCTAGGGTCAATTGAACAGCACCTAATTAATAAACTATGTCCGCGACGTCAACAAAAAACCAAGGGTATGAAGAGGGGCTCTGAAAACGAACCTGGTAGCCCAATCGTTTTATGATTACGGAAAACTAGAGGAACTTGAAAATGAACTTAGGGATAGCAACGTTACTAATCTTCTGTGGGCGCCAAAAGGGATGGATTACTATTAAATATTACCGTTTGGAACCTGAACTAATCTCGACAAAATCATAACAGTTGAAACGAGGCCAAATCTGGAATCTTTTATATTTGCGTATTTAAAGTTAAAAACTGGTTCCTATTCATAAGATAGTCACACTTCAATTGTTGGTGTGTTTTACTTACTTTTCCTAAAGAGTCAGACTTATTATCCAAGTTAGTTTCCAATTTTTGTATAGCCATTAAATTGGCACATTAAATTCGCCAACCGAGCGAAAACTAGCAAAAAAGGCTAAGCGCCACCCTTTCTTGGCCAAGTGAGCAAGATTTAATCGTCAAAATTAGTTCCTTAATTCAAATAGCCACATTTTGGCATATTACCACCGCCAACGGAGCGGAAACTAGCATAAAACTAAGTACTCAACGTTATATCCTCCCTATAGCATCCATATTCCATACTTCGCCGAGCGAGCAAAAATTGACCGTAAAAATAGTTCATTCATTCAAATAGCCACGTTTAAGCATATAACCTTCGCCAACCAAGTGGAAAAATAGTGTAAAACGAAGAACACAGCGTGTTAGCCACTGCATGGCATGTATACTCCGCCAACAGAGCGAAAATATATGGACTGTCAAAAATGGTTCATTAATTCAAATAGCCGCATTTTGGCATATAACCTTCGCCAATAGAGCGGAAAACTAGCATAACATAAAGTACTCAATCTTATAACCACCGCGTGGCCTGTTACCTCGCCAACCGAGCGAAAATATAATGACTGTCAAAATGGTTCCTTATCAAAATAGCCACATTTTGGCATAAACCTTCGCCAACGAAGCGGAAAACTATCATAAAATAAAATAATCATTGTTATTGCCACCGCGTGGCCTTCGCCAACCGAGCGAAAATGTAATAACGGTCGAAATAAGTTCGTTAGTTCAAATGGCCCCCTTTGGGCTTATTAACTTCGCCAACCGAGCGTAAAATAAAGAACACAACGTTATAGCTACCAACTTCGCCAACCGAGCGACAAATTACTGTCGAAATTAGTTTACTAATTTGTATAACCACCACTTAGCACACTTACATCGCCTTCAAAAGTCGAATGATAATGCTGACTTAACGTTAACCACTAAAAACTGAAAACGCCGAAAATACCAGACTAAGAGAAAATTAAGAGCAGGTTACATCTACTTAACTTCCCGCAATCGGGATATTACTCTACATTCAACCAAAACCTTAATCACCTAACCAAAGCAGAGAAGCAACAGGAATGACCTCTCCCCTCCACTCTAAGCCACGCCCCTTTCTGCCGCCAAAAACACGCTCCAAGGTACCGTATCTCATTTCTTTTCGCGCACGCGAAAAATATGCTATTCATCTAATTGTTTAATTTGAAAGATGTGTTGGTATTAGAGAGCTAGAGTTGTTTATAAGTCGTCATTCAGTCATTTATCTCCTGTTAGAGTCCAGAAAATGCACACATTGTTCTGCTATAGTTACTTAATACTACTGTTCCTAAGTTATTTATATATGCTTGTTCATGTATCTTACTAAACATTGTAGGTTTATAGAAGTTGTTTTCTCTATCCGATGTTAATATTGTTCATCTTCAATGGTGGACGATGATAAAAGGACAGGGCCCGGGCATCGGCCGGGCGAAAATCAGGCGATAGTCAGGGTGAGTTAGCTTTCATTTTAAAACTTATAAAATTTGCATGACCTGAAACTAGAGAATTATGAGGTAATCTAGCTGCTGAAAACTCATTTCAGCCTGAAAAACCTAGAAATACCTGGAATTACCCAGTTTCAGGCTATTTCAGCCTTGAACTTTCGCGAAGTTGGAACGAAAACACTCTGATGTATTATATTCTTTGTTATTTGATGTGTTTTGTTGCAGTTCAAATGTAAACCGGCTAGTATGACTCATTTGATACAGATAAACCTGGGATTACTTGCTGTGCTCTAAATCAGTTGAACAGCAGTATTGAGAGAACAACGTTAATCATTTCAACTCTATATGTAATTCTCCGTTGATGAGTAACCAAAATTTCACATGAATCATCTAATTGAATCGATTTCAAACAGTTTAATTACGTGCATTTCCGATAAACATTAAATGTGTACGGTAAAATTTGTCAACATGACGGTATATTGCGTATATCTCCAACGCGCGCGCTTTTTTTCGCTGTCTCAATTTTTATTAATTTTCTAATTTGAATTAAACCTTATGCTTTGAACAAAAAAATTTACGTTGCTCTCCAAGCGAATGATCATATTTGGTTCGGTTCGTATTTTGTCTTTGTTCAGTTTAAGAAGTTGCGCAGCAGCAAAGTAAGTAAAACTAATGAAATGATAGTCTTGTCAGCCATTTCAATTTCAATTAGTTATCTTCATCAGTGAAAACTGTGCGTGTACAAAATACGACACACCAAATGTGCGCCTCCAATCAAAAATATTTGGGCGCGAAAACACCGTAATTCAAATTTTTAACTACGGTATCTAAGAACATTTAGTTTTTTTGGAATTTTTTTGCTGGTTTTACTAATTATTGAATGATTTTCATGGATTTGGTGATGATTCCCTCAGTTTCATCTTCAATGGAAGTACTTAGAAAAATCAAACATTCTTATACGAACAAGAAACGATGAGATCATTGATATGATGAGTTGCTCACAGCTCATTATGGGGTATCTAGATTTACGATTACTCGCAATATGTTTTTGGCTTTTGCATTTAAGTTGCATTTTAGAGAGAATGTCGCGTTTTTAGAAGCTGCAAAAATCAGCGAATAATCGAAAATCTCTGTTGAACACCATATTGGAAAGGAACAAAACCGGTTTGATATATTGAAAATTTAAGTTTAGCACTTTCCTTTTGCATGTATTTCCTCTTCTGTGCTGGGAAATACAGCGCCAGTCCTCTCCGAAAATTTATCAAGCGTCCGAATCAAACATATTTCCGTTTACTGAACAAGGGACGGTGAAGTTCAGTTGAAATGTTCAGCCGCTTTTGAAAGGTTCTCGTATAATATTGTTGACTCGGAAATGTTTTGACTCAACCAAAGTTGCGGCAATGAGGGCGAAGATTCAAAAAGCTTTTTACTAATAGGAAGACTGAGTACAAACTAGATTCAACAAGCCATCAGGGGTTTTGTTGGTAGTAATTGTAAACAAAGACAATGTGAAACTTGGGTGGTGCAGAACTAATTGTGCGTGTGGATTCGTGAGTATTTGCCCGCCAAATTTGACAGAAGAAATATCAATTAAGCTTTGAGATGTTTGAAATTAGACGAGGTACTACTTGTTATAAGCACATGTGGTTGGAAATTAGATGACCTCTTCAATAACCAGTAGCCTCCTAACTACACAACCTGGAGCTAAACGCTATTGTCTAAACAAAAATATCTATACATTTATAGCGTACGTGTACGAGAATGATAAAAAGTTACTATACAGCTTTGTAACACGTGTTCTTAGCAATCAGTAAAAACGCTTTGTTTATTAAACCCAACTTTGCGGTATGTTTGGAGTGACTTCGCTAATTTTCCTCACCAGACCATCCATTAGAAAACGAAAATTCCATCACGAGCCCCTATTCAAATTCTGAGAAAAACAAGTGAAAACGACATAATAATTGAATGTTCTTAGATACCGTAGTTAAAAATTTGAATTACTGTATTCGCGCGCTCCAATTTTTTTGAATGAAGGCGCAAACTAGGTGTGTCGTATTTTGTACACGCACAGAAAACCCATTATAGGTTTCTCTTTTAGCTTTAGTGCTCGTCGATTTTTTCGTTAAGGCTACCATCTGGTTCGGTTTTCAGTTCAGTTTTCTACCCAGGTAACCAAAATAGCAGGTTCGGCTACCTTTTAAGGTTACATGGGTAGAAAATGAAGTGCACTCTGTACGAGCAACCATCTCGAAACACCGAATATCATTCCTGCTAACCTTATACTGTGGTTTCTTTTTCGGTCAGGTTAACGTTGGTCGGGGTAGGTAACCTGAAAAGAGTACTCAAAATATCATGTATATTGTAAAATATCATATCATGTATTGCTCGCCATCTGGTTACCTGATAACCATGTACCTAACCAGATCCAGGTAACCTGGAAAGGTAACCAGAACTAGCCGGGTTGAGCGTTGGCTAATAGAATCTCTGTCTGCAGGCGTATCCTCCGTACGAGTCCGTGATGAGTTCGCCCGAACGTATTCTGGAGGAAGGCTCCCCGCGAACCTCGCCCGAACACGCCACGCAACAGGATACACACGAGTCAGTTTTGGAAATTTGCTCATTTTCGGACATTGGGTTCAAGTGACGTAGTTATTAGGTAATGAACACAAACTATATTTGGTTGTTTCCTTGATGTGTAGTAAAAATCAACATGGGTGAAACGTAAAATCGCCTCTATATCTTCCTCCTACTTTGTACATCAGAGTGTCAAGTTAAAAGAGTTGAGAGTTAAATAAATACTCAGTCCCTGGACTGACTATTTTTTTGAACAAGTTCTCGTTTTCGTACAAATGAAAGAATTGCATTACATATTGAAAGTTGGCATTTTTTCGCCGAAAGTGGATAGGTTTTTCTAAATTTTCTATCTGCTTATCCAAAGATGTTTTTCTCCGTTAATTCTCAAAGTACATTCATTCGATAGTCACATATTACTGATGTATGTCCGAGGGCGACGCAGGTGATTTTGAATGTTGTTTGATATTTGACACGGTCAGAAGGTTGTAATATTACGTTTATTTGTTATTTTAATTTCCAGCACAAAGAACCTGCATCTGTACCACATTCTGGGAATCGAGAAAAAGGCGACGGAAGAGGAGATAAAGAAGGCCTACCGGAAATTGGCCCTGCGATATCATCCGGATAAAAATCTGGACGGAGACCCGGAGAAGACGGAAAAGGTATGTTTTTGTTGTTTATCGATACCCCATTTGCAGTACTGTGGCCGTAATTTGTAAGCTCAAATAGCCGGGTAAGCTATTTGAGAAAAAAATCAATGCTTCAATTCAGTTCATTTTTTTTATATTTTCTGCTAATCAAACGCAGGTTTGCTAGTTTTACATACAAGCAAGATACACCAAAATAAGTGAGACAGTAGTTCACAGTACACTATTTGAATTTCGCTCAAATACCTTACCCGCCTATTTGAGCTTACAAAATACGGCCACTGGCCTCTGCTCCGTTTAGTACGGAAAATCAAAATACCCAATTTTTTAACTCTAGGGACCTGATTGTTACAAACTTTTTCTACATTGGAGACCTGAATCATAACATAATGTTTCTCCCAGATATGTCAGCTGGTGTATGGCAAAAGCAGCCTGTTTTATGATTTTACGGCTATTTAATCACGTTTCCTAATTTTCCTTGTTCACTTGTTCTTGTACATACATGACGCGACTTTGTTGTGCTCAGAAGTTTATTGAAAATCAGGTGTTTTATGTGAATGACTAAACTGAAAACTGGTAGGGAAATGGGATCTTCAACAGTAAAGTTCGACAGTTATTGAAATTGGGTTAGTTTGAAATTTGAAATCCGTTTCGAAGGAAAACGGGTGAATCTATGAAATGAACTACCCAACAAAGTCGCCCTACGTTTGTTCTTGTATATCGGTTTATTTTCAGTTCAAGGAGATTAACTATGCCAATGGAATTCTGTCAAACCCGAAAAAGAGAAGGGTAAGTAGGTTTTTCCTTCGGATTTCTTATTCTAAATTCTACAAACAAAATTGAAACATTTGAGATCGGAATTTCAGTTATAGGTGGTAGAATGAGTATAATGTTTACCAATACACCGTTCCTTATCACTCATTACCTATACAAATGGTAATGTTAACATGTTTTGTTGTTTTATTCTCTCATTCGCATAGGTTGTGAAGGAAATATACAAGTCTACTTTTAACAAGGAACGATTCGTTATTCTTATTCAATTCAACACTTTGTGTTAGTTCAAGTGTTCAAGTGGCGAAGTTCTCACATTAACTAGCGGGACGACTTCTACCCTTTCAATTGAAATTTGAGTTATAAGTCGTGCTTGAAGTTTGAAGTGAGGTAGGATGTTCTATCGTATGATTTTGATCAATATTTCATTGTACATGCCCCATTTTCTATGATCTCTTCTGGTTCTGTTTAAAGTTTTGTTTAGAAGTTGAAGTAATGTAAAGAAAGTTAAAGTTTCATGGGTTAAAGTTTTATTTTTACTGGTTCTGCTTAAAGGTCTACGACGAAATGGGCGAAACTGGACTGAAGTTGATGGAACAATTCGGCGAGGACAATGAGGCTATTCTTACGTGGATGCTCAAACCATGGTTTAAGGTAGGATTCGGTAATATTCTTAACTTTCTTAAATTTATTCCTGTGGTTTCGCTTGGTTGAGCACCGACTCCAGTAAAGCTGTTCAAATAGCCGGACAAATTCAAAGAACGGATTCCCTTTTTGCCGACATCCAGAAACGTTGCCTAGTTTGATAGAAAATCGGTCTTTGTCCACTTTTTGAATCGGAAAAGGGATTCTTTTCTTGACGTTTTGTAGAATGGGTACACCTTACTGGCATACAACAGTAAAGTTGTCCGAATAGTCAGAAAAAATCTAAAACGGACTACTTTTTAGCCGAAAAGAAGACAAACGGTCTACTTTTGATGAAAAATTGTTAATTTTAACGTGTTCACATCTGAAAACGGCCTACTTTTTGTAGCTTAGTCGGACCTTACTGGGGTATTCTTACTGGTGTTGAATTTGCCATACACACATATTGATTGATTCCAGTGGGTGTTCTTCGGATTCGGTCTTCTCACGTGTGGCTTCTTTTTCTGCTGTTGCGGATGTATGTGCTGCTGCAAGTGTTGTTGCAATTTCTGCTGTGGAAAATACGCGCCGCCACACGAGGATGACGAGGTACGCAATGTATTTTGTATTATTATTATTATCCCTTTACTCTAGCCTGTTAGGATTGGCAAGAGGCCAAAAGGTTCAGATAAGATCAGATTTTCAGGTCTTATTTTTCCCAACAAAAAAGTCCACTGCATGTTAATTTTCCTCATGATCTTGCAATCCCCCACACCCCCTAATGGCCTCAGAACATGAGAAAATGTGGGATTGTTTTACTCAAAGACAAAGTTTGTCAACACAAAGATAGCGCGTTTTCAGTTGTTCGAATAGACCCAAAATTTCCAAAAAATGAACTACGTTTGCCACTATTATTAAAAATGGTCTGTTTTTAAGGATATTAAACAAGTTTAACGTTTTTCAATCGAAAAACGATTCTCGTCGAATGGTCACACCTAACTGATGTGTGCTTGAATTGCGCGTTTGGTCATGTTTGCTGTTCCTAATCGGGCGCCGATTGTTTGTTTCTTCGCACCGAAAAGACTGACTCAACCATGGAATTCGGGGCTATTCTCACAAAAGGAAGGGCGATAGACCGACACATGTTATCATACACCAGCAAGGTTGTCCGAATAGTCAGAAAACTTCGAAAAACGGACTACTTTTGATGAATTATCCTGAATTTTCACGTCTTTATACTTGAAAACGGACTACTTTATGTCGCTAAGTCAGACCTTACTGGCCTATGCATGTTATGTGGTCATATTACATGTTGCCGAAATGTCGCGAACGTTTACGAAATAGGTGGGGGGGGGGAGGGGGTATAACTAGCAAACTAACCAACTGATTCTTTGTAACTGGTTGTAGTAATACCACGAGAGTAGTCTCCAAAGTAATACCTAGTTACAACTAGTTACAAAGAATCAGTTGGTTCGTTTGTTAGTTATAGGTATTAATTGAATTGAATGATTTGGGAGTAAGCTTCAAACTAATACCTATAACTGACAAACTAACCAACTGATTCTGTGTAACTAGTTGTAGTAATACCCCGGGATTAACCTTCAAATAGTCATAAAGTTCTTAAAGCCAACTCCTGTTACGCCAAATCATTTGAAGTTCACGAAATCATACATTTTCTTGCTTTTCCGCGACTTGTTCATTTCCCCTATTTTCAGTACCAGGCGGATGATTTGGACGACCTGGCCGACCCCCCGCAAGATGGTGACGTCATAATTATCAGTTCGCAACCGGGCGGAGCATCGGACGAGCAACAGGTACGCACATATTTCAGTGAAAACTCCTTCGATAGGCATTATTTGCATTTTCACGCCGTCGCCTCTCAATCTTTTACCATAGGTGAACTATCCCGTCAAAATGGCGCTCATCCATGCTCATTTTTGGCCGTTTTCTGGAACTTACACCTATTTGCATAAGCAAAAACTGGTTGAAGCGCGTTGAACGAGAAACGAGAGAAAAAGCTTTTTTGCAGGGGTATCATGCCTTTTTTCCGGTTACGCACGTTCATTGTAGTTGCATTGGCAGTGAACTATTTTACCTATGCGACATACAGTATGACCACAGCCTCACAGACCGACTCAGAATAACTCGGGGTCTTACATAGTTATTGCCGGGAAATCTTTTTCAGTGAGGGTATCCAAATCTGTTTTTTGCTTCTTTTTCAAGTTTTTTTGAATTTCGAGAGGTTGAGTTTTGACTTCAAATAGAGAACTCTAAACAATGGGCTGCTTTACTGTTCAGGTTCAGGTTTTTATTCTGTGTATTTCAGACGCAGCGACCAGTCTCGCCGAAGGATGTCAAGATGACAGGACCCAATGGAGAACAACCATCCAGGGTGAGATACATAAGTAGAGGGGCCATAGTATCAGAGGTCAGGGGGATAGGCACGTGAGAGCGTGAATGTAGACCATTAGGATGTAGTATCAGAGGATCAGTTAGGTATAACGACGGGAAGAATCACACGTCACGTGTACACGTGATATTGTACGTTAACGAATGCTAAAACGTTCCGTGGGTTTTTATCTAGTTTGTAGTTTCGAATACAAATTGCAATTCTGGATCAGTCACAAGTTCTTGGCTCAATCACCGATCGCTCTAGACTTTGTTGTCACACATAATCACTACGTTTAATGGAAAATTCTACGTCCCCTCTCAAAACTCAAATATTTCATGTTCGTTTTGTCTTTCGTAATTATCTAGAACCCGGGCTCTGGAAAACAGGCTGGAAGCTTTCTTTTTCCTGGCTTTTGATAATGTCGACAAATGTATACAACAACTGATTTACATTTGAGTGATTTACATTCAATAGTTATGAGAATGTGCTAGATAAAAGTTGTTCAAAATTGTTTCATTCCTGATTCAAGGCTATTTTGAGTTTCTCAGAACAACGCTAGGGAGAACATCATCAGCTGAACTCTTCTTCTTCTTCGGAGACTGAGAACCTGAAAACAGGGCGAAAATACTTACTTTTCTCAAGAAAATTTAAGTAGGAATGACGTTTTTGCTTCACTAGTTCGCTGCAAATTATACAGAGTATGTTTTGATAGTTGGATTATAAGTCGTACCACTACATAGACTAAGCACCCCTTTTATCATTTTCAATTCAATTTCGTTTCGCGTTTGAACTCGGTACTCACCTATGTATCTGTTCCTGTTGAACAATTCGGACAGTGCGAACCAAATCATAAACGCCACAGCCATACCAGCCAAGAAGGAAAGCGACCAAGTGAACCACTCGGTGGTGCACCCACAAGATGGAATGGTTGGACAGTTAGGGGGCAGAGACTCTACGCAGTGAATCGTAACAGATCCGATTTGATCCCGATCCTAAACAGAGACCAGTTAACAGCAGAAATGAGCACAAAGTTTCCCTACAGGCCTACAGCTATTACACTTTCCCACATTTGAACTTTGCAAAATCAGCCTAATTTCAAACCTTTTTGCCGCTTGCGGTGCATTTTGGTGCACGCGGTGTTCAACCTGTGCTCACTCTAGTCAATATTTAACGGTTTATAGCGCAAAACCTATACTACTTACCACATTCACTAGTACACCAGTACAGGTCTATTGTCTAGGCATCACACATGTAATTTGTAATTTGTCCATCGATATTCGCATTCTCCATCTCCGCACTACCGCAAAACGGAAATGAATGAATATTTCACTATCTCACACATAGAAAAACAAATGGGTTCGTAGACAACTGACTGTGAATCTGACAGCTTGTCCGACGTACATCTTTTTGTCGGTAAAATCAGCAAAAGAGCAGGTGGAATCAGTGGCCATAGCCATGTTTTCCAATTTGTCATTGTCACTCATGTTATCTGAAATACAACAAATCAATGAAATTTAGTTCGAGGCTCAAACCAAAAGGCGTACATATATGAAAAGTATGGGGCACTTAGGCAAACTGGCAGCGGGCATAGGACTGCATAGAACTGAAATACACTGTTTATAGCGACGACGGGTATCATATTACGTAGTACTATCAGAAAATAGCGGATTGGCCAGGGTTGACTGCGGGAAAAGGAGTAGTTTTTGTCACTTCTATCGTAACCGGGAACCCAAATGTCCCAAAACATTCGGGAATCTAGTTTTTTTTTTACTGAAGTTACGTTTTAAATTTCTGCAATCTTGTAGTTCGAATGTAACGTGCTTCCGATTGAGAAGTGACGATTCCTCCTTTTCAGTCAATCGGGTGGTTCAGGTTCATACACCGCCAAGGCCTCCCATTAAGGGGGGAGTCGTGAACAAATTCTTGTGAAAAGTAGGGGTTGCGAACTGTCAACTAACGATTTTCATACAAAATCAGCTATAATCGTACGGAAATTAGATGAATATCGCCGTTTTGGGGGTCGCGACACGAGAAAACACGGAGGGGTCGAGAGAATTTTGAAGGGTTAAGAGGCCCTTGGCGGTGTATGTTCAGGTTTTCAACCAACAACGTGTGGTCGTGTGGTTGTAAGAGGTTGTAATAGAAAAGAATATTCATTGAATATTCCTTTCTATCAATACTGATGTTAATAATAATTTCATTTGTGTTTCCAGCCGGCAGTGATCGCGATGGGCCCCCCTCCCACTTCATCCTCAGCTCCGCCTCTCTACGGAAGTATGGCATAGATCGGAGGGATCGGGAGAATTGAAGGTTACAGTTGTAGTATTTATTACTTCCATATCTCGTCTGAGCTTCCAACCATACACCAGTGAAGTTAACCGAATATCCAGAAAAACCCGGCGCTTTTTCATCAATTTCGGGCCGATTTGGAATGAAAGTTTTGATTGATGAATTTTCATAGTTACCTATCGAAAAACGAGATAATTAATACAGGCTAACTTCACTGGGGTGTGCGTCCAACATTTTTAGATTGTCATTTTTCCATCATTCACCTAGTTTAATGGAGATAAGATACGTATTTATAACGTATATACGTCATGTCAGGTTTCACTTTATTTCGATAGTTATTCATCTTCCATTCACCTAGTTTATGCTGATTGCTATGCTACATGACACTCACAGTACACGCATAGATACCTACACATCTAGAACTAGCCCCAATTGTCGCATCTTTAGAAGCATTAGAACTAACCAATCGTTAGGTTCTGTTCAAATAGAAAAGTTGTGTCTATTTGAGACTCAAATTTTGAGTCCCACTTGGATCTATGTTTTTTATGCTTAGTACACACGAGTTTAGTCGAAAAGTTTGAAATGGTTGTGCATGTCTATACTTCACTTCGTCTCTATTTAGTTTCTAGTAAAATTCGCGTTTTTTACAATATTCGGGGTATTATCGAATTCATTCTTTATATCATTTCTTACCTGTGTATCATGTTTACGGTACTGCTTCAGTTGCTTTTGCTCACGTTGTTCTTTTTTCTTACAATAGATTCGTGGCTTATTTTGCCCAAGCACGCATAGTTTAGAGTTCATCTATGCTAGTCTTTCCATGACTAAGTACTCATTTAGCGTCGTTGTGCTTGCTTTAAGCAAGTATGATTCTAATTGTATTTAACCCCCCCCCCCCCCATTGATGATATCTTGCATGTTGTGATTGTGTTTATTTATCAATGAACGGTGACCCACTTGACCTTCAAATTCAATCAAAGTGGAAAATTGCGATGTATTGTGTTTTAAAGAGTACATCGCACTAATTCAAAATATCAGTAAACTACTGACAAATATACACCCTTTACCACAAATCGAACAAATTCGATAACTTTTATGTTTCTTATTCCTATTATCAAAAAAGAAAATTTCTATTATGAAGCACTCATTCTTCAACTGCATACTGTATGAGTTGTCGTTAAAATGACAGAGACTATACCATCCATAACCATCTGTATTATACAATTGCTATTATGTTTGAAGATGGTCCAATTTCATGTGTGCACTACGAGAATAGAATAGTCTCGTATGTTAATTGCCTGAAATCGCGTGAATTGTGGCTCGTTTATCAGAAAAGTGGCCTCTTTGGCGCGCAATGTGGATTGCATTAGCTCGGTTGTATATACAATACCACATGGAGCCCATCAGTCATTCTATACGGCCACCCCTCCCGGCCTGTCCGGTGCCTTTGAGCGAACCATATTATACTACAAATACTACTACTGAAAATATGAAGTATTATTATGGATAGGTTAGTTTGAGTACCTAAATGGGCCGCTCTTTGGGGGTTACTCTGCATTCCTGTGTTTGTACTTTGATCCCGCTTCATTTCACGCGACTTAGATCAAACTACAACTCAGAAACGCTCACCAATACTCGTATTGTAGTGTATACTTAGTGTTTTGCTGCTGCTCATTCACGTGCTCATTCGACATTCATACTGATGCTCCTACATTCGAACTTTCCAACGAGTCGTTAGAGAGTTCGAGTGCATAGTGTGAAAGTGCACATAGGAATGAAAGAGACTATTTTCTAAATTGTGAATCTGAGTTGTTTTACAACTAAAATTTCAATAATTCGCTGACCTTTGAAAACTAGTGGCTAGGTTTTTTCGTTAAGATTCTCGTAGTACTACAAATATTCGCTTTAACTTTAATCTACCTGCTTTCATTACATGAAACTCCGCATTCATAAATTGTAGGAAAATGTGTGCAGTTCATGAATAGACTTTTTACTTTGTTTTCGATCTCAATGAATGGAGTATTTGATTGTCTGAAGTTAATCCGTTAATGGAAATTCCTCTAATCTACTTCTTATTCCAAATATCATACTTCTCGTGATTTCTTAATTTATCACTTAGTTCCGCATTGTAAAATAACACCTTGAATTGGTTAAATGTTGGAAAGAGGTGACTCAGACGAGTATAGATCTCATAATTCTTACGCGGATCCCTACAGTATATACGCGAATCTCAAATGACTGTTGCCATTAGAGAAAATTGATTCAAAGAATTTTTTAGTTTGTATATGAATATAATCACAAAACAGATTTTCACACATGTTCCTAAGCCCTTACTCAGCATAGAACTGTTGAGAAGATTCAAGTCTAAGAAGTCTAGCTAGAGGTACTGTAGAAGCCCACAAACGTGTGAAACAGAGTATACGATACTAGGATTACTCATCGAGTTCAATATTGAAAGCTCTGAGTTTCAAGTCGACAGTTCTGTATTGTTTT
Organism: Litoditis marina; assembly: GCA_964036275.1. Classification (NCBI taxonomy): domain Eukaryota; kingdom Metazoa; phylum Nematoda; class Chromadorea; order Rhabditida; family Rhabditidae; genus Litoditis; species Litoditis marina. The sequence continues at coordinate 16,984,307 of OZ038433.1, forward strand.
CGTTATTGATTGATGTGCTATTTTGATTGTGACTAAGCTAGTCTGAATGTTGAACGGACACCTTGGCACAAGCAAAACAGGACTATCTATCACGCTCATCATTTACAATTGCATAGTCCACGTTAGTATTATAGTGAGACCAAACTGTGGTTCTCAGTTTCTGCTGTGTCCTTTTTTGAACAAAATCGCATGCCCGATTGTTGTTTACTTTTCACTCTACCCAGCAATTTTTTTTTGCAATTTGGCCACGTCGGGTTCGAATCACTACATGGAGCAACGTGTTTCGAATACAAATAGCTGATATTCATCTAAACTGTACAATGGTAAGACAAATGTGCAAATACTCTAAGGCTTAGTGAGAACGACGATTAGAGTCTTGGAAATTCATTGTTATAGAGAGAGATTTACGTGACAAAATTATTGATTACAGATACCATTATAACGTCTCTTCATCCACCCTGATTCAAGTCTGGCGAAATAGTGCGCAAATAGAGAGACGCAGAATTGTATCAAGTTGTAGGTGGTGTGAACCAAGATAATGAATGTACACGTGGTAAAAATAGATCAAATTCAGAATAAGAGGTCAAAGATCAAGAATCAGACGATATCGTTGATATCGCGGAAGGAGATGTCCGCGAGAGAACGAGCAGAGCTGGTCAGGGGACGCGGAGAGTCACCAACCTGCAGAAAATCGATATTACAGAAGAATATTGATCACATATTGGTATATTATTACAACTTGATAGACAGAGAGGAGTTTTTTTAACATTTGAACTTTCAATAGTCTTTTGTGGCTAAACATTAGGATAAGTAATGTGTATATTTTGTTGGTTCAGTGGTTGGTGCAGCAGTGTTTGGACTACTTGTAGTTGACCAGATTTAATGAAAATTTGGTTTGAAAGCAAAAATTCGGAACTCCAACACTTCCAGTTCGAAGCCGCTGTGTAGAGCTAATTTTCTCTAGCATTGACTTCACTTCAGTGTGGTTCAATATATATTTTCTCCTTCTTTTTCAAGTCTATTGTGTTGACGGCTAATCTCATACAGCACGGGCCCCCAGTTTGGTATGGTATAATGGGTGCCAAATTTATAAATTTCTGTCTCTCGCCGGAATCGAACCTGCGAGAAAACGTTTTGTAACAGGGCGCTTACCACTGCGCTATCACAGAACGTAACCAGCAAGCTTTGGAATCGAATACATGCGTGCGTACACAGTGGGAAGTGACATATACAGTACCCTCCCGTCTTTCCGTTGGCAACGACTACAGTTTATTTCTTATCTACTCTCTCTTTCAAACATAGTTTCAAACACCTTCTCGATCTTTCAAACAAGAACGTACCGCATTGACGCTGCTTCCACTTCTGATGTACCTTTTGACGACGTCGGATGCACTTACATTTCGAGGTCGGGACATGATTGTCTCGTGGACAGAAGTCACAAAACTATCGATTATTCCCTCACGAGTCGACGCGTGCTGCAAAAAAAATCAATAATTGGAAACAGCTGTGTACTTTGCACTTCATAGCTTTCAACTCTCACTTGGAATAGTAGCTGTGCCATGTATTAAAAAGAGTTTTTAATACTTTCTTATTGCAGATATATCGTTATTACTAATCCTAATATTGGAAGGATAACAATGAGCACCGGATTATCTATGACTAGACAAACCTTTTCAATACGTTTTCTCAGACGAAAAAAAAACTGAATTGGAAGAAACTAGTTCAAAGAAATTAGTTTATTCAAGAAATCAATTCGAAGAATTACCGCCAAAACAGTGCACGTTGCTTAACTTTGCTCTTTCGAAGTTTTATCAGAATATTTTGTTATGCAATAAAAGTTTAGAATTTAGTTAGTTTACCTTGACTTTCGACTTGAAGGAAGCGATTGTGATCGGCCACTCTGTCGGCTGCAGTCTGTCACAGGCGCGATCCAATTTACTGCGTTCCTAGAAGTTGAGAAATAAGATTTCTCAGCTCCCCACACTTTCAATTTTCTGGTAAATATCAACAATGTTTTTACGCCCTCGTTATCTTCCCACTATTTTATATTATAAGTGAAGATTTTTTCGGTAGGTTGATTTCACTCAACAAATGTTCAAAAACTTCTAATTTGATCGCAAACCAACCTGCATTGTCAGATACTTCTTCGGTCTGTTTTCGGAATTCGTGCTGATCAGCCATCGATAGTCGGGCATTTTGTCTTGTAGGTTCGACCGCGATTGAAGTTCTTCCTGAAAATGACCTTTTGTGAACTTTTAGAAACAATGTTCTCCCTGAAAGTGATTCTATGTGGGTTTCGCTGTTCACACTTCGAGGGTTTTCCCAGGTTTCTTTGAAATTTACTCGAGCAACATTTCTCGTGTTGGTCTCTTTGACCTACGAGAGGATTACGCTGAAAAGTGATTCTGGGGTGTAGTTTTCAGATCAAATCTACGGCCTCACCGAAGGGTTTCCTAATTACGATTACAATTCTACGAACCATCTAGAAAAATTGAAGTGTTATGAGTTATATGGCTTCGAAAGAGAGAATCTTTGAAGTAAACTGAATGTGAACTCTTGGTGAAGTGGTAAGTGGCGCGCTACCGCTCTTCAGGACTTCAGTTCGATTCCACAATGCGCCATCTATATTACTATTCCATTGTAGTTGTGACAATTGGCGTATAACTAACTATTTCGATTTCTGATACTACGGTTTCAACACAGTCACCACACAAAAAGTGCAGTTTCGTGAGTTCACGTCAATAGGATTCACGTGACTTTTCACGTGTTCCTGCTACTTCATCATGAAGGATTATTGGGCTACTCAGGTTCAACCGACCTTCTTATTCTCGAATTCGACGACGTGTGCTTCTATTTCGTCGAGTACCAAATCAGTGAGAAGCGAATCATCGTGGTCAGACAGATTCTTGCGGTCGTCCACGACTTCTTCGCCGCGGGGAGACGCCACCTCGGTAATCCACTTCAACATTCTGGAGAGATGACCGTTAGAGCGAGAGAGAGAGAGAGCGCAAGAGAGAGAAGGGGAGGAAGAGTAAGAGAGTGAACGACAACAAGAGAGAGCGAGAGAAATAGGCTTTGGAGTGGAGTAGGACTTTCGAGTTTGCTGGAATTAGAACAAAGGTATGATAGGCTCCAAAAGAATGGCAGCAACGTTCAGAGGAACTGTGGTGAGGAAAAACTGAAAGGTAAAAACAATAATACGCAGAAATTGAAACGCGAATTGAGTTCAAGGCTCAAGAGTAGATAGAAAATAGTCTGATGTGAAGGAGAGGAGTAGCAGGAAACACGCATTTGTGGCTTCCGCCCTCTGATGAAAGGAATCAGGGTTTTTTTTTTCAAAAAAGAACAAACTGCGGTTTATGAAGAACTTTCAGTGGAACGATGATAATCTCTTTAGATATTCAGATGAGAGATATTCAAGATAGTGCTTGTTGGTACAACATTGTAATTTGTAAACAATCGATTTTAGCTAAAAAGTACAAAGTATTATGATGTTGAATGTGAAAAACACATCTGAGTTGGCGAAAAGGTGATGATGAACTGTTCAAGGGTCCACGTTTTTCACGTATAACTCGAATTTTACTTTCTTTTCTACTCCCGACCAAAACAATAGCGACGGACGTGTGTAATACATCAGAGCATAGAGAATTGGAATAATAAACTGCGAACTTCTATTGTTTCATCACGTATATTTCATATTTATTGCATATTCATTCATTCACGTCGCTTCGTTACGAGATCACGTTTCACGTGAAAATTCAATTAACTACTAGTAAAATACATTCGAAGCTGTTCTGTTCAAGAGAAATATTGTGATTAGCGCATCCTTTGTGGGCGGCTGAGGGTTGCCATGGAAAAAGCAGACGATTATCTCATATCACTCAATTGAAGGAGAACAAAGGGCGGTATTCATTAATTGACAACGTATTGTGGAATTTCCTGGATATCGCAAAAATCTTTAGAAGAACCACGTTTGAAGCACAATAACACGTATTTTTACAGATAGGAAATTAGAGATTACTACTGTAATTTTGCGTGACGCATGTAATTTTGCGTGACGCATGGAGTTTCTATGCGTGAACGTTACAGCTGTTTCCATGGGTGCTATCAATTGACCCCTCATCTGGCCCCAATTGTATCTGACGTGTACTTTGATCGCTATGGTTTCCGTTTCAACATCAATCAATCTTGGGTTCCTCTTCCATCTCTGTCTTCTAACTGAGCCTCAACAACATCAACAACAAATGCTATTAGCAACTTTCTCCATGTACCTGTTTTTCTTTTGTTTTCTCAAATGTCAGTTTGAATAGTTTACATTTCGTGATTTCATATTGGTCTATTATTATACTGATAAACATTATTATTATTATTATTATGTTTAACAATTGGTATGCGTATATGGCAAGAGGCAGATAGGAAGGTTTTACTATAAAAAACAACCGAATTCAGTGTTATTAAATATTTCATCTAAAGTGGACGGGAAATACGTGTAGATATGAAGTGGTCCAAATTTATATATTCTTGTCTCTCGCCGGAATCGAACTTGCCAGCGAAAGATTTGTAGCTGGGCGCTAATCGTGGAATCGTAAACATGCGTCCGTACACAGCGGAAATTGAGTTGTACAGTAGCCTCCCGCGTTGGGATCAGAAATGCGATAGCAAGTGAATACAAGGTTCACTCTGTGCATTGCTAGCCTATACCGTATATGTTTCTCAATTCTGCTGTGTTTGTAGTTGGATCCTGCTATTCATTGGATCGCAATTCCTCTATTAGGGCGCGTAACGAGATTAAACTTACAACGAAGATTTGGTCCCAACACAGAATGTGATATCGACGCTGGGAGGATATTCACCGGGGGATATTCACAGGTTACTCAACAGTTCTAACTTAAGATCTTAGCCAAACATCCATTGAAATGAACAAATTTCTGAGATTGGAAAGTATTTTGTGCAGTTGTGCTGTTTATGATTATTATTTCTGCCTATAAGTTTAAGTACGTTTATTGGTTCTGAAAAGCAAAATACAGGCCTGCGTATCAAAAAAACTGTTGGAAAACCCGAAAAGTAACAAATATTAATAATAATAGCTTCAGATACAGCTGAAAAACATTCATGAGCTCTCAGTAACTGCCCCTCTGTTTATATATTGTGTTCTGACGTAAAATGTCTCCTAAATCCTACCGTATCGCAGATTTGTTGCTAGGATTTGACTAGGGAATTTCGTAAAATCCGCGGTTTGCGCAATATTAGCTTTGTTCTATGCAGCACAGAAAAGAGAAAGAAGAGAAAGATGGAAGAAGAGGATATTGGCTACGTAATAATATTGACAAAACTGTGAAATGAGTAAGAACTCGTGTTTTATTCCTCTAAACAATAGGCCTTAGACGAAATTAGAGCAGAAAAGCTCAGAAAGGGATAAAAATCTGAGTTGCGTGAAACAGACCGGAATATAAGATTATGAAATTGTTGATTTTGAACTCGAAAATTGACACAAATCAAGGGGCAACGTGAATTTAACAGTCACGTGAAACATGTTAAACACAGCAGAAATCAGACACGTGCAGTTACAAAGTGCACGATTGCTCATTAGAATTCTTACTTCACGTGACTATTCAATTTACTTTCAACATATGTACTTTGGCCGTTGAAAGGCAGCTCGCCGATTCCTTGTAACCTGATGAAACATCTGAAAATTGTTCAATCCTGTTCCAATGTAGGTGCAAGCGTCAAAATTTAAAAAAAACAGTATATAACGTGACTTTTGAATAATTCTCAGCATCCCTTCGAAAGTGTTCGTCGAAAACTAGTTTTCAACGCAAATCCGTAAGACAAGCCCTACACATCAAGTTATCACTTTGTGTCTTCTCAGTTCTCAATTTGTGTCAAATAACCTACATTAGAGTACTGTAGTTCGTATTTGCCGCTGTTTAGTCGCATGTTGGTAGACAAATGAGTGAGAGCGGAAAACGCAATGCACTGTAGATGATTTTATACGACAAAACCAGCTTAATAAAAGTAAAGATTAGTTTTGAATAAAACTTATACAAGAAAAACGAGAGGGGCCATACGGAGATGAACAGATCTTTTTTTGCGAATATTTACTCATTCGTAATACATTTCATTTATCAAGTTCCTGTCAATTGTATGGTGGTTGGTATTCGATGGATTTCAGCCTATCAGATACGGAATACTAATTTGATCTACAAAACCCATCAAATCCATTTTCGATCTTGCTTAGTTGATATTCTACAGGTGTTCACATGAAAGACTACATTCGACACAGCAAGACAAGATCAGTCCTACTTTCTTCCACATTTTACCTGTTTTCTTGCAATTCAACTCTCTTCTCTCTCTTTCTTTCTCTCTCTCTTTTTCTCTCTCTCTCTCTCTCTCTCTCTCTCTATCACTCTCTCTCTCAAGTGTTGCGAATCTCCCAGCTTTTTCCGACTACCTGTTCTGAATACTTTTGAGGAGAGGGTTAATCTAGTTTTTTTGAAATATCACGGAAAATGAGCTGGGTACTTGTGAGTTATTTTCAAAAGGAAACTATAGCGAGATTCGCCTTCTTCTCAAAAATACCCGTTCATTAGTCTTCTCTCATACTTGTACAAATCTTATCCAAATGATTTTTTTTACACTCGATTTTGTACTATACTAGAAGTACATTGAAATGTCACATAAAGCTATCATTCTAATGCGGAATCGTGCACTTTGTCATTGCACGTTTCCGAATTCTGCTGTGTTCAACATGTTTTACGCGACAGGCAATTGACTAACAGCATACTTTTTCTACAGTCGTGGATGTACACAGTCTACCATCGGAAATCACCTCTCGTCAGGCTCGGTTGTCAGTTTTACCTTGGTTCTACTACCTACTTCAATTTCACTACAGTTTTACTTCAGTTTAAGTTTACATATCCGTTCTCTAAACATCTTGTGTAGTGAAGGGTGACAATTTCTCCAACGAATATGTTGCCCGTCGGAGTTGGTAACGCGTACCCTGGTGGTAACCAGGAACCAAAACTGGGTCATCGTTGAACCTAACAGCGAAATTTCGGTCAAATGAATAATAATAGAAGTGACCTCTTCAATCTGGACGTATGGGGTCTGATTCTGTTTTCCACGTTCCGCTCGGTATAATGTAGTAGATTGTGTTCTGCTTGCTGAACCAAACTCGAGGTGCTATTGACGGTTTGTTCAAGTGGCTCTAAAAACGGAATATGTTGCCCGAATCTTCACCACTCACGAATGAATCATCAATATAGTCGCCATTTTCCCCATATAGACAGGAGAGGGTTCGATTGATTGAGCGATGCGGAGCGAGCGGTCGTTGATTACTTGCCAGCAAACGAGAGAGTGTGTAGATCAATGATACGCAGACTGGCTGGCTCCTCGCCAAAGCCCGCCTCACAAAAAATCGATGGTACGGTGTCCACAACGATTTGACAAATATCATATCACCTCGAGTTCAGTTCAGCAAACAAAAACAACAATATCTCAGGTTTTGTTTTCTAGGTTGGATTCTGGCGGTGGTGGTCGTTTCTCTGTCCGTTCACACGGCCGATTCTCGACCGACGGATGGCCGAGTCAAACTGATTATAGGTGCTCTCAATTATAGTTAATTCGGTAGGGGGCCGGGTTTGGCGGGCCGATTTCTCCCCGAACCGAACCTTTTCCACCTACTCTCGAACCAGTTGGTTCGGTAGGAAACCGAACCACTTGCGTACTCAAACCGACAGGGAATCGAACCAAATCCTAATTCTGGCATTAGTTAGTTTAATTGGTTCGGTTCCAACGTGGTCAGCCCAAAATTGGTTCGGATTTGAAACGAACCACGTGAGAAATTTTGAGCTTTGAGTCAAGCTCGAGAAACTTGATTTTTATTTCGAACCCTACTTCAGATACTGACGGGGTGGCGGACGACGCTCGCGCCATTTCGCTGGCACTACAACATCCGGATGCTCAGGTGACACATTGTTATACTCAGTTCCACCCAGACATGACTACTCACAGTAACCCCCAAAATGAATGAAGACAGATTCGTATATTTATTCAGTTCACGGTGCGTTGCAGAATGTTGTTCCTCAAAGGAAACCGGAACACAATTGTCCACGTGTCCACGTGACATTCATATGACAATGCCGCGCGACACGCAACGCCACTCAAAAGTAGGATACATCAGCTTTACGAGAAACCATGTTTCTCTCCGGTCTCCTTCAATATAATAGTATAATACAATAATAATGTTGTATTACATTATAATAGTATAATACAATAATAATATTGTATTACATTATAATAGTATAATACAATAATAATATTGTATTTCATTATAATAGTATAATACAATAATAATGTTGTATTATATAATATTGAATATAATATTTTGATAAGTACAGTTCTAGGTGATTGGTATAACAACGGTACACGGATGTATCACCGTTCAACAGGCAACAGCGAATGTGGCACGAATTCAAAGGGTCAACAAGGTCAGGCCATCGACAATAATTCATTCATTCTTTTAGTTCCTGTAATATTTATGAAATAACCGCCTCATGTGAGACTCGAACCGGGCTCAAAAGATATAGATGCCGCGGACGCTAACCACTTTATCATATGGCTTATTTTATCATTGTTGGCGAATCCGCTTATATGTGTTCTTACACATCAGGAAGTGAGATATACAGTGTATTTCCCAATTTTTTCCGAAAGATGACTATGTGTATGAGACACGGATTGAGATTGATCAGAATCACAATTCATTCATATAAAAGTGAAAGCACATCAAGACAAACAGTTGTGGGAGACTAAATGAACTACCGAGAGAAAAACACGAGGCGTGACGTTTCACTTCGATCCCCACCCATTGTTTTGTTTGACTTTCTTGTAAAATTCAATTGTTCACAGAAGTACCTATCGTCAAGTTATATACTTTCAGTTGAAGTTCTTCTTGAGTAATGAATAGTAGCTCAACGTGTTTTAGCTGAATCGTCGCCCACTCGCTTGTGTGTTATTTCTCGTTGCTAAGGTTTTGTGAAACCGGGTACAGACTACAAAACTATATTGTAAGGAGAATGGACCTGGAGCATGGAAAGTGTGGAAACTCCCTTTCAGGCCCGTGTTCCGGTGTACAAAGGAGCCGAATACCCTATCATCCGCAAGAACGTTGAAGTAGGAACCGAATGCGATGCGGTTTTTGGCAAAGACGGGTTGGGCGACCAACCGGACAAGTACCCGAAGGTTAGTATAATAACAGGATTTGAAGACCTGGACTACTCCGAATATTTACATTTTTCTCATATTCACATATTTATCAATTCACGTCGCTTCGTTCACACAGTTCACGCAAAACTCAAAGCTTCGTTCACACAGTTCACGCAAAACTCAAAGTTTCGTTCACACAGTTCACGCAAAACTCAAAGTTTCGTTCACACAGTTCACGCAAAACTCAAAGCTTCGTTCACACAGTTCACGCAAAACTCAAAGTTTCGTTCACACAGTTCACGCAAAACTCAAAGCTTCGTTCACACAGTTCACGCAAAACTCAAAGCTTCGTTCACACAGTTCACGCAAAACTCAAAGTTTCGTTCACACAGTTCACGCAAAACTCAAAGTTTCGTTCACACAGTTCACGCAAAACTCAAAGCTTCGTTCACACAGTTCACGCAAAACTCAAAGCTTCGTTCACACAGTTCACGCAAAACTCAAAGCTTCGTTCACACAGTTCACGCAAAACTCAAAGCTTCGTTCACACAGTTCACGCAAAACTCAAAGCTTCGTTCACACAGTTCACGCAAAACTCAAAGTTTCGTTCACACAGTTCACGCAAAACTCAAAGTTTCGTTCACACAGTTCACGCAAAACTCAAAGCTTCGTTCACACAGTTCACGCAAAACTCAAAGCTTCGTTCACACAGTTCACGCAAAACTCAAAGCTTCGTTCACACAGTTCACGCAAAACTCAAAGCTTCGTTCACACAGTTCACGCAAAACTCAAAGCTTCGTTCACACAGTTCACGCAAAACTCAAAGCTTCGTTCACACAGTTCACGCAAAACTCAAAGCTTCGTTCACACAGTTCACGCAAAACTCAAAGTTTCGTTCACACAGTTCACGCAAAACTCAAAGTTTCGTTCACACAGTTCACGCAAAACTCAAAGTTTCGTTCACACAGTTCACGCAAAACTCAAAGCTTCGTTCACACAGTTCACGCAAAACTCAAAGCTTCGTTCACACAGTTCACGCAAAACTCAAAGCTTCGTTCACACAGTTCACGCAAAACTCAAAGTTTCGTTCACACAGTTCACGCAAAACTCAAAGCTTCGTTCACACAGTTCACGCAAAACTCAAAGCTTCGTTCACACAGTTCACGCAAAACTCAAAGCTTCGTTCACACAGTTCACGCAAAACTCAAAGCTTCGTTCACACAGTTCACGCAAAACTCAAAGCTTCGTTCACACAGTTCACGCAAAACTCAAAGTTTCGTTCACACAGTTCACGCAAAACTCAAAGCTTCGTTCACACAGTTCACGCAAAACTCAAAGCTTCGTTCACACAGTTCACGCAAAACTCAAAGCTTCGTTCACACAGTTCACGCAAAACTCAAAGTTTCGTTCACACAGTTCACGCAAAACTCAAAGTTTCGTTCACACAGTTCACGCAAAACTCAAAGCTTCGTTCACACAGTTCACGCAAAACTCAAAGCTTCGTTCACACAGTTCACGCAAAACTCAAAGCTTCGTTCACACAGTTCACGCAAAACTCAAAGCTTCGTTCACACAGTTCACGCAAAACTCAAAGTTTCGTTCACACAGTTCACGCAAAACTCAAAGCTTCGTTCACACAGTTCACGCAAAACTCAAAGCTTCGTTCACACAGTTCACGCAAAACTCAAAGCTTCGTTCACACAGTTCACGCAAAACTCAAAGCTTCGTTCACACAGTTCACGCAAAACTCAAAGCTTCGTTCACACAGTTCACGCAAAACTCAAAGCTTCGTTCACACAGTTCACGCAAAACTCAAAGCTTCGTTCACACAGTTCACGCAAAACTCAAAGCTTCGTTCACACAGTTCACGCAAAACTCAAAGCTTCGTTCACACAGTTCACGCAAAACTCAAAGCTTCGTTCACACAGTTCACGCAAAACTCAAAGCTTCGTTCACACAGTTCACGCAAAACTCAAAGCTTCGTTCACACAGTTCACGCAAAACTCAAAGTTTCGTTCACACAGTTCACGCAAAACTCAAAGCTTCGTTCACACAGTTCACGCAAAACTCAAAGCTTCGTTCACACAGTTCACGCAAAACTCAAAGCTTCGTTCACACAGTTCACGCAAAACTCAAAGCTTCGTTCACACAGTTCACGCAAAACTCAAAGTTTCGTTCACACAGTTCACGCAAAACTCAAAGCTTCGTTCACACAGTTCACGCAAAACTCAAAGCTTCGTTCACACAGTTCACGCAAAACTCAAAGTTTCGTTCACACAGTTCACGCAAAACTCAAAGTTTCGTTCACACAGTTCACGCAAAACTCAAAGCTTCGTTCACACAGTTCACGCAAAACTCAAAGCTTCGTTCACACAGTTCACGCAAAACTCAAAGCTTCGTTCACACAGTTCACGCAAAACTCAAAGCTTCGTTCACACAGTTCACGCAAAACTCAAAGCTTCGTTCACACAGTTCACGCAAAACTCAAAGTTTCGTTCACACAGTTCACGCAAAACTCAAAGCTTCGTTCACACAGTTCACGCAAAACTCAAAGCTTCGTTCACACAGTTCACGCAAAACTCAAAGTTTCGTTCACACAGTTCACGCAAAACTCAAAGCTTCGTTCACACAGTTCACGCAAAACTCAAAGCTTCGTTCACACAGTTCACGCAAAACTCAAAGCTTCGTTCACACAGTTCACGCAAAACTCAAAGCTTCGTTCACACAGTTCACGCAAAACTCAAAGCTTCGTTCACACAGTTCACGCAAAACTCAAAGCTTCGTTCACACAGTTCACGCAAAACTCAAAGCTTCGTTCACACAGTTCACGCAAAACTCAAAGCTTCGTTCACACAGTTCACGCAAAACTCAAAGCTTCGTTCACACAGTTCACGCAAAACTCAAAGCTTCGTTCACACAGTTCACGCAAAACTCAAAGCTTCGTTCACACAGTTCACGCAAAACTCAAAGCTTCGTTCACACAGTTCACGCAAAACTCAAAGCTTCGTTCACACAGTTCACGCAAAACTCAAAGTTTTCTTAAAGTTCACCCAAAACCTCAATGAGTCTACAAAATCAACAACGGACCAGAATCAATTGCATAAACTAGAACATGAGTTGATACCAAACTACAACTATGATGTTCCATTAGAATATGGTGACGATAGGTTCTCCCCTTCGACGCGTCCCTCCACGAGAATGAAATAGCTGCAATGGCGTTGATTCGTCTAACCAGGGAGAATCCCGATGTCACTTTGGTCTGTATCGGCCCATTGACGAACGTGGCCCTCGCAATTAAACTGGATCCGAATTTCACCCGACAACCAAAACGAGTAGTCCTCATGGGAGGCAACTACTTCGGTGAGTACTTGTTTTCAGTTTCAAAATTCCATGTCTTACATAAGAATGTTATATGGCAGTGGTTCACGACCGATCTCGGAATATCTCTGTTTCCACTTTAGTTAACATGGATAGAAACAATTTTGTTTTGACCAAGCTACTGTTTTTTATTCTGGGTACGGTAGATGACAATCTCGAAAACGTACGATGCCGACGATTGCGAACATACCAAAATCGTCGAATGATTTCGAGGTTTATCATTCTGAGTACGGTAGATGACAGACCTGTTTTCGTCTTTCCTTCTCTAAAAACAACAATTTTCGCACAATCAAGGACAAAATGAACACTCCTTTTCTTGAAAACTCCACAAAAACCACTCAAGCGAGTTTGTAGGATTCGGCAACGTGGACGATTCTCATTCGGCCGAGTTCAACTTCCACGGCGATCCCGAGGCGGCGGCCATCGTTCTCAAAGAGATGGAGGTCCCGATTACCGTCGTTCCCTGGGAGGCTAACTTCCTCAACGCTCGGAAGGTTCGTTAATTGCTCTCTTGTCGAGACCTACGAAAATGGCTAGTGAATTGGCTGACATTAGAGATTTACTGTATTGTACTTTCAGTACATGAGAGAGATAGATTTCGATGCACATCTCAATCACCCAACCCCACTCAGTTCATTTCTATCGATGGCAACAAGTATTGGTGAGTTACATAGATCGGCCATGATATTGGTATACACTGCTGATTTTATGGTTTTATCCCGATGCGCATTTGTCTAAGATGCTGCTGGGTGAACGCGAGAGTTTTTCAGCGAATGATGATAATGAGTTTGTTCTCGCCGACTGATTCAGTACACAACAACAAAAACAGACGAGAACTGTGGTATTTATATCGAATTCGAGCTAATACTTCAAATTTTTGGATATGCGAGACAGAATGCGCATATGACACAGAACTTTCAACCCATTCACTTCAGAATCAGTATTCTTTATACAGTCCAAAAACTATACATTATTAATAAAAACTATTCAAAGCAGTCTTTCTACAGGCAGAGAATATATGGAGAAATCGGTTGTCACCTTGACATTTTGCGACGAAATAGCCGTGGCGGCCGCAATTTGTCCCTCAAAAATTGTCGACAAAATGGCAAACTTACGAGTGAATGTGGAACTGTCCGGCAAATTTACCAGGTTCGTGAAAGTGTGAAGTGGTGCAGAAAAATTGGACATTTTATGAAGATCGCCCAGGGAAATCGGGCCAAAGTTGTACAATTGAAGTCACTTAGTGGAAAGGGTTCACTTGTTCCCCGGGTGTTTGTAGTTGGGACTGGATTCTCGGAAGCAGTAAATTGTTCGTGTTTAGTTGCTGACTCAGTACAAAGTGAAAGTACCAGTTGAGAAGAAACTATGTAGCTATTTCATTAAAAGGTACGTCAAAAACCCAACTTATTCCGCAGATCAAACTACACTGAGTTGAACGAATTTAGAGGGTTAAAGGAGACCGGGAAGCAACATGGTTCCTCGTGAAGCTGCTGTAGCCTACTTTTGGTTGGACGCGTTGCGTGTCGCGCAGCAATGTCATGTGAAGATCACGTGGACTGATCAAACCAATATACAAGTTAATGCAGTTAAAAGCAGTCCGAAACAGAACCTCTGCTCAAGTTGTGTTCCAGTCTCCTTTAAGGTGTGGTTTGAAATGTTCATAACGAGGTGACTAGTTGAATATTGTTGACCTCAACATAACTAGTAATACTAGGTAGTTATAGTTGATTTCAATGCCACCGACTGCAAGGTATCTCATCGGTTTAACTGGAATACCCTTACATATGGCCTCATTTCCGTGTTCCAGGGGTCAGGTGGTGGTGGATTGGTTCGACGTCGTCTACAACGAAGAATATTCCCATTTCGTGGCCAATCCTTCCGGGAACCAAACCAGAAGAACGGCTTCTTTTGTGACGGAATACAATGTGGAAGTGCTCGACCGATGGATGCACAACACCGTTTTGGGCGAACGGTTTTGGCATATCAATCAATAGGTCAGAGATCAATAATAAACAATTGTTGCTAACATTACATGTGTTTTTTACTCACAAGAACAGTACAATGATGCCACCTGATCAATTACGATATTTTTCATCTAACACAATCCCAGAAACACGTTTCTTCCGAAAACGATGATCAGTACCTAGATATAATAAAGACTGTATACAGTCCGTTTCACTGTCACGTGAAACATGTTAAACACAACAGAACTCAGAAACGTGCAACTGCAAAATGCACAATTTCTCATTAGAATGCTAACTTCACGTGACTATTTATTTTACTCCTAGTATAATTTGAATTCGTTCCCGTACCGTCTCTTCGCGAACCAAAAGCGAACCGACTTTCCCGAACCACGTGGTTCGTTAAAAACGGAAGCAGTTTAACGAAACAAAGCAATCCCAATCCAAACCAAAGACCAAATCAACTGAGATCAGTAATTCGAAAATCGATCGACTGTGCAGTTTCGGTTCGGTTTCGTATCGGTTTGAGTACGGTTCGATTTACCAACGAATTGCTTTTCCCCCGAAGATTAGGGTAGGAAAAAATTGAACCGTTTGAAAAGATAACTGGCTAGTGAGATTTTAACGTTTCGTGGATGTACCACTCGCTTTTTTATTGAGCTAGCCCCATAAATGTTCTCACTTTGAGGAAAACCAATGTTTTTCTCAAAAACTGTTCCACTAGTGACATTATCAGATGCATTACAAAGGGAACTCTAGAAAACTACAAAATCAAAGAAACACCCATATCTTAGTTAGCTATATCGGCATACACAGGTGAGCTTGGGAATCATGACCAAAAAGCGGAGGGTGCAACGCTACGAACACAGCAGAGCTGAGGCCGTATGCATGAAACATTCCGGGCCGGGTTGAGATGCTATCCCCAGCTATTTCCCGGCCAATTCAGCTCGGGATAGCATCCCAACCCGGCCCGGGCTGTTTCATGCATACGGCCTCAGACCAATATAGACTAGTTTGCCCGCACTTCATCCCCTAAAAGTGATCAATAGCACTATTTTCTTGTTGTTTTTGGAGGGTTGCAAATGAACCACAAACTTGCAATTAGAGAAAAACAACTGGCGCAGTACTTAGAGCTAGGACAAGCGGTAAAGACGCAGTTTTTGCAGGCAACATTAGAAAACGACTAAACAATCAGAAGGTTACCTGGAGATCGTTTGTGGATTGTTTCAGTTCAATCTTAGTAACATTTGTAACAAAACAATGGACTTGGAAGCACAATAAGAGATAGTTATTGAGGATTGATAGAAGATAGATTAAGATAGATTGATAGATTATTGACTTTAGCGGTTATACTATATAAACGGTTGACGGTGATATCTAAACGGTAGTTTTTGATTCAGATAAGAGCTCCGAATAGAAAAGAAGAAGAGATGAGAGCTCCGAAGAAGTGGTGTTAGTAGATTTCATGTAACTCTTTCAATTGATAAGTTCTTTAAAGATTGTGGCTATATTTGACCGCAGAAGCAGAAATTTGTTTTCTCCGCCTAAAGAAGGACGATTATGTGATCCAATCGCAATGCTTCAGTCCTTTAAACTGCAATGCATTTTTTCAATTGCAGTTTAAAGGGTTGACACGGGATTGGTCCCAACAATCGTCCTTCTTTGAAACACAATATAGGGATGGTTGGTCATCCACGTTTCCATTTCCTTCTGTATACCATTAACCACAAGTGAATAAGTCAACCAATAGTAAGGAGGAAAAATAGAGATATAGTCAGTTTCTTGAGCACTGACACTGCTACAGTAAGATTATATCTCAAGAGAATGGTAGGCTTCGATAGTAAGGTAAGTTTACCAGTAAAAGCCGTGGTATCAAGTGGACGTCCCAATTCAGCTATGTAGAAGTACAATACTGTTATCGAGCTAATTTGTTCCCAAGCACATGCAGTTCACATGCAAACAACTCAATTATTTTTTGACGCGTAAAAATGTATCATATTATGAAAAAGCATATGAAAAATGTACATTTATTGACAAAGAACAGTGCAGCGTGTGCAGGTGCAGCGAAAAAGTGGAGCGTGGGAAGGAAGGGGGTGGCAGGAACAGTCGCAATCTCTTGAAGAAGAGACGTTTCTTCGTGGATGTGGAGCGTGTGAATACATCTGAATTCAAAAATACATCATGTGAATACATGCAGCGAAACGAAACGTAGCAGGTAGCACTATGTAAAACATGATCTGCAGAAACATTTTTCAGTGAGCGAATCGATAAGCTGTGAGTGAACGTAACATAACGTGTAACGTAACGTGTGTTTCCCGATTAAAATGTCCTACGTCTCACTGTTTTCTTCAAGATAACATTAAGATTTTTTTTTCCAGCAAAGAAAGATAGATATACCAGCAATCAAATAAAAGCAAAAAGGAACTAACCAATATCCTTGATAATATGACCGCGATCCGGCGAGAACAGGCGAATCGTATGGGTTGCTTTCCAATTCCAGATCCATCCAGAGACACTGATACATACAGAGACCCTGCCGAGAGTGACTGGCGGATTCCGGCAGCACATTCACTTTTGGCTGCAAACACAATCATACAGTATGAAGCTAAAACTTTTAATAAACGTGATAGTTCCTCTCTTTTTCTCACCGTTTGTTTCCATCCCGTCCCTCCTCCAACCATCCTTTTTTCCTTTACGATCCCTCCATCCTTCCCCTTTACCCCCTTTCCACCTCCGCCCTCTCTCCTTCCTTCTCTCTCTCTGTCTCCATCCCCACCTTCCCTTCCACCATAACCAACTTCCCTCCTATTCCGACCTACCAATTCTTCCACCTTAACTTCCTTACTTCAGCCTTCCTTCCCAGTCCCTTTCTCCATGTCACTCACTTTTCCTTTCTCTCCCAAATAGAACATAACCAGAATAAAACTTCCTTTTCCGTGATGGGTCTATTTTCCTCCTCCTTCGTGATGTGTCTATTTTCCTCGAATGGTCCGTGGGTCGCACGAGTCGATGGCACGCGTCAGTCACCTGTGAGAGACTAGATACACGTAACCAAAATGTAACCAAGTAACCAAAATGGAGAGACATTAATAACCAACAAACTTCAAACTTTATTATTAAACAGTTCACAAAGAAAAGCATCATGGCTATAGACTAAATTGTTTCGGTTTCAATCTGTTTCAAAAACAGATATGTGATCTAATTTATAACAATCGGCTCTCTGATACGAACCAAAATAGTCATTCAGTATATGTTCTTGAACCAACCATCTCACTGAAGATGAAAAGTGGCCGAACTCTGCGGGACTGGCCACTGGTGGCAGCTGGCAGCGACCGATCAGCAACAGCTGGCAGCAAGACAAGCTAGTCGAGGCGTCCATCTAAAAGATATATTATTTCTAGTTTATATTCAGAAAATGTAAAGTAAATATGATTGATGGAAAGGAAAGTAAATCTTCCAAACTTGACTTGTAGACTAAACTTCGAACACACAATTCATTGTGGGAGAATCACATCCTATTGGTGTCTCGAGATCGAGGCGACTGTTGAATTAGTAAACCATTACAACCTACACGCATGTAACCCTACTGTGATAAACACTAAAGAATATGTAGAACATAGAACATCAATGACCTTCCGAACGCACCTCTCTTCGCCATAATGCAGTTGGTCTTCTTACGAAGAGCTCATTCAGGAAAGACTGCGGCTTGGATGAGCCGGATAGTCCACGTATTCCAACTGGAAAATATAGAAAGTATATAACTTATCCGTCTTGATGCAAAAATAAAGAGTAAAAAGATTCTTGAATGTACCAATGACTGCTTGCTAACCTAATTCCTTGGCCATCATCAAAATCGAACCGGAAATGCCGGATTCCGGATCAGATTCCGCTAGGTAGCCGGCAAGACGGCAGAAGGAAGGAGACGGGGTTGGGACCGAACGAAACCTAGAAACTCGAGATGTGAATATTCCACCATTCTTTATTATCCTCAACCTTACACTCTTTTTTTGTGCAGATTTGAATTCGATTCAAAAAACGAGCTCCTTTTTGTCGAATAGTGCTCTTACTAGTGCATGGAAGGAAATTCACCGTACCTTGTCGGGAAAATCTTGGGCATGTTATTGCCACACTGAGAATCAGCTTCGGTCGAAGCTCTTCTGCGGCAACGTCTAGAAGATAGGGTATACATTGATAAAAGGAACAGCAAGGACTATTAGGAAGCAAAAAATGACTCAAACTTTTTTCCTGATATTTTTCTGGATATTCGGACAACCTCACTAAAGTACGACAGCATTTGTTTATGAAATGGCAATTGAAATAAAAAAATTCTAATGATATTTTTTTCAAATACAAATAGACAACAACCAGACACTTAGAAGAGAAAGGAATACATACTATAAAAATGCTTTATTCTCTTTATTCTATACTTTATATTTTCTATATTTTATCTCTATATTTTACCTACCAATGTCAGTTTGTCCTGTTATTTGTTCTTTCTTCCAGAGTGGGCAGAGTCTCTCGCAGCTGCCGAATACTTTGCCTCTCGTCTCACTTCACTTCGTTTTCCAACGAACGCTCCCGGCAAACCACCCACTGCAAAGACAAATTATACAGTACAGAGGATATAAAACGAAAAAGTTCACCTTTACGTGCTAATTTTATGAAAAGTGAAAGTTTTGACGGATTTAGTGAGGAAAAACAATACCAAACTATGACGAGTAGAGTTAATGCGAGAACCATCAGAGACGTCCATCTAAAAACTGTAAGGCACCGCTCTATCTACATGGAAATAATATCAAAGTAATATTTATAGGGTTCACTCTCCCCAAAGGAGGCATTATAATGTGTGTTACCAAAACCCACTGTGTTTGTAGCTGCATAAATCAGGAGTGAGAGAATAACAAACAGTACTACAAACACGAAAAGTCTGAATACCATCATATAGTGATACTCATTCAATGGCGATCTATATCTGAAACGTACCAATGTCCGTTTGTATTGTGGCTCCTTCCCGAAGAGTTTCCTCTCGCAACTACCGAATCCTTTCCTTCCCGTGTTTCTTCGTCGTTGCTTCGACTTTAACCTTCTCAGTATCGAACCGGCAACCATCATCATCTGGTGTACTTCTCGGCGGCTGCATCACGGGTACCTGAAATGAAACAGATCATAAAAATCACTTAATACATCCGAAATACTAACAAATAACAGTTTTTTAAATGAACCAATTGTTTATTTAAAAGCTGGTTTTGATTCTTTAAAAAATGACAAGCAGATGATTGTTATTTATAAATGGCTCTATTTGTAAAACAGTCAGGCTGTTTAAAGTGAGAAAAGTTGTTTAAAAACGTGAAAACCAACCGAATCGCTAGAATAACTCTTTTACCAGTCCAGATTCTCGGCAAATCAAAGCACAAATCGTCGCAAGTCCACATGAGACCGGATCGAAAAACCAATCCATCCAACCAACGAACCAGTCAGGTCCCGGCAAACCAACCAAAACGTTGGCTGCGAACATAAATGATACAGTATGAAGCAAAAGGATTACTCGACGTTTCCATTTGGGTTTTGCAAAGGTCTTGGCATAAAACAGTAAAAGAACCATGTTTTACAACAGTAAATCGGGTTTATTGTACAATCGTCCCCCCCCCCCCCCCTTGAGCCGAAATAGGTTGGAATCCGACCCGTAGTGCAATCGCCCCCCACCCCTAGGGGGGGGGGGGGGGGGGGGGGGGGGGGCGATTGTTAAACAGGTCCGGGGTTGTACTATTACCCCCCATTTTGTATTGTGGGGGGTGATTGTTAAACGTCGACATTGTACAATTACCCCCCATTTACAATCACCCCCTTCTCTATAGGAAATTGTATTGGGAGGGGGGTGATAGTACTACGGGGGGAACTTAAGGTGAGGGGTTGGGGCAATTGTACAATTTTCCCAAGTAAATCATAGAACAATAAAATAACCATGTATAATCGGGTTTGTACTAAAAAAGAATTTACCCTTGAAAGGAGAAGTCGCTTTTCGAGACACGGTCGTGGTTGCTATAACATGACGAGGAACTAACCCCTATTCTGAGCAGCTTGGACGAGTCCTTGACTTCATTTGCTTTTTGCTTGGAACTGAGGGATGGTGATCCGGTTAGAACAGTACAGAAAACCTGGAAAGTGGCGAGAACATATATGTCCAAACGAACGAATACAATCTCAGAAATGACATAATACATACAAGAGTACTAGTTCAGGCACAGCGACAGCACATGAAAATGTCATGCAAACTAAACATGCCATGCACGCGTGCACCCCTCCAGGCTTCAAACCGACCCAAACTGATAACTTCCCGTCCACCTTCCTTATTCTACCCTTTTTACCTTCCCTCTCTCTCTCCTCCCTTTCTCATACCCTTATACCCCCTCCCCTCCTCTCTCTCTACTTCCCTTCCCGACTCCTGGTAGGAAACTTTGTTCATCGACCTGAAATATGGGGGGGTGGGGGTCAGAAAAGGTAACAAGAGTGTAGAAACACACCTAGTTTAATAAGTTCCTACCTTGTTCCCAACAATATGAGACCAAAGACCATCACGTGAGCTGGTCTAAGTGAGCTCGTGCGGTCACAACCTGGAATATGTGACACTTTGAGAATGGGTGTCACCATCTCACAACAACACAATCGACCATTGTAGAAATGAGAACTACATTCAAACCATCTTTCATTCACTTCAATCACGGATGACCAAAAAATTGACCGACCCTACTACCGGTACGACCCCGGTGATCAGCAAAAGGAACTAAGGGTAAAAGGAACTAAGGGGGGGGGGGACGCATGGTAAAAGGAACTAAGCATGTGATATAAGGAACTAAGGTTAAAAATTAAGAAGAGCCGGAAAGAGTACTACTTTATCGGGTTTGACAGTTTTGTGTCCTATGGAACATTTGTTTTGACTATCTATAGACGATATATCTATAGACGATCGACCATTGTAGAAATGAGAACTACATTCAAACCATATTTCATTCACTTCAATCACGGATGACCAAAAAATTGACCGACCCTACTACCGGTACGGGTACCCTCCCCCTTAAAAAAGTAGAAATCGACCGAAAAATACGGAATTATTCCTAATTCTGAATTATTCTGAGAATTTCACGAAACTGGCAAAAATCACCATAAATTTTCACGTGTGCAACTTGTGATCACCCCCATAGGTGCGATGCCACGGTCCGCTGACCGGAGGACCCTTAACTTTTTACCACACTAGGCGAGAGGGGACCTATAACTGTTCAACAAACTATCCAGTTCTGTCATTGTGGCATCACTGAATTGGGGAGGGACCCATACCTTTTCGTACTTTTTCGGGGAAGGGATCATTAACTTTTGAAATCCCTAACCAGGATTATCCCACCTGTGATTCACCCCTGACTGGATTGTCTACCTAGTCACATATAACCTCCCACCTTGTTTCCAACAACGTGATATTGGCGTGAAGTCGATCCCCCTATTGACAGCCGGTATGAAAGGGGCCGCCGGAACTGGACTCATCTCGGAACCATCCCAACCGAGGAATCCAGCCAATTCTTATATGAAAGGGTATATTACCAAAAACATTATTTAAACAAAAAGTCAATTTTGGATACATTAAAATATCTCCAGACTATGAGCACAAGGAAAATCTCAAATCCAAATAACACAAAATAAAAGCGATTATCCCATTTTTCAAAGACCCTTTTTGGTTCGAATCTTATGTGTCCAGTTGTCAAAGCAATACGGCCAGGAATAAGAACATACCTTCACGAGAGCCGACTTATCCGTCCGATGAGCACGAGCCAGTCAACGTAGTTCCGGCTGAATCCCATCCATCTCTCCTTCTCTATTCACGGGGTCCATTCTGTAAACTACTATAACTCTACATATTATAATCTGGATATGAGTAACAAATCCAACTCACATTAATGAATGAAAACCGATAGCTTTCCCTGCGGCATTTGCAGCTATACTGAACAGAACGTTTTGTTAGCTGAATAGACGGAAACGGCTCCTTACGCAACGCGGCTCATAATTCTAACGCAAATTTGACATAATATACAACCATAGAAGGGGAATTTTTGATCAATAGTCCGCATTTGTGAATTTGTGACATAATCTTACCTTTACCTCTAGGGCGAGAAATTTCCCTCAAACAGTTGCGCGGGAACTACATGCGATTGGTGACGTCCAAATTGCTCTCCAGTCCTCATTCTCCCAGTTCAACCGCCAATTGACAGCCGATGTCTGAAAAAATGACACAAAATTATATGAACAATACCAATCAAGTGTGACTCCTTCACGCATTTTCATTAAAACACGTGTAACATTTTGATCATTCATTGAAATGAGGCAATTTTTCCATAAACGCTAATAACTAACATTTTACTCCAGAAAACACACATTTTCTCGCTCAAGTCACCGCAATGCCAGAGGAACATTTGACGTGGCGTTCTGCCAGAATCCAGAGCACCGTCGAACTTTCCAGAACACTGAGAATAAGCGAGGTCGTCAGAGTAGGGGTTGGGCTGGAAAGAACGGACACAGAACGGGACCAGCTCGGCTTTGAAGCAGCACCAAATAGAAGGAATGGGTGTTTATTGCAACAGTTTCCCTCGAATAAAGCTGACAGAAATTACAAACACTATTGTATGAGAGTACAATCATCCCGCTAGTAGTAGCAAAATGGCCAGCCAAACGGAAATTAGAAAACACACTAGGAATGTTGATAGAATTCAAAATTCAACATCCAAACACAACTTTTGTCCAGTAAACCTCGTTAAAGGAATGTTAAATGTGTTCACATTCAAAATCCGAAGCGAACCTCGTCAGGACCAGAATCCTCGTCAGATTCCCACTTGGCCCTTCGTTCCTTCTACTTGTGGCTGCGTGGTAACATACATACATCCCCGACCATCCAATCATCCAAAAAAGCCGCAATACGCTCGACACGTCAGCGCATCTTCATCGAACGCCTCAGGAAACAAAGCTTTTCCTTCACGATTCTCGTTCCTGTAATATAAAAGAAAGTAAAGTAACTCGTTTCTTCCATCAAAAATTTTCATGATTTCGCATCTAAGTTATGATCGAAAAGAGGCCTACTAAAAGTTCTAAATAAAGGGAAAAAAAGAATACAGTTCATACCCTTCAACAAAGTAACGTGAATACCATCGCAGAAACTGGTTACAACAGAACCAACCTTCAGGATGAGAACGTTTTCCACGGTGTTAGAAGGTCAGGAGACGACCGGTTCAGGGGCTGGTACTGGGGAGCTGGAGGTATTGTAAGTAGGCAAAAACCTACGTACTTCTCATGGAACATCTAGAAACACTCCTAATAAAAAAGTCTAGAAACACAAATGATACTGTAGATAACAGCAAAACGAACAATTTGACCTTTACGTTCTGCTTTTGCAAATGTTTCGACGATGAAACCAAAAAGATCCATGTTTTGGCGGATTTAATAAGAAAAGAGAACTAAAACCAGATTTAATAATGTGAGATTCATTATATTAGTTGATCGTTCAGCAAGACGTTTATTGAATTCCGAAAAAAGTGAAATACAAAGCTGACCATGTTGTTTCTGTTTAACGGGGGCGTGTCCTCAGTCCTAATTCCAGTGGGGGTGGCGGCAAAGGCGGGGCGGAACACACCAGTTGAACTAGAAAAAATAAGCAAAGCATTATAAAAGAAACAGTTTGGGCAGAACTTATATTGCAGGAGCCTAGTTCAATGGGGGCTTACAGGGTCCAATACGGTAAACAAACATTTACACTAATGCAAACACTACCTGTGACAAAAAGAAGAGCCGTGAGAGCCAGCTGGAACATCTTCTCTGCCATTTGGACGGCGGGATCTTCTGGTGGTGGCTGGCAGGAACGCGGCCGGTGCGAACGGGCGACATGGAAACAAAGAAGACAACTGCGAGTAACTAAATGAGAAACTACTGTGTGCTATTACCTTAATAGTTGCGTATTGCGATATAAAAACTGCCCTCTCAACTTGTTATGTTTTATAGACTAGAAATGATGAGGACTATGGTCATACGCAACTTTGATCGCATATGTTCATACTACCTCAAATTATCAGTTAGGGAATTCAAAATGAAAGGGTATCAATATTTGTAACAGTAAATGGGCATGCAAAAGGTCACATGTGTACTGCGGGAGTCTAAGTAGAAATGATGAGGACTATGGTCATACGCAACTTTGATCGCATATGCTCATACTACCTCGAATTATCAGTTAGGGAATTCAAAATGAAAGGGTATCAATATTTGTAACAGTAAATGGGCATGCAAAAGGTCACATGTGTACTGCGGGAGTCTAAGTAGAAATGATGAGGACTATGGTCATACGCAACTTTGATCGCATATGCTCATACTACCTCGAATTATCAGTTAGGGAATTCAAAATGAAAGGGTATCAATATTTGTAACAGTAAATGGGCATGCAAAAGGTCACATGTGTACTGTGGGAGTCTAAGTAGAATTGATGAGGACTATGGTCATACGCAACTTTGATCGCATATGTTCATACTACCTCAAATTATCAGTTAGGGAATTCAAAATGAAAGGGTATCAATATTTGTAACAGTAAATGGGCATACAAAAGGTCACATGTGTACTGTGGGAGTCTAAGTAGAAATGATGAGGACTATGATCATACGCAACTTTGATCGCATATGCTCATACTACCTCAAATTATCAGTTAGGGAATTCAAAATGAAAGGGTATCAATATTTGTAACAGTAAATGGGCATACAAAAGGTCACATGTGTACTGTGGGAGTCTAAGTAGAAATGATGAGGACTATGATCATACGCAACTTTGATCGCATATGCTCATACTACCTCAAATTATCAGTTAGGTACTACGGGGGGGGGGGGGGGGAACTTAAGGTGAGGGGGGGGGGGGGCAATTGTACAATTTTCCCGAGAAATTTGCCTACAACCTACAAGAAAACTGTGCACGGATTCGATTGGAGTATTTTTTGCGCTGTGGTGACAATAAGTTTCGAAACGGCATAGTGTCACTCATGCGAATAGGCATCAATATAATGGTAGGCCGTACCTTTGTCTGCGGCAGATCAAATGGTTCTGGCGGGACTGGAAGTGGCATCGGTCGATGTCCCGGGGAAACCAGCCAAATAAGAAGAGAACTCCTGGAAGGTAAAGAACACAGTGAAATCGAAAATGTTGGAAAACTGGTCAACTGATGCTCTAACTTCCAGAAAAGGTCGAAATCGCAAAAAATCGAAAAAGTGGTTCATTTCAATCCGATAGTCACATATTACTGGGGTGTGACCGATGAAATAACAGTGATAAAATCAACAGAAATGTGGTATTTGAGCTCACCTGCAATGCAG
This sequence comes from Litoditis marina, assembly GCA_964036275.1. Classification (NCBI taxonomy): domain Eukaryota; kingdom Metazoa; phylum Nematoda; class Chromadorea; order Rhabditida; family Rhabditidae; genus Litoditis; species Litoditis marina. Next base: position 17,010,230 of record OZ038433.1, read on the forward strand.
CATGGTGGGATCAGCTGGAAGCAGGGACGTACTGGTGACAGCCTGCTATGAGAGAAGACCGGCCACGGCAAAAATCTCAGAAACGACTCGCCTCACGAAGACCGGAGCGAAACACGATGAGAACTGAAAATACCGAGACTAGAATTAACAACAGAAAGCGACAAGGGAAACTGATAGCGTAAGGATATATTGAGTTATTTTATTTGAACAAAATATAATTGTGTCACAGCGTAAGGGTATATTAAGTTATTTTATTTGAACAAAATATAATTGTGTCACTAGGACTTTTGGATGGCACATTAACCTAATCATATCGTAAGGGTAGTTTATAGCCCAGTAAAAAACTAAGAATGAAAACACCTTCCCATTCTTACCTTACCATGTTCTCCCATCAGAATCATCATAATAAACAAAATGCATTGGAAAAACTAACAGTCGTACTGAAATAATTTGGTCAGCATGGAAGAGGGGGGCGGGGCTTGGCTGGATACCAGGTGGCAGCATCGGAAAGAGAAACGGCACCACGGGGAACCAACCAAGAACCAAGAATCTGGAAAACGTAGGTGAGTAAGTGGGTAACGCAATGTAACGTGACTGAAACAATTTCTAAAACTTCCCCGGATGATGCTACTTCACTGCATTTGACCAGTATTTAATTTTCAATTCACACGTTTAGCAAAAATTTTAACAAGATGCTATTATTATCGAACCTCCGTGTGAATTAAATAAAGCCCCTTCAGAAAACAGAAAATGAACGATTCGACCGAAAATGTATAGGAGCAAACTACAAACACACAAATCGCAACATTAACCGTAAAGACTTGCTTAGGCAAGAGCAAGCCCTACAGAGAAGAAAACTTACATTCTCGTGTCTCCTTTATTCCACGATGCAGACTTCCGAACCAAATGGACATTGCTAGTAGAACCAAATGGGAACCTTCTGAGACAGGTACCTCCAGGGACCTCCTGGGCATGACATGTAGGTGTAGTCGTCTGCCATGTGTGTAGTCGTCTGCGAGAAGCAATAGTTCAACACGGTTCCAGAGAAACAACAATCGCGATACTAACGATATTTCCGATCATACTACAAATACTATCATACTGCAAATTTGGGTGAGACGTGACAAAAAACTTGCCCATTTTGAACCAAAAATCAAAGATTAGATGTATTTTCAACGAAAAACCGGTTGCTAGTCCCACTTTACTGGTATATGTTTAAGGTATAATGGACTAAAAACTATGACCCAGATGAAAACCTTTCGCGATGACAGTCTTGAAACTAAACAGTCTTGAAACTTTCGAAATATGCATTGTTCTACATCAGCATCCTATGACCCTACGTGAACGTGAAAGAAAAATGAAAAAACGTGAATTCCAAAGACGTGAATTCCAAAGGGTAAATTCACTACGAATTCCAAAGACAGCCAGCAAAACAACGAAAGTTTCTTATGCGATGAGGAGAAAAGTGCTAGCTTGTCATTTGGCTGAACTGTTTCATGTCTAATACAGAATCATATTTTTATTGGAAATAACCTACACGAGACACATGCACGTTTTCCAGGGGAAAGAGGGGAGGGGGGGGAGTTGTTCAACTCTATAAAACGTTCCCAACCCAACAGTTTTGAAATTAAACCAAACTTGGAATATAGATCCAATTTGCGCTTGAAACACTGTACTTCATTCAATGTGTACTTTCTACAAATGTTACCGAAAAGGAGCAGCCGTATGTCTCTCATATGTCTAGTCATCTATCTCAACAGAAGAGCAACCACTCAGATTACCTAAATCGGAAAAATTTACAAAAGTATCATATTATTCACCTTATTGACTATTGTCTCGCTCTCACCTGTCAGCAGCTATTGCCAAGAGTGGATGGAGCACTTGCTTCTAGCAACTAATTAACTATAAAAACCACAAACTATAAAAATCATGCACACAACAGACCAAAACTACAGTCATTCCAGTATAGTTTTTTCACCTCTTATCACAAAGGTACATCGAAGTAGAAGGAGAAAATCTCAAGGATGATGATCAGTTATGAGCATAAGAGACGACTCACTTACTGGTACGAATCTCGAGAACGGCTGTCTTGATTGCGGGGAAATAGCGGGTCGATAAAGTCACAAGACGACTTCTACCTGCAAACTAAATATGATGAAGAAAATATAACACCATCGGCCCTTATTCGTATCAGGTTAGGAAACGTTATAAAAGCTGCTGTAATCAACTTGAAATGTATGGATCGCTGTGAAAATTCGCCTAAACTCCGTCTACTTTCTACATCTACTTTTAAATACACGTCTAGTCCAACACAAAGACTCACCAATCGGATCCTTGCACTTGTTCACATAGATCGCATCCCCGTACAGCTTATTCACGATAGAACAGCGAATTTCGGCGGTCATCATAAGAGAATGCGGTCAAACGCCTGAAACACAAAGCCGTACAAAAAAAGCCTGTTTTCAAAATTTTCGATGAATTACGTGAAATTTGTGAAATCTCCAGGGGTGATCTCGATGAAATCTCCAGGGGTGACCACAAAGTTTCTCAACTTTACGGAAAGTACAACCTCCCCCTTAAAAATGTAATTTACCGAGAACCGTGAATTACGATGCCCAATTTTAGATACACTTTTTAGAGTTAAAATGAATTTTCCGTTCCATCTACCACATTAACGCGAGTTTAGGTAAGGTAACCGGCAGGATTTGCTGAGATAAATGCCGAGTAGGGAGATTTAACCACGATCACAATAAAAAAAATTCCACTGAAAACCAACAGCAAACCCTAAATGCTCAGCGTTTATAGAAAAACCCCTGTTTTTGGTCCGAAGATTTGGGCAACCCCCCCCCCCCCCCCCCTCAAAAATTGTCTGATTTAGCGATTTTCGAAATTAAGGGCAAAACCCCCTTATAATGGCTGAGGGGGAGGGCAAAACCCCCGTGTTTGAAAAAGTCACAACTCTGAGGCATTTAGGGTATAACCAACAGTTTTCCCCAAATATGAACGAGTACGTGATGAGCATACCTTTGTTGATTTGGTTGTGAGAAGAGAACAGGTTCGACCACCTTCTTGACCAAATGATCATCGATTGCGGGAGAAGAGACAAACGGCGGTAGATTGGTCAGATCTGAAAGGGAATAGAATAATATCACCAAGAAACACAACATTTGCCTGGCTAGACACTAATATGACAACTCCCCACACTTACGAACCCCGGCACACTCGGCTGCAAACATCACGTTCCGATTTTGAACTTTTCGACAAAAACGTAAACGAAAGAGCCATAATTTACTAACTTGTCCTCAGGTACTCAAGGACAGCAGAAGGCAAACAGAAGTCCACTTGGGAGCTACTAGACATGTGACCTGTGATGTGCAATTATTGGACTACAACTAGAGCGCCTGGATCAAACTACAACAAAGATTTGGAATTACCCACGTACCAATGCCCGTTTGACTCCTTCCTGAAGAGTTTTCCACCCTCTCGCAGCTGCAGAATCCATTGCCTCCCGTCTCAATCGGCTTCAACTTCCAACCGACCGAACCGAAAACTACGCTTTCCGGATCAGGAAAATAGGTACTGTACTTCTCGGCGGCTTGCATCACGGGTACCCGAAAAGGAACAGATCATAAAAATCAATAAATACCTCAAAATTACTAACAAATAACATCGGATATAGACCACGTTTATTTAAAATGCTGGTTTTGATTCTTTAAAAAATGACAAGCAGATGATTTTTTAATATATATGGCTCACTTTGTAAAAGAGAAAGGCTGTTTAAAGTGCGAAAAGTTGTTTAAAAACGTGAAAACCAACCAAATCGCTAGAAGAATTCTTTACCAGTCCAGATTCTCGGCAAATCGAATCGCAAATCGTAGTCCACATGCGACCGGATCGAGATACCAATCCATCCAACCAACGAACCAGTCACGGTCCCGGCAACCCATCCAAAACGTTGGCTGCGAACATAAATGATACAGTATGAAGCTAAAAGGATTACCCGACGTTTACATTTGCATTTTGCTAAGAAAAAAAACTGATTTTACGAAAACGAAAGATGTTGCGGCGACACGACGTGGGCTGCAAAAATTCATAATACAACTGGCCTTTTAGCACTTTATTTGGTTATGAAACGAGGTTTGATGAAATTATTGAAAAGTGAAATTACGGGGCAGATGATTTTTAGTTTTAAATGGCTCACTTTGATATATATAAATGGCAGTAAGGTGAGAAAAGTGAAAACCAACCGATTTCTGCTCGATATCATTTCTTTTTACCATCTCGGTTCCCGTCAACGAAGCAGGTCCCGGCAACCCATCCAAAACGTTGGCTGCAAACACAAAGGATACAGTATGAAACGAAAACGTTTACCCGACGTTTACATTTGAACTTTGGAAAGGTCTTGACATGAAACAGTGGAAGATACAAATGATACAAATGAATCACAAACGTTTAAATACAAACGTTTAAATAAAAAAAAACAAACGTTTACATCTAGATTTTGCTAAGGTTTTGACATAAAATAACCCTGTTTTGGCGCGTTTCCTAGAGAAAGTAGAAGACAATTGAAAGGATAAGTCGCTTTTCCAGATACGGTCGTGGTCGCTATACCATAACAAGGAACTAACCACAATTCTAGGTAGCTTAGAAGAGTCCTTCACTTCAAATTCTTGCGACTGAGGGATGGTGATCCGGTTAAAACAATACAGAAAACCTAGAAAGTGGCAAGAACAATGTCGATGTCGAAACGAACAGATACAATTTCAGAAACGACATCATACATACAAAAGTGCTAGTTCAGGCACAATGACAGCACACGAAAATGTCATGCAAACTAAACATGCCATGCACCCCTCCAGGCTCCAAACCGACCCAAACTGATAACTTCCTTCCACTTTACTTAATCTACCCCATCTACCTTCCCTCTCTCTCTCTCCTCCCTTTCTCATACTCTTATACCCCCTTCCCTTCCCGACTTCTCGTAGGGAACGCTGCTTATCGACCTGAAATATGGGTTGTTACTATCACTTGCAGCCAATAGTATATGTAGCTCAAAACTTAACCCCGATTGATCAACTATTAACAGGAATTATAAAAGGTAAAAAAGTGTAGAAACGTTTGTTTTTTGCACAAATTGAGTTGAACGATTCGCCTAGTTACATAAGTTCCCAACCATATGAGACAAGAAAATCACTGAGTCCGGTCTAAGCGTCTAAGTGAGCTCGTGGGGTTTTCTCACAACCTGAAAATTTGTGAAATTGGGTGTCAACATCTCTCAACATCTCATGACAACACAATCGAAAGCAAATGTAGAGAAGAAAACTATAGTAGAACTTTATTCACTTCATCGGAATGTTTCACCTAGTCATTAACAACCTCCCACCTTGTTTCCAACAACGTGAGATAGACGTGAATGAAGTCCATCTCCTTATTGACAGCCGGTATCAAAGGGACCACCGGAACTGGAGCCATCCTGACAACATCTCAACTGAGGAATCCAGCCAATTCCTATATGATGGCTGAAAAAGGTATATTATAATAGTATTTAGGCGTCAGAAAGGATATATCCAACCGGTATCTCGCGAAAACTGGTTAACCCAAAACCGTTAGGTTACCATAAACCCGGTTATATATATATATATATATATATATATATATATATATATATATATATATATATATATATATATATAATTCACCACATTATAGTTACCTGCGATGCCGCGATGGAATCAGCTGTAACTGGGAGTGACGTGGTGGTGACAGCTGTCTGAGAGATCGTTCAGCGACCAGCTGCTCCAACTCGCCACGAATGACTCGCCCTGCTCAAGACCAATATGACCGCACACGAAAGAACTGTAACAATTGAACAATCAGAAAAACTAACCGGCCTAATAGCGTTAACGTAGTATCGAAGGCATAAGAATGGTCAATAGTGAAATGAACACAATTCCTAAAAGATACCTCGTTTTCTGGGAAAAAAAACTATTGAGGGCTAAATACATACCGTGATCGACGTTCGGAGAAGATGGTGTACTGAGAAGAGCCAACCAGCTGACTGAAGTCGAGAAGATAGTGAAACTCCGCGGGGCTGGCAGCAACTAACCAGACCAGCCCAGAGGGGCATCTGGAACATAAATTGAAGTTTCAACTGAGAGAAAATAGGAAACCTAGAACTGGAAAAAAACCTAAAAACAAACAGAACATATATATATATATATATATATATATATGCTCGAAAGCAAAACCCCAGTTCATGAGAATTCATAACAGAAACCATAAGTCTGCTGACTCTGAGCATTTACGGGGTGTGGCCACCTATAAGGCAACAATGTGAGTACAAATTATTGTGCTGAAACAAAGAAAATGGGTGAAACTCAAAAAACCTTTTGATTTGCTCTGATCTGCTAGTTTTTGGAACAAACCTGTGCCATATTTCCATTTGTACATTCTCGGCTGAACACACGCCTAGGACCCGAGGACTCTGCGAAAGGGACCATAGTACCATTCTGGTCCCGGCACCGGATGCAACAGAGCCCGGGTCATGGGGTACCTGCAAATGGAAAGTTTAAAGGTATATCCTTGTGAAAGCCTTCACGTCAGTATATCCTATTGAAAGCCTTCACGTCAGAGGTTTTCACGTTGAACCTGGAAGAGAAATTCACTCGGAGAAAAAAACTTCATTCGCGACCTCTGATGAAGCGTTCTTACCGTACTTTTCTAGCGAGAGAAGAACACTGTTAAATAATTTATATTTAGGCAATAAAACTCCAACCATCGCTCTAAATCGAACTTTCAACCTACCCAGTACATTGCTAGTTCTACCGGTCAAAGTGAGAAAAAGAGAAACATAGAGATAAAGAGAAGGGAGAGAGATAGAGGGAGAGAGAGAGGAGAAAAATGGAGAAAAATGCAGAGAAGGATAGGGGGACTGAGAAGAGGATAAAGAGGGATCTTTGATAACGTCTAGTTATTTAGTGAATGAAATAAATTCATAAATTTAAACTAAAAAAAATCAACTAAAAATTTCCATAATATTATCTAATTTATTTAAAAGTGCTGCTAAGAAGAGAGAACAGGTTTGTGTCGAATGAGAAATGAACCGAGTTCCTTGCTAAATGAACTTTTGGCGCGCAATTTGTTGTTGTTTTCTTTGACCCCTCATCTATAGTTGCCATTGGGAAAGTTGCGTAGACCGTGGGAAACAAGAATTTGGGTGTACTCTGACCACTCAGAAAATTGGGAATAGGGAATTATTTTTAAATTCTAAATTCTTTAAAGAGAGAGAGGGTAAGAGGAACATAGCAAAAGAGAGTGAGAGGGAGTTAGAGAGACGCTTCATTCCTACTTCTACAGTAAGATAACAAAATTTTCAGTCAGTTCTAGTTACTGGTATCTAATCTGATTACCTAACACGAAAGAGCCTTTGAATTAAACATATACTGTCAAAAAGTTAAATTTCGTAATTAGTCATGAAAACTTTAGCATGTGTACTGTATGAGTCCTAGTAGAAAAGACGTGGACTATAGGAATTCGCGAAATTGATCGCCTATTCTCATACTACTATGACCATAATTTACAAATTTCGAGCAAACGTGGACTATAGGAAATCTATGAAATCAAACTACAAACCACGAGAAAAAGCAAATAAAACCCAATTTTACTTGAGAAAGAGCGAGCGCTAAATATAGATGAGAACACTTACGTTCTTGACAGTGTTCCGTGCCTCGGGCCCCATTTATTCCACAATTGAGTCCAGATGCCGACCCGAATGGACCATTTCTTGGCAGCCAGAACTAGATGGAAACCTCTCGGGATCAATGCAGGTGAGAAGACATCTGCAAGAAGCTTCGTTCAAGTTGCTTCAACAGTTTCAAATTCAACGACATTCTCAAATTAATTAATAAATAACCCGATTGATAAATAACTGAACGTTTATTTTCACACAATCCGAACATTCATGCCAATACCGTTTTGTTTTGGGCCATTTTGGTTGACTGAAGCTGGAAATAGGACGTATACAGTACCTGATTAATGCATGACTTGCGGAGTGGGCGATGGGCGAGGGAACATTGCCGGAAACTGAAGGAATTGAGGCCGGCTTGCACTTTCGCTGTTAGATCCGTCCGTGCCCGGTCAAGTCCTGTCCGGAAAGCCGATAGGTTTGTCTGGAAAGGGGAAAAAATGAAATAAGTGCATACAAACTAAGCATATAGGTTTGAACTGACAAAATTTACGAATTTCGACAAAAGAGCGACGGGATCCAACTACAACCATGCTGGATAAGGAAACATACACGGCATGAACCTATTTTAAGAAATAAAACCCTACACATAGGGCACTGAACTAATTTGCAAGAGCTAGAAAATGAACATATAACAGTGAGTTTTTCCCCAATACCGAGAAATTGGGTTTATTGTACAATCGTCCCCCCCCCCCTTGAGCCGAAATAGGTTGGAATCCGACCCGTAGTACAATCGCCCCCCACCCCTAGGGGGGGGGGGGGGGGGGGTGATTGTACAACGTCCTTCTTTACTGCAGGTTTGGATTGAGTGGGGGGCGATTGTTAAACAGGTCCGGGGTTGTACTATTACCCCCCATTTTGTATTGTGGGGGGTGATTGTTAAACGTCGGCATTGTACAATTCTCCCCCCCCCCCATTTAATTTAATCACCCCCCTCTCTATAGGAAATCGTATTGGGAGGGGGGTGATAGTACTACGGGGGGGACTTAAGGTGAGGGGGGGGGCAATTGTACAATTTTCCCGAGAAATTTGCCTACAACCTACAAGAAAACTGTGCACGGATTCGATTGGAGTATTTTTTGCGCTGTGGTGACAATAAGTTTCGAAACGGCATAGTGTCACTCATGCGAATAGGCATCAATATAATGGTAGGCCGTACCTTTGTCTGCGGCAGATCAAATGGTTCTGGCGGGACTGGAAGTGGCATCGGTCGATGTCCCGGGGAAACCAGCCAAATAAGAAGAGAACTCCTGGAACGTAAAGAACACAGTGAAATCGAAAATGTTGGAAAAAGAAAATGTTGTTTGCATGAATTGTTATGTGCATGTATCGCGCGGAGCGCGAAGCGCTCTGCGTGAGTTGTCTTTGGTTTGGCCATTGCGGACTCGTTTTTTCCTTTTAATTAACAAAAATCTTCAAACATATTCTTTTTTCGAAAACTAAAAGAAGAGAACGTTAGAGAATCACGAATTGAACATTGTGTGAAAATTTCAGCCAAATCGGACTATTTTCGCCTGAGTTATGGTTCCGTGTCGTTGTTGAAAAGCTCCGCCGTAATTCGTCCCTCGTCCCTCCTCCCTCCTCCCTCCTCCCTCGTCCCTCCTCCCTCACGGAATTCTGTCCGCATCGTAGTGGAAAAACTACTGAACCAATTTGGCTGAAATTTGGAACATCTATTCTATGGCAAAAGTTAGCTCGTCGCGCCAAGTATGAAATGTATATGTAATCTCTGGCGCCGGGCGCGGGCGCCAATAGGCGCCAAAAACGACTATTGGAAAAACTATCGAACCGATTTAGCTGAAATTTGAAACATGAGTTCTAATGCAAAATTTAGCATGTCGCGCCAAATATGAGATGTATAGCTCCTCATTGGCGCCGGGCGCGGGCGCCAATAGGCGCCAAAAACCACTATTGGAAAAACTACCGAACCGATTTAGCTGAAATTTGAAACATGAGTTATAATGCAAAAGTTAGCCCGTCGCGCCAAATCTGAAATGAATATATCACCATTGGCGCCCGGCGCTGGCGCCAATAGGCGCCAAAAACGGCAAAACACTATTTATCATCAACTAAAATGTTGAACACTAATAGAAATTGAATAATTTGGTGGAAAGTGTGAAAGTCTTTTTCCAAAACTGAAATTCTTCTTCTGGCGCTCGAACCAGGCGCCAGATGGCGCCAAAACCCAAACTCCCGACAGCGTCAATGGAATCGTCTGAAATTCGGTACACTAAAAAACTATCACATGGCAAGTAAGATGCTCAATCTGAAAATCAAAAAAAGTTCTGTTGGCATTGTGCGCTGGCGCCAATTGGCGCCAAAGTTGGAAAAATATCAGTTATCGTCAATCAAACTGTTTCAAGTTAACAGATATTGAATATTCCAATGTGAAATAAAGATCCACAAATTCAAAATCGAATGTATCGTCTGGCTCGGAACAGACGCCAAATGGCGCCAAAACAAAAACACACGAAACTGACAATTGAATAGTTTGAATATTGCTCCAATCAGTAATTGACACATGTAGTGTGTACTGGTAGCTCAAAAACCTAGAAAATTTCGTTTCGTTCTGGCGCCAGACGCGTGTGTCAATTGACGCAGGAATGAAAAAAAGTTTCAACGAAGGTTTTTGATTTGGTATTGGAAATAATGGCTATATTGTAAGTGAGTTGGTGTCTCTAATTGTAGATTTGTCAATGGCGCCAATCCCCATCGCTTATCGCCGCTAAAAGCGGTGTACATGTCAATCGGAACGTTTAGCGTTTTTGTTCAGTTATTGATAGTCACAGAGCCAGTAACCTGCGTTATATTACAACATCAGCAATTTTATGGTCTGCATTCGGCTTCGTGCACACACAAAACTGAGATTTCCATAATAATATAATGAGTTCACAAGATTCACTCTGTGAATAGGCAACATATGAAGTTGTAGTAGTACAACTAGCAAAAAAAGGACAATTAGTAAAAAGTGGGGGAACCAACAAATGTGTGAGTTGTGTTTGGTTCGACCTCGATATCAGCAAAAAGTGAACGATACGAATTGCTGTGATACTGTAGCAGAAGTATTCTGCAAAAATAGAACAATACAAATGTTGCACAATGGTTCACAACGCACGCATGTCGTCAAAGCACACATGAAATACCCTTCGGCAATTTCTGAAATATCATGCGGGCTTCGTGAACCATTGTGCAACATTTGTATTGTTCTATTTTTACAGAATACTTCTGCTACAGTATCACAGCAATTCGTATCGTTCACTTTTTGCTGATATCGAGGTCGAACCAAACACAACTCACACATTTGTTGGTTCCCCCACTTTTTACTAATTTGTCCTGTGTTGCCATTAGGGTTGTTAATCGAGTTCAAAATTTCGAGTTTTCGAGTTTTCGAGTTTTCGAGTTTTGGGAAATTTCGAGTTTTCGAGTTTTCGAGTTTTCGAGTTTTGGGAAATTTCGAGTTTTCGAGTTATCGAGTTTTCGAGTTTTGGGAAATTTCGAGTTTTCGAGTTTTTGAGTTTTGGGAAATTTCGAGTTTTCGACTTTTTGAGTTTTGGGAAATTTCGAGTTTTCGAGTTTCGAGTTCGACTCAACTCGAAAATTTTCGAGTTTTTTCGAGTCGAGTCGAGTTTTAAGTGTTTTTGGACCCAAAATAGACATTTTTCGAGTCCGAAATTTTGATTTTCGAGTTTTCGCGTTCAAAATTTCGAGTTTTCGAGTTTTCGAGTTTTCGAGTTTTGGGAAATTTCGAGTTTTCGAGTTTTTGAGTTTTGGGAAATTTCGAGTTTTCGAGTTTTCGAGTTGTCGCGTTTTTGGAAAATTTCGAGTTTTCGAGTTTTCGAGTTTTCGAGTTTTGAGAAATTTCGAGTTTTCGAGTTTCGAGTTCGACTCAACTCGAAAATTTTCGAGTTTTTTCGAGTCGAGTCGAGTTTCGAGTTCGAGTTTAACAACCCTAGTTGCCATCGCTTTTTGAATATTGAATGAATGTGTTTTTGTTTTGCACTATCCTTCACATTTGATTTTGTATCATAGTATTTGATTCAAAGTGTTTCTAGGTGTCCCTCCCGTTGCAGCCAGCCGTTTCCCGTTCCATCAGCTGCTGCCACCCTGCCCCCCGGTGTCAAGACAACTTCCTAGCATCACGGTCAAAAATGGTCAGTTCTTCTAATCGATAAATTCCATACGTGGGGGTGGCGGCAAAGGCGGGGGCGGAACACACCAGTTGGACTAGAAAAAATAAGCAAAGCATTATAAAAGAAACAGTTTGGGCAGAACTTATATTGCAGGAGCCTAGTTCAATGGGGGCTCACAGGGTCCAATACGGTAAACAAACATTTACACTAATGCAAACACTACCTGTGACAAAAAGAAGAGCCGTGAGAGCCAGCTGGAACCTCTTCTCTGCCATTTGGACGGCGGGATCTTCTGGTGGTGGCTGGCAGGAACGCGGCCGGTGCGAACGGGCGACATGGAAACAAAGAAGACAACTGCGAGTAACTAAATGAGAAACTACTGTGTGCTATTACCTTAATAGTTGCGTATTGCGATATAAAAACTGCCCTCTCAACTTGTTATGTTTTATAGACTAGAAATGATGAGGACTATGGTCATACGCAACTTTGATCGCATATGCTCATACTACCTCAAATTATCAGTTAGGGAATTCAAAATGAAAGGGTATCAATATTTGTAACAGTAAATGGGCATGCAAAAGGTCACATGTGTACTGCGGGAGTCTAAGTAGAAATGATGAGGACTATGGTCATACGCAACTTTGATCGCATAGGCTCATACTACCTCGAATTATCAGTTAGGGAATTCAAAATGAAAGGGTATCAATATTTGTAACAGTAAATGGGCATGCAAAAGGTCACATGTGTACTGTGGGAGTCTAAGTACAAATGATGAGGACTATGGTCATACGCAACTTTGATCGCATATGCTCATACTACCTCAAATTATCAGTTAGGGAATTCAAAATGAAAGGGTATCAATATTTGTATCTGTAAATGGGCATGCAAAAGGTCACATGTGTACTGTGGGAGTCTAAGTAGAAATGATGAGGACTATGATCATACGCAACTTTGATCGCATATGCTCATACTACCTCAAATTATCAGTTAGGGAATTCAAAATGAAAGGGTATCAATATTTGTATCTGTAAATGGGCATGCAAAAGGTCACATGTGTACTGTGGGAGTCTAAGTAGAAATGATGAGGACTATGGTCATACGCAACTTTGATCGCATATGCTCATACTACCTCAAATTATCAGTTAGGGAATTCAAAATGAAAGGGTATCAATATTTGTAACAGTAAATGGGCATGCAAAAGGTCACATGTGTACTGTGGGAGTCTAAGTAGAAATGATGAGGACTATGATCATACGCAACTTTGATCGCATATGCTCATACTACCTCAAATTATCAGTTAGGTACTACGGGGGGGGGGGGGGGAACTTAAGGTGAGGGGGGGGGGGGGGCAATTGTACAATTTTCCCGAGAAATTTGCCTACAACCTACAAGAAAACTGTGCACGGATTCGATTGGAGTATTTTTTGCGCTGTGGTGACAATAAGTTTCGAAACGGCATAGTGTCACTCATGCGAATAGGCATCAATATAATGGTAGGCCGTACCTTTGTCTGCGGCAGATCAAATGGTTCTGGCGGGACTGGAAGTGGCATCGGTCGATGTCCCGGGGAAACCAGCCAAATAAGAAGAGAACTCCTGGAAGGTAAAGAACACAGTGAAATCGAAAATGTTGGAAAACTGGTCAACTGATGCTCTAACTTCCAGAAAAAGGTCGAAATCGCAAAAAATCGAAAAAGTGGTTCATTTCAATCCGATAGTCACATATTACTGGGGTGTGACCGATGAAATAACAGTGATAAAATCAACAGAAATGTGGTATTTGAGCTCACCTGCAATGCAGCATGGTGGGATCAGCTGGAAGCAGGGACGTACTGGTGACAGCCTGATATGAGAGAGAACCGGCGACCGGCCACGGCAAAAATCTCAGAAACGACTCGCCTCAAGAAGACCGGAGCGAAACACGATGAGAACTGAAAATACCGAGACTAGAATTAACAACAGAAAGCGACAAGGGAAACTGATAGCGTAAGGATATATTGAGTTATTTTATTTGAACAAAATATAATTGTGTCACAGCGTAAGGGTATATTAAGTTATTTTATTTGAACAAAATATAATTGTGTCACTAGGACTTTTGGATGGCACATTAACCTAATCATAGCGTAAGGGTAGTTTATAGCCCAGTAAAAAACTAAGAATGAAAACACCTTCCCATTCTTACCTTACCATGTTCTCCCATCAGAATCATCATAATAAACAAAATGCATTGAAAAAACTAACAGTCGTACTGGAATAATTTGGTCAACGAGCGGGGCGGGGCTTGGCTGGATACCAGGTGGCAGCATCGAATAGAGAAACGGCACCACGGGGAACCAACCAAGAACCAAGAATCTGGAAAACGTAGGTGAGTAAGTGGGTAACGCAATGTAACGTGACTGAAACAATTTCGAAAACTTCCCCGGATGATGCTACTTCACTGCATTTGACCAGTATTTAATTTTCAATTCACACGTTTAGCAAAATTTTAACAAGATGCTATTATTATCGAACTCCGTGTGAATTAAATAAAGCCCCTTCAGAAAACAGAAAATGAACGATTCGACCGAAAATGTATAGGAGCAAACTACAAACACACAAATCGCAACATGAATCGAAAACGCTTGCTTAGGCAAGAGCAAGCCCTACAGAGAAGAAAACTTACATTCTCGTGTCTCCTTTATTCCACGATGCAGACTTCCGGACCAAATGGACATTGCTAGTAGAACCAAATGGGAACCTTCTGAGACAGGTACCTCCAGGGACCTCCTGGGCATGACATGTAGGTGTGGTCGTCTGCCATGTGTGTAGTCGTCTGCGAGAAGCAATAGTTCAACACGGTTCCAGAGAAACAACAATCGCGATACTAACGATATTTCCGATCATACTACAAATACTATCATACTGCAAATTTGGGTGAGACGTGACAAAAAACTTGCCCATTTTGAACCAAAAATCAAAGATTAGATGTATTTTCAACGAAAAACCGGTTGCTAGTCCCACTTTACTGGTATATGTATAATGGACTAGGTATAATGGACTAAAAACTATGACCCAGATGAAAACCTTTCGCGATGACAGTCTTGAAACTAAACAGTCTTGAAACTCGAAATATGCATTGTACTACATCAGCATCCTATGACCCTACGTGAACGTGAAAGAAAAATGAAAAAACGTGAATTCCAAAGACGTGAATTCCAAAGGGTGAATTCACTACGAATTCCAAAGACAGCCAGCAAAACAACGAATCAAAGTTTCGTATGCGATGAGGAGAAAAGTGCTAGCTTGTCATTTGGCTGAACTGTTTCATGTCTAATACAGAATCATATTTTTATTGGAAATAACCTACACGAGACACATGCACGTTTTCCAAGGGGAGTTGTTCAACTCTATAAAACGTTCCCAACCCAACAGTTTTGAAATTAAACCAAACTTGGAATATAGATCCAATTTGCGCTTGAAACACTGTACTTCATTCAATGTGTACCTTTTACAAATGTTACCGAAAAGGAGCAGCCGTATGTCTCTCATATGTCTAGTCATCTATCTCAACAGAAGAGCAAACACTCAGATAACCTAAATCGGAAAAATTTACAAAAGTATCATATTATTCACCTTATTGACTATTGTCTCGCTCCAACTTTTCAACCATTTTCACTCGCGAATTCTCCATCCACGCGGGTGGCACTCGCCACGTTTCCAGCAGACTTTTCGACCTGGAATAGAGAAAACATACTTAGAAACGAACTTTCTGGATACCTGTAGAAAATTGCGAATAAAAGTCTCACCTGTCAGCAGCTATTGCCAAGAGTGGATGGAGCACTTGCTTCTAGCAACTAATTAACTATAAAAACCACAAACTATAAAAATCATGCACACAACAGACCAAAACTACAGTCATTCCAGTATAGTTTTTTCACCTCTTATCACAAAGGTACATCGAAGTAGAAGGAGAAAATCTCAAGGATGATGATCAGTTATGAGCATAAGAGACGACTCACTTACTGGTACGAATCTCGAGAACGGCTGTCTTGATTGCGGGGAAATAGCGGGTCGATAAAGTCACAAGACGACTTCTACCTGCAAACTAAATATGATGAAGAAAATATAACACCATCGGCCCTTATTCGTATCAGGTTAGGAAACGTTGTAAAAGCTGCTGTAATCAACTTGAAATGTATGGATCGCTGTGAAAATTCGCCTAAACTCCGTCTACTTTCTACATCTACTTTTAAATACACGTCTAATCCAACACAAAGACTCACCAATCGGATCCTTGCACCTGTTCACATAGATCGCATCCCCGTACAGCTTATTCACGATGGAACAGCGAATTTCGGCGGTCATCATAAGAGAATGCGGTCAAACGCCTGAAACACAAAGCCGTACAAAAAAGCCTGTTTTCAAAATTTTCGATGAATTACGTGAAATTTGATAGTTTTTATAAAACTAATCTCCAGGGGTGACCACAAAGTTTCTCGACTTTACGGAAAGTACAACCTCCCCCTTAAAAATGTAATTTACCGAGAACCGTGAATTACGATGCCCAATTTTAGATACACTTTTTGGAGTTAAAATGAATTTTCCGTCCCATCTACCACATTACCGTGCGTTTAGGTAAGGAAACCGGCAGGATTTGCTGAGATAAATGCCGAGTAGGGAGATTTAACTAGAGCCAGCTCCCAAAGTCACGATCACAATAAAAAAATTTCACTGAAAACCAAACCAACAGTTTTCCCCAAATATGAACGAGTACGTGATGAGCATACCTTTGTTGATTTGGTTCCGACGCCACTGGTGGTGAGAAGAGAACAGGTTCGACCACCTTCTTGACCAAATGATCATCGATTGCGGGAGAAGAGACAAACGGCGGTAGATTGGTCAGATCTGAAAGTGAATAGAACATTATCACCAAGAAACACAACATTTGCCTGGCTAGACATTAATATGACAACTCCTCACACTTACGAACCGGATAGCCCCCCCCCCCCCCCCCCCCCATTTCTGAGAGCATTGCTTGCAGAAACTACTAATCGACCGTCATTCGCACGCACATAGGTACGTTTCACCTATTTCCCAAAAAAATACCCCGGTACTCGGTTAAGTTAAGGTGGCTCAAATTCCCTCGTTTTGGCTGAAAAGAAGCTAACTTGCCGAGCTTTGGTGACTATTTAGGAACTTACGCTTCGTGAGAAAAAATATTCCAAATTCATCTATGATACTTGTACCCCCTACGTCACAATGACAGTTCGTAATGAGCACACCTTCGGGATAGCTCTCAGAAAATGCACATTTTCGTTAATCGCACACAAGACTGCTAAAATAAGAGCAGTTTCCTACTACTCAGAGGACAACTAGCTAACTTAGAAAAAAGCTACCTGTAAAAGCTAGCTAAAAGCTTAAATCAATAAAAAAACATTAACCAACCTCGATATACGGTAGCTCCGGTCCTCAACTAACTCGGAGTGAGGTCACGTAGCGACCACATCAGAAGATTCAGAAGTGAGCAACACGACCAGAACCTGGAAAATTACTATAGTTACTCGTGAAATCAGCGGAGGGAACGAATATCATCGTAAACTGTTGCCATTCTGCAAAACAATTTGGTTTTTAACTGTGAATCAAAAGGCACGTCACTGACACAAAAAACAATCGAAGATAAAAATATGATTGAAACATTTATGTTCACACAATGGAAATGACCACACCTTCTAGTTGTCCAAAACACCGTAATTAGAGGAAATAGGACAAATATAGTACCTTAGTGATAAATGGGTGGATGACTGTGGGATTCGATTCGTCTGAACCTGATCATTCCAGATCTGATCTGCGACTTCCCATCCAATTTCTTATAGAGAACAGAATCGAAGATCCGTTGGTTGGTCTGATCTGAAATACAGAAAGGTCAACTAACGGCTAAATACAAAACAGTTTTCGCCTTCGATCGATAATTCAGATTCTTCAGGGTTATGCTAACTACATTTAAAGGTTGTATCTAGAGATCAACGTGGCTATTCTGCAAAAAGTAAGCCGTTTTCGATTCAAGTTTGCAATCAAAAGACACGGCATCGACACGAAAAACAACATGTGTGAACGTTTATTTTCACAAAATCCGAATATTCAACCCTATACCGTTTTGTTTTGGGCCATTTTGGTTGACTGAAGCTAGAAATAGGACGTATACAGTACCTGATTAATGCATGACTTGCGAAGTGGGCGATGGGAGAGGGAACATTGCCAGAAACTGAAGGAATTGAGGTCGGCTTGCACTTCCGATGTACAGACCGTTCCGTGCCCGGTCATGTACGGCCCGGATATGGAATCCGATAGGTTTGTCTGGAAAGGAGAAAAATTAAATAAGTGCATACATACTAAGCATATAGGTTCGAACTGACAAAATTCATCAAAAAAGTGAGGTTCATCGCGAATCTACTAACGACAACTGAAGTCCTTGCCTCCCCATGTTCTCCCATCAGAATCATCATAATAAACAAAATGAATTGAAAAAACTAACAGTAGTACTGGAAGAATTCGGTCAGCATGGAAGAGGGGGGCGGGGCTTGGCTGGGCATCGGGTGGCAGCAACGGGAAGAGAAATAGCACAACGGGGAACCAACTAAGAACCAAGAATCTGGAAAAATAAAACAGTGAAATTTTCCCCAATATGGAGAAATTCGCCTACAACCTACAAGAAAACTGTGCACGGATTCGATTAGAGTATTTTTTGCGCTGTGGTGACAATAAGTTTCGAAACGGCATAGTGTCACTCATGCGAATAGGCATCAATATAATGGTAGGCCGTACCTTTGTCTGCGGCAGATCAAATGGTTCTGGCGGGACTGGAAGTGGCATCTGTCGATGTCCCGGGGAAACCAGCCAAATAAGAAGAGAACTCCTGGAAGGTAAAGAACACAGTGAAATCGAAAATGTTGGAAAACTGATACTCTAACCAGAAAAGAGATCGGTTAATCGCGAAAAAACGAAAAAGTGGTTTATTTCAACACGATAGTCGCATATTACTGGGGTGTCACCGATGTCATGATAGTAATATAATGAATGGAAATGTGGTATTTGAGCTCACCTGCAATGCAGCATGGTAGGAACAGCTGGAAGCAGGGACGTACTAGTGACAGCCTGATATGAGAGAGAACCGGCGACCGGCCACGGCAACAATCTCAGAAACGACTCGCCTCACGAAGACCCGGGCAACACACGATGAGAACTGAAAATAGCGACACTAAAATTAACAACAGAAAGCTATAAGTATAAAGTAAAAAGACAGCGAGAGGGTAGTTTTCAGCCCAGTAAAAAACTAAGAATGAAAACACAGCAGAAAACACAGAAAACACAAAACACGTGAGAAAGTAGTTCATCGCGAATCTACTAACGACAACTAAAGTCCTTACCTTCCCATGTTCTCCCATCAGAATCATCATAATAAACAAAATGAATAAAAAACTAACAGTAGTACTGAAAGAATTTGGTCAGCATGGCGGGGCTTGCCTGGGCATCGGGT
The DNA here is from genome assembly GCA_964036275.1 of Litoditis marina. Taxonomy (NCBI): domain Eukaryota; kingdom Metazoa; phylum Nematoda; class Chromadorea; order Rhabditida; family Rhabditidae; genus Litoditis; species Litoditis marina. The sequence continues at coordinate 17,029,616 of OZ038433.1, forward strand.
GGCAGCAACGGGAAGAGAAATAGCACAACGGGGAGCCAACCAAGAACCAAGAATCTGGAAAACGTAGGTAAGTTAGTGGGCAACGCAATAAAACCAGAGTGAAACAATTTCTAAAACTTCCCTGGATGATGCTACTTTACTGCATTTAACAAGTATTTTATTTATAATTCAAACGTTTAGCAAAAAATGCATTTAACAAGAAGCTATTATTATCGAGCCTCCGTGTGAATTAAATAAAGCCCCTTCAGAAAACAGAAAATGAACGATTCGACCGAAAATGTATAGGAGCAAACTACAAACACACAAATCGCAACATGAATCGAAAACGCTTGCTTAGGAAAGAGCGAACCCTTAATACAGAGAATAAAACTTACATTCTTATGATGAGCCGCTCATTGATTCCACAATTGAGTTCCGATCGCAACGCGAATGGACCATTCCCATTACTACCAGTAACCATCGGGAACCTCCCGGGAACAGTGCAGATGAGAATTCATCTGCAAGAAGCAGTCGATTCAACACGGTTCCAGAGAAACAACAAATATAACGATATTTCCGATCATACTGCAAATGCGATCATACTGCAAATTTGGGTGAAACGTGACAAAAAATTGAGAAATATGCTTTATTTGTGTGCATATGCATTGCCTATTTTGAACCAAACAAAGATATGATGTAATTTCAAAGAAAAACCGGAAAAGAAAAAAAACACTCACTCAGATCATTCAGATAGTCACACTCAGATCAGAAACCTATGACCCAGATGAAAATCTTTGGCGATGGTTAATAAACCGTCTTGAAACTTCGAAATCTGCGTCAGCATAATCACCAACATCCTATGACCCTACGTGAACGTGAAAAATAGTGAAAACTAACAGCATTAATGGCGCGAGTCAGTGCGGATATCTTGGCCATCTTGAACGGAAGAAAGGAGCCTTCGAATGGAGACATCGGGTGGCAGCAGAGACACGGAGGGTGGCAGCAACCTGGGGACCAAAGCTGGGTCGACGAGCATCCGCACAAAAGTAGAGAAAGATCTGGAGAGAGAAGAGTCTAACAAGTTACACTGAACGTTACTATTTATTACTACAGAGAGAATAGGAAGTTGAATGAGAACATCGAAAGTTGAATGAGAACATCGAAATGGACCATCTAGCAGCTCACGGATACTTGAAAAGAACGGCTCGAGCACGAAGTGGGGACCCGGTCTTCTTTCCAGGGATCCTGTGGCCACACTAAACAAGAATTTAGGATAAAAAGCCACTCTCTCACCATCTTACTCGAAAATATCGAAATGGAGGCAGAAGAATAAAAACTCTTTCGCACAGCTTACGCAGCCTTTTTCCATTCCCAGATTGATTTTCCTTCTTTTTGAGCATCGCTTGACCATTGTGCACCAACCAGAGAAGTAGTTTGAGAGCGAGCTAGACCAGCTGAACGAAAATCGCCTCCCCCACAGTAAGAATAGGAAGAATTTTGAAGAGAATCAGCAAAAGTTGATTGAGAACATCGAAATGGACCATCTAGCAGCTCACGGATACTTGAAAAGAACGGCTCGAGCACGAAGTGGGGACCCGGTCTTCTTTCCAGGGATCCTGTGGCCACACTAAACAAAAGTTTAGGATAGAAAGTCACTCTCTCACCATCTTACTCGAAAATATCAAAATGAAGGCAGAAGAATAAGAATGAAAACTTTCGCACAGCTTACGCAGACTTTTTCCATTCCCAGATTGATTTTCCTTCTTTTTGAGCATCGCTTGACCATTGTGCACCAACCAGAGAAGTAGTTTGAGAGCGAGCTAGACCAGCTGAACGAAAATCGGCTCCCCCACAGTAAGAATAGGAAGAATTTTGAAGAGAACCAGCAAAAGTTGAATGAGAACATCGAAATGGACCATCTAGCAGCTCACGGATACTTGAAAAGAACGGCTCGAGCACGAAGTGGGGACCCGGTCTTCTTTCCAGGGATCCTGTGACCACACTAAACAAGAATTTAGGATAAAAAGCCACTCTCTCACCATCTTACTCGAAAATATCGAAATGGAGACAGAAGAATAAGAATAAAAACTCTTTCGCACAGCTTACGCAGACTTTTTCCATTCCCAGATTGATTTAATTTCAAATTCAAATTTAAATTTAATTTCAATTCGTAAAAAGTGGGGGACCAGAAAGTGTGTGAGTTCTGTTCGGTTTCACCGTTTTCTGCAAAAAGTGAACAATACGATGTTGTGAATGAGTGTGCAACAAAAAAAGAACAATACATTTGTTTGCACAACGGTTCACAACGTGCTTAGAGGAAACCACTATGCACTTTCAAGTTCAAGTTATACTTTGTATATTCTGTTTTTTTGTGAACCGTTGTGCAAACAAATGTATTGTTCTTTTTTTATTGCACACTCATTCACAACATCGTATTGTTCACTTTTTGCAGAAAACGGTGAAACCGAACAGAACTCACACACTTTCTGGTCCCCCACTTTTTACGAATTGTTCTCTTTTTGCTAGTTGTACTAGTACAACAACTCCTAGTTAAATAAGAAAAACGAACTTTGAATAGTGGTGATTATCAAACATCCTGATATCTGAAAGTTCCGAGTTTTCAAACGATGTGATCCTGGTTTTTCGAAATATTTTTGGCGCTAATTAACCTCTTAAATTGGCGTGATAGGCGAAACTGGTCAAAAAACAGTTTTTTTTCCGCTTCGTTGATTGAAATCTGAGTATTGTGAAAAATCTGCGTCATTACAGTACAAAGAAAATCTTTTCTCAATTGGCGCGAACGGGCGCCAGCTCATTGGCGCCATTTATGAAACATGTTACTCTAATTGGTAACAAATTACTTGGAATGAATTGTCTCGACCAATTAGCACAATTTCCGTCTGCGTTTTGGTCCAGAAACCCTATTTTCAATTTTGGCGCCATTTGGCGGATAAAGTATCGTTTTGGCGCAGAATGTCGAAGAAATGTTGGTATCCGAGCCGAATTCGTCAACTATGTTCATAGTTCGGACATCTGTGAAGCGTTTGGCGCCAAATTGTTCTCTCCATTTACTCCATTGGAGTGCCACATACTATGTGGAAGTCACGTGTTAAATCACGAATAAACCTATTCTATTCTATCCTATAAATGTAAACCATGATACCGAATCTTCAGAAAAGGCTGGGATTCACTAATCTAACCTCTGTGCAAAATTTCGGAGCGTTTCATCCAAGGGAACACATAGTTTCCAGCTTCTGGCGCCTATCGGCGCCCGCGCCAAACAAAACGTGACAGCGGGCCACCCGGTTATACTGGGGCCACTGTACCCACTCTTTCTTTTTTTTCACTAATTAAATTTCTATTTCCAAAAAAAAGTTTTTCAAAATTCAACCATTTTTGATTTAATCGATTGATGCGCCGCTGCGCGGCGGTATGCAGCCACTGTTCCCACGGGTAAGTACTAGTTCAAACCCAAGAACCGAAACATAATATTTTTGGTCTCGTCCCCATTAACCTTGTCGATAATCGTGATCCCCGTACCCGAATACCTATTCCCAACAAGTTTCAGACAGTTTAAATTTTTTGACCTTCGACCTCTGCTCCCCCTTTAACGACATGTCGATATTCGTGATCCCCGTACCCGATTACCTATTCCCAACAAGTTTCAGCCATTTTAAATTTTTTGACCTTCGACCTCTGCTCCCCCTTTAACGACATGTCGATATTCGTGATCCCCGTACCCGATTACCTATTCCCAACAAGTTTCAGCCATTTTAAAAATTTCAATCTTTGACCTCTTCGTCTCCTTTAACGCCATGGCCATATTCGTGATCCCCATGGTCGATTACCCCTTACTGCCAAATTTCAGGTCAATTGGACCGCATTCATGTTTTGACTCACCTTGACGCGTCGCGTGCGCGCGTCGCCGGCGTGACCCAAAATTTTTTTACACCATTAGATTTCCCTCGAGTGGGGAGTCATTTTACATTGTCACAGCGACCCCCAAAAATCACTCTCAAGCAAGTTATAAGCAAAAGTTTGATTTTGGCGAAATTTGTCGCGTCGCGTGCGCGCGTCGCCTGCGATATTTTTAAAAAAAATTTGGAGAGAGGTCATTCTATCAATTGCAACCCCACCCCTATCTTCAATAATAAAAAAAAACAACCCGTTGTTTTCACATATATTCATAATTGGTCCCTGTCAGCAAAATGCCAGTCATTACAGTATTTCGCAAGTTTTTTTTTCATATCTGGCGCCAATAGGCGCCCGAGTTCGGCGCCAATTGTTAGCCATGTCACCATGTTCTGGAAAATAGCTGGAATTCACTATCATGATCTCTGTGCGAAATTTCAAACAAATTTATTCATGGGAACACATATTTTCCAGCTTTTGGCGCCATCTGGCGCCAGCGCCAAGCGTCAGACATGACGTGACATCACCAAACTTTTGGGGCCGCGCTAACTTTGGGGTTTACACATGTGTGCCAAATTTCAGCCGAATCGGTCCAGTAGTTAAAAAAATAATTTTCTATGCGGACATCGGACGAGCGACGAGGGACGAGGGACGAGGGACGAGGGACAACGGAAATTTTCATAACGACACGACATCATAACTTTTTTCAACCTCGACCGATTTTCCTAATTTTTTCACACAACATGTATTTAATAGATATCTAGCTCTCTCTTTTTTTAAATTTCGAAAAAATGTTTTATTTGAAGACTTTTGTGGTTTGAAAGCCAAAAATGAGTGCGCAATGGCCAAACCAAACACAACTCACACGCAGCGCTTCGCGCTGCGCGCGATTTACTTGATTGTTTTATTGAATTTCCAAATCTAATCACGTAATTCGTAATTGAAAGAGCGCAAGTGCTGTTTAAATGATTCAGTTCAAGAACTACTCAAATGGATCCAAAAAATTTAATTCGAAAACGGCGTTTAAACTTCCCTAATTGAATTTGTGAACTCCCCGATTGGTGATTGAGAGAGATAGAATAAAAAGAGAGAAACAGAGGGAGAGATTCAACAGTCTGCGTAACATCCAGCTTGGGAAACCTATTAGCGGTCACCTATCTGAGCAAGAGAATGATGATAACTGTTATGGATCAAATCGGTTCACACATAAAAATTTCCCAGGAGTGCGCACCAACACACACACACAGACAGATACACAGATACACGACGGAAGTTGGCGGTCTGCATGAAGCGCATAACGTCATAACTCGGCTCAAACTCAATCAATTTCGTTCAAATTTCGAACATAGCTTGTAAATGTGCCATAGAAAATCAGCAAATCATAAAAAGTGCTGATTTGCACAATTGGACCTTTTTGAGAGTGAATTTAAAAAAATGAAAGCGCGCATTAGCCGGACCAAAGACAAATCTCGCACAGCGCTTCGCGCTGCGCGCGATTTCTGGTTCCCCCACTTTTTACTAATTTACTACTAGTTTTCTACCAGGATACCCCAACTCTACTACGAGAGTACTCCTCCTTTACTACTACTACTAGTTTACTACGAGTTTACCTGTAGTCCCAGATTTCCTATGATCAAACGGTGTCCGGTAGTCAACATTCAAAACTAGTTACTGAACGGAAAAAACAGCCCACAAACCATTCAAATGCGAATTGGCTCACATGCGATTCAGATCCAAAATCGATACCCAAGATGTTTCAATCGCAACAACTTGAAAGAGGAATAACTGACAGTCTAAAGAATTCGTTCAAAGTGCCCTTTTAGTTGATAAAAAGAGGAAATGGAGCAAAAACAGTACTTTTTCATACCGTTTCGGGACCAGGAGGGAGAAGATAGCTGCAACCGGTCTTCAAATCTTCTCCAATCCATTCTGTATGTCGTCATGTACAGTTTTCTAAAACACTTCAATATTATAATCATTATCATGAACAATATTCACATACACCAGCTGACTTTTGTGAGCGGATTTTCTGAGATAAATAGTGACAAGGAAGGATCAACTATAGTTTGTTACACCCGCTCATCACCATCTACAGTAATATACTCAAACTTCTAGATCAACATTTGGTATGTTGACTTTTTGGATTTTCTCATAATTTAGGTAGTGTCTTCTGTGCCTTTACTATTACAAACATAGGTAAAATAGTTCAATGTCACGGCAACTAAAATGATCATGGGTAATCCCAAAAATAGTTATTATATCCCTGCAAAGGTGTTTAGTTCTCTAGTTTTTTGAGTTTCTAGCACTGTTGACTTCTACAAATGAGCGTAAGTTCCAGAAAGATTTCAAAAATGAGCGTGGGTCAACGTTATTTTGACGTGTTATTTTATTTATGATTACAAAATTTGGAATAAACATATTGGTTCATTCGTTAGAAAACGCCTCCTGAATATTTGACGGATTACTGTAGAAGGACACCGACTGGTGAAACAGAGTATAGAACCAGCTTCCAAGACACACGCGATCCACAATAAAAGACTGGCACCAGTTAGCGAAGGTTGGCAAATGAGGCGATGGCGATATACGTGAAGACACTACTGTCTGCCTATATTCGAAATATACGTTTGTTACTCATTTCCATTAAACACCGAGTCTTTCCCAAATAGAAACAAGAACATAATGAGCATACCTGTGTTTTTCAACTGAAAGGGTTTGGTTCCGACGCGACTGGTGGTGAGAAGAGATAAGGTTCGACCACCTTCCCGGCCAAATGATCTCCGAGTGGGGAAGAAGAGAAAAACGGCGATGGACTAGTCAGAACTGGACAGAAATAGAACATTCAACATTATCACAAACTATATTTCGCTGAATATGACAATGACAACTCATAATTGTGAACCGAATTGCCCTCCTATTTCTGAGCGCATTACGTGCCGACTGTCCGCAAGCACATGAGTATGTTTGACCTATATTTTCTGAAAAAGAACAGGTATTTCCTCGTTTTGGCTGAAAAGGAGCTAACTTGCCGAGCTTAGGTGACTAATTGGTAACGTTGCCGATGTCAGAAGTACCAATTGTAGAGCGATTCAGTGAATAATGCTTCCGTTAGAAGAAATATTCAAATAAATCTATGATACTTGAACCCCCCGGCCCCTACGCCGAAATGACAGTTTGTAATGAGCATAACTTCGGGTTAGCTCTTAGAAAAAACACATTTTCATTAATCGCGCACACGACTGCTAGAATAACAGCCGTAACCTACTACTCAGAGGACTACTAGCTAACTTAGAATCTTAGAAAACTTAGAACAAAGCTACCTGTCTTTTAACCAATATCAAAACATTAACCAACCTCGATATTGGGTAGAGCTAGCTCCCGCTCTCAACCAACTCGGACTGAAGTGACGTAGCGACAACATCAGAAGCGAGCGACACGGACAGAACCTGGAAAATTACTTAGGTCGTACCTCGAGAAATCGGCGGAGGGCCGCAGGGAACAAATAGCATGTTGCCAGTAAAGTAACTCAAGTCAAACAATAATAAAATAAGTAAGTCAGTGAAATGTTGCCGTTCTGCAAAAAAGATACCCGTTTTCGATTTGACCTGATTTGACCACGTCGCTAACACGAAAAACGTTCGAAGATTTTAGATTGAAGATGAAAATATGTTTGAAACATTTATTTTCACACAATGGAAACAACCACGCCTTCTAGTTTTCCAAAAAACCGTGCCTTTTCAGTATCTATTGGAGGAGGACGTAGACAGTACCTTATTGTAACATGGGTGGATGACCCTGTGAAATATGCCAGAAACTGCGACTTCACATCCAATTTGCGAAAGAGAAGCACATCAAAGATCCCCTTGCTTAGTCTGATCTGAAATACGAAAAGGTCAACTAACAGAACGGTATTCTCCTTCGATCGATATTTCAGCAGCATTCTGCAACTTCAAAACTATCATTCAGGGTTATACTAATGAGTGGGTGACGATTAAGCTGGAACGCATTAAGCAACAGCGCATAACTCAGGTTAGAACATCACCATGAGGTTCAAAGTGTCCCAATAGATAGTTTAAATGAGCAAACTGTGGTTGTGCAAACTTGGAGAGAATCCATTCATTCAGTTTTCAATAGAAGACAGCCGCTCAATGTGTTTAAGCTAAATCGTCACCCACTCATACTAATTGCATAAAAGCTGTATCAAGCTGTAATAAATGCATAAATAAAAGCTCCATTCCCAGATTGATTTAATTTCAAATTCAAATTTAAATTTAATTTCAATTCGTAAAAAGTGGGGGACCAGAAAGTGTGTGAGTTCTGTTCGGTTTCACCGTTTTCTGCAAAAAGTGAACAATACGATGTTGTGAATGAGTGTGCAACAAAAAAAGAACAATACATTTGTTTGCACAACGGTTCACAACGTGCTTAGAGGAAACCACTATGCACTTTCAAGTTCAAGTTATACTTTGTATATTCTGTTTTTTTGTGAACCGTTGTGCAAACAAATGTATTGTTCTTTTTTTATTGCACACTCATTCACAACATCGTATTGTTCACTTTTTGCAGAAAACGGTGAAACCGAACAGAACTCACACACTTTCTGGTCCCCCACTTTTTACGAATTGTTCTCTTTTTGCTAGTTGTACTAGTACAACAACTCCTAGTTAAATAAGAAAAACGAACTTTGAATAGTGGTGATTATCAAACATCCTGATATCTGAAAGTTCCGAGTTTTCAAACGATGTGATCCTGGTTTTTCGAAATATTTTTGGCGCTAATTAACCTCTTAAATTGGCGTGATAGGCGAAACTGGTCAAAAAACAGTTTTTTTTCCGCTTCGTTGATTGAAATCTGAGTATTGTGAAAAATCTGCGTCATTACAGTACAAAGAAAATCTTTTCTCAATTGGCGCGAACGGGCGCCAGCTCATTGGCGCCATTTATGAAACATGTTACTCTAATTGGTAACAAATTACTTGGAATGAATTGTCTCGACCAATTAGCACAATTTCCGTCTGCGTTTTGGTCCAGAAACCCTATTTTCAATTTTGGCGCCATTTGGCGGATAAAGTATCGTTTTGGCGCAGAATGTCGAAGAAATGTTGGTATCCGAGCCGAATTCGTCAACTATGTTCATAGTTCGGACATCTGTGAAGCGTTTGGCGCCAAATTGTTCTCTCCATTTACTCCATTGGAGTGCCACATACTATGTGGAAGTCACGTGTTAAATCACGAATAAACCTATTCTATTCTATCCTATAAATGTAAACCATGATACCGAATCTTCAGAAAAGGCTGGGATTCACTAATCTAACCTCTGTGCAAAATTTCGGAGCGTTTCATCCAAGGGAACACATAGTTTCCAGCTTCTGGCGCCTATCGGCGCCCGCGCCAAACAAAACGTGACAGCGGGCCACCCGGTTATACTGGGGCCACTGTACCCACTCTTTCTTTTTTTTCACTAATTAAATTTCTATTTCCAAAAAAAAGTTTTTCAAAATTCAACCATTTTTGATTTAATCGATTGATGCGCCGCTGCGCGGCGGTATGCAGCCACTGTTCCCACGGGTAAGTACTAGTTCAAACCCAAGAACCGAAACATAATATTTTTGGTCTCGTCCCCATTAACCTTGTCGATAATCGTGATCCCCGTACCCGAATACCTATTCCCAACAAGTTTCAGACAGTTTAAATTTTTTGACCTTCGACCTCTGCTCCCCCTTTAACGACATGTCGATATTCGTGATCCCCGTACCCGATTACCTATTCCCAACAAGTTTCAGCCATTTTAAATTTTTTGACCTTCGACCTCTGCTCCCCCTTTAACGACATGTCGATATTCGTGATCCCCGTACCCGATTACCTATTCCCAACAAGTTTCAGCCATTTTAAAAATTTCAATCTTTGACCTCTTCGTCTCCTTTAACGCCATGGCCATATTCGTGATCCCCATGGTCGATTACCCCTTACTGCCAAATTTCAGGTCAATTGGACCGCATTCATGTTTTGACTCACCTTGACGCGTCGCGTGCGCGCGTCGCCGGCGTGACCCAAAATTTTTTTACACCATTAGATTTCCCTCGAGTGGGGAGTCATTTTACATTGTCACAGCGACCCCCAAAAATCACTCTCAAGCAAGTTATAAGCAAAAGTTTGATTTTGGCGAAATTTGTCGCGTCGCGTGCGCGCGTCGCCTGCGATATTTTTAAAAAAAATTTGGAGAGAGGTCATTCTATCAATTGCAACCCCACCCCTATCTTCAATAATAAAAAAAAACAACCCGTTGTTTTCACATATATTCATAATTGGTCCCTGTCAGCAAAATGCCAGTCATTACAGTATTTCGCAAGTTTTTTTTCATATCTGGCGCCAATAGGCGCCCGAGTTCGGCGCCAATTGTTAGCCATGTCACCATGTTCTGGAAAATAGCTGGAATTCACTATCATGATCTCTGTGCGAAATTTCAAACAAATTTATTCATGGGAACACATATTTTCCAGCTTTTGGCGCCATCTGGCGCCAGCGCCAAGCGTCAGACATGACGTGACATCACCAAACTTTTGGGGCCGCGCTAACTTTGGGGTTTACACATGTGTGCCAAATTTCAGCCGAATCGGTCCAGTAGTTAAAAAAATAATTTTCTATGCGGACATCGGACGAGCGACGAGGGACGAGGGACGAGGGACGAGGGACAACGGAAATTTTCATAACGACACGACATCATAACTTTTTTCAACCTCGACCGATTTTCCTAATTTTTTCACACAACATGTATTTAATAGATATCTAGCTCTCTCTTTTTTTAAATTTCGAAAAAATGTTTTATTTGAAGACTTTTGTGGTTTGAAAGCCAAAAATGAGTGCGCAATGGCCAAACCAAACACAACTCACACGCAGCGCTTCGCGCTGCGCGCGATTTACTTGATTGTTTTATTGAATTTCCAAATCTAATCACGTAATTCGTAATTGAAAGAGCGCAAGTGCTGTTTAAATGATTCAGTTCAAGAACTACTCAAATGGATCCAAAAAATTTAATTCGAAAACGGCGTTTAAACTTCCCTAATTGAATTTGTGAACTCCCCGATTGGTGATTGAGAGAGATAGAATAAAAAGAGAGAAACAGAGGGAGAGATTCAACAGTCTGCGTAACATCCAGCTTGGGAAACCTATTAGCGGTCACCTATCTGAGCAAGAGAATGATGATAACTGTTATGGATCAAATCGGTTCACACATAAAAATTTCCCAGGAGTGCGCACCAACACACACACACAGACAGATACACAGATACACGACGGAAGTTGGCGGTCTGCATGAAGCGCATAACGTCATAACTCGGCTCAAACTCAATCAATTTCGTTCAAATTTCGAACATAGCTTGTAAATGTGCCATAGAAAATCAGCAAATCATAAAAAGTGCTGATTTGCACAATTGGACCTTTTTGAGAGTGAATTTAAAAAAATGAAAGCGCGCATTAGCCGGACCAAAGACAAATCTCGCACAGCGCTTCGCGCTGCGCGCGATTTCTGGTTCCCCCACTTTTTACTAATTTACTACTAGTTTTCTACCAGGATACCCCAACTCTACTACGAGAGTACTCCTCCTTTACTACTACTACTAGTTTACTACGAGTTTACCTGTAGTCCCAGATTTCCTATGATCAAACGGTGTCCGGTAGTCAACATTCAAAACTAGTTACTGAACGGAAAAAACAGCCCACAAACCATTCAAATGCGAATTGGCTCACATGCGATTCAGATCCAAAATCGATACCCAAGATGTTTCAATCGCAACAACTTGAAAGAGGAATAACTGACAGTCTAAAGAATTCGTTCAAAGTGCCCTTTTAGTTGATAAAAAGAGGAAATGGAGCAAAAACAGTACTTTTTCATACCGTTTCGGGACCAGGAGGGAGAAGATAGCTGCAACCGGTCTTCAAATCTTCTCCAATCCATTCTGTATGTCGTCATGTACAGTTTTCTAAAACACTTCAATATTATAATCATTATCATGAACAATATTCACATACACCAGCTGACTTTTGTGAGCGGATTTTCTGAGATAAATAGTGACAAGGAAGGATCAACTATAGTTTGTTACACCCGCTCATCACCATCTACAGTAATATACTCAAACTTCTAGATCAACATTTGGTATGTTGACTTTTTGGATTTTCTCATAATTTAGGTAGTGTCTTCTGTGCCTTTACTATTACAAACATAGGTAAAATAGTTCAATGTCACGGCAACTAAAATGATCATGGGTAATCCCAAAAATAGTTATTATATCCCTGCAAAGGTGTTTAGTTCTCTAGTTTTTTGAGTTTCTAGCACTGTTGACTTCTACAAATGAGCGTAAGTTCCAGAAAGATTTCAAAAATGAGCGTGGGTCAACGTTATTTTGACGTGTTATTTTATTTATGATTACAAAATTTGGAATAAACATATTGGTTCATTCGTTAGAAAACGCCTCCTGAATATTTGACGGATTACTGTAGAAGGACACCGACTGGTGAAACAGAGTATAGAACCAGCTTCCAAGACACACGCGATCCACAATAAAAGACTGGCACCAGTTAGCGAAGGTTGGCAAATGAGGCGATGGCGATATACGTGAAGACACTACTGTCTGCCTATATTCGAAATATACGTTTGTTACTCATTTCCATTAAACACCGAGTCTTTCCCAAATAGAAACAAGAACATAATGAGCATACCTGTGTTTTTCAACTGAAAGGGTTTGGTTCCGACGCGACTGGTGGTGAGAAGAGATAAGGTTCGACCACCTTCCCGGCCAAATGATCTCCGAGTGGGGAAGAAGAGAAAAACGGCGATGGACTAGTCAGAACTGGACAGAAATAGAACATTCAACATTATCACAAACTATATTTCGCTGAATATGACAATGACAACTCATAATTGTGAACCGAATTGCCCTCCTATTTCTGAGCGCATTACGTGCCGACTGTCCGCAAGCACATGAGTATGTTTGACCTATATTTTCTGAAAAAGAACAGGTATTTCCTCGTTTTGGCTGAAAAGGAGCTAACTTGCCGAGCTTAGGTGACTAATTGGTAACGTTGCCGATGTCAGAAGTACCAATTGTAGAGCGATTCAGTGAATAATGCTTCCGTTAGAAGAAATATTCAAATAAATCTATGATACTTGAACCCCCCGGCCCCTACGCCGAAATGACAGTTTGTAATGAGCATAACTTCGGGTTAGCTCTTAGAAAAAACACATTTTCATTAATCGCGCACACGACTGCTAGAATAACAGCCGTAACCTACTACTCAGAGGACTACTAGCTAACTTAGAATCTTAGAAAACTTAGAACAAAGCTACCTGTCTTTTAACCAATATCAAAACATTAACCAACCTCGATATTGGGTAGAGCTAGCTCCCGCTCTCAACCAACTCGGACTGAAGTGACGTAGCGACAACATCAGAAGCGAGCGACACGGACAGAACCTGGAAAATTACTTAGGTCGTACCTCGAGAAATCGGCGGAGGGCCGCAGGGAACAAATAGCATGTTGCCAGTAAAGTAACTCAAGTCAAACAATAATAAAATAAGTAAGTCAGTGAAATGTTGCCGTTCTGCAAAAAAGATACCCGTTTTCGATTTGACCTGATTTGACCACGTCGCTAACACGAAAAACGTTCGAAGATTTTAGATTGAAGATGAAAATATGTTTGAAACATTTATTTTCACACAATGGAAACAACCACGCCTTCTAGTTTTCCAAAAAACCGTGCCTTTTCAGTATCTATTGGAGGAGGACGTAGACAGTACCTTATTGTAACATGGGTGGATGACCCTGTGAAATATGCCAGAAACTGCGACTTCACATCCAATTTGCGAAAGAGAAGCACATCAAAGATCCCCTTGCTTAGTCTGATCTGAAATACGAAAAGGTCAACTAACAGAACGGTATTCTCCTTCGATCGATATTTCAGCAGCATTCTGCAACTTCAAAACTATCATTCAGGGTTATACTAATGAGTGGGTGACGATTAAGCTGGAACGCATTAAGCAACAGCTCATAACTCAGGTTAGAACATCACCATGAGGTTCAAAGTGTCCCAATAGATAGTTTAAATGAGCAAACTGTGGTTGTGCAAACTTGGAGAGAATCCATTCATTCAGTTTTCAATAGAAGACAGCCGCTCAATGTGTTTAAGCTAAATCGTCACCCACTCATACTAATTGCATAAAAGCTGTTCTCAGAGCTGTTCCCTAACAACCAACTAAAAACTGCCATCAACATTTGAACTGTTTAACCGAACCAGTGAAAAGTGAAAGCTCCAGACGTGTTTAGAGAATTAGAACAACAAAAACGGTGGTAAATAGTCAAAATTCACGTCATATCAGGTGAATCAAAACGAAACTTTCCTTAAACCTGATCCATAGCTAGAGAAAACGACTTCGAGAACGAAAAAAGTACCTTTCTCTTGCATGACTGGCTGATGGGAACGGAATCCTGTGAACGGAACGGTGCCAGGGCCGGTTTTCCGCGTTATTCGATCCTAGCACCTAGCCCGGTCATTTGCGGGAATAGGGTGGAAGCCGGAAGGTTTGCTGGAAAGGAAAAAAATGGAATAAGTGCATATTTACTGAGCATATAGGTACACGGCTGAGCTGTAGTTTGAACAGATACACGCCAGCCTTCACGAATTCAGACAGAAAATCGAAGGAATCAAACTATCAAACTACAAACACAGCTGGATGAGGCTACTTACACGGCACCGAACCCTTTTCTTTTCTTTTCAACTTTTCTCTCCGAAAATCGGCATTAATGTACTGGTAGGCCGTACCTTTGTCTGACGCAGACGAAATAGTTCCGACGGGACTGGAAGTGACATCCGTCGATACCCCGGACGAGCCAAACTGGCCGAATGCCCGAATGGGTGGAACTAGAACCTCGAAACGACGGCCACAGCATATAACTCCTGAAAGAAAAGAATGAGGGAAATCGAATATGTAGGGAGCATATCTCAGTAATATCCGACTAAGCGACAAAAAATGTCCGTTTTTAGCTTCAAACATGTGAAAAGTGATCACTTCGCACTAAAATTAGACAAATTTTACCGTTTTCAGCAAAAAAGTTCACAATTTTATCTGACTATCTAGACAAATTCACTGGGGTACGGTGGAAAACTGGTGGACTTCCACAACTATTGGTTATTCGCGAACGAACTTTCTTTCGCAAGTCACTTACATAGTTAACGAAAGAAAGTGATAGAGCAATTTCAGCGAGGTAAAAACCCACAAGAAACGCGAAACGAAACAATTTGTAGATGTAGGACCGAAGTGACCGCTGACTCTAATAATGCTCTATTATTACTGTACTAAAGAGATAAGAGACTGCTCGTTAATATCCCCCCCCCCCCTTTTTTCAACAAATATGCGGCCCCGTTTGTTCTTTTTGCAGCTATTGAGCGAAACTTTTTGGCCCGTCATTAGCTGGCAGTGGGTGATCGAATACCGTCAGGATTCATTAAAGAAGGACGATTACGTGGTCCAATCGCAACGGTTCAGTCATTTAAACTGCAATACATTTTTCAATCGCAGTTTAAAGGACCGTTGTCACGGGATTGGTCCACATTATCGTCCTACTTTAAAGTATAGGGGGTCACGAACAGGGGGGAGAATGATAAAATTAGTTTTAATTTTTTTTATTCAGTCCAGACCAGAGAGCCCGTAGTAGAAAAAGAGTAAAATGAGTAATTTTCGCTAGAACACGAGCCAATTTGGTACCAAACTAACCTGCGAAGCACAGCAGAATTCGAGTATAGTTGGAGGATGGTTGTAGAGTAGGTCACGCGACCAGTGCACAAGTTGGACGATCATTGCTGGCGACGACATCGTGCATTCGGTTAGAACCGCATCGGGAGCCAAGACGAACATCCACACAGTCACCTGAAACCATCAGGAAAACATAAACTAGCATCTCAGAAGACGGGCGTACCATTACATTGGCGGTACATCACGCATGACAGTCGATCAATCGCTCAAAATGAACGATTAAATCCTGAATTTCCCATGTTTCTTGCTTGTGCATAGTACAAAAGCGTTTCACAATCAGACTACACAATAAATTTATCAAAATTCACTTTTGATTTTGATTTTTCTGAATAAAATCTTTTCAAACATTGATTTTTATGCGATGTACCGGGACGCCCCGCCCATTTCTGGGACGTCCTGCCAATGTACCGGTACGAGCGGTCGGCTGAGACCGAATGGAACTGCCAAACTGAGATTCATACATCCGCTTTCAAATTTCCCCCATGAAATACCCGCTTCTCGAACGGGCACGAGCGAATATTGACAAAAACTCAATTCGTGAACCAAATTTTAAAGAAACGATTTCTTCCAACCTCAACTGTTCACTGCTAATAACAATGCTAACAATGGTAATAACAAAAACTAACCATTCTGACCAGAGCTCTAACAGCATCCAGTTAAAACCAGGGAACCAGGGAACCGTCGACAATCGATACCGGCCGGTTGGACGAGCTATAGCAAGAAAATAGAGGACATCGCCATAAACCAATCCCGCACACCAGAACACATACCTGCAGGGGAAAATTATTTAAAAACTAACCACTACTTTACTGAATGGAGAGAGAGAGAGTGAAAGAGAGATAACAAATGGTTATCATGCGAGAGATAAAGAGAAGACAGAGAGAAGATAGAGAGAGAGAAGATAGAGAGAGAGAAAGTGAAAAAAAGGAGAAGAGGGAGAGAGAACGAACCGTTTAGTTATTAAGTGAAGTGCGAGTGAACCAATCAATTAAGAATTAAGTATCGAAATAGCATGATATTATCTCGTTTATTGGTAAATAGTAAATACTACTAAGGAGAGACGAGGTTGGTGTGTCGAATGAGCAATGAACCTAAGCTCCATGCTACATGGTCTTTTGGCGCGTAATTTGTTGTTTGTTTGACCCCTTATCTATAGTTGCCACTGGGAAAGTCGCGTAGACCGTGGGAAACAACAATTTGGGTGAACTCTGATAATCAAAAGCAAATAACCTTTTTCGCGGGCATATTCAAAAAAGCGCGCGCAAAAATCGCGCCAGATCCGAAAGAAAGATCCGGTGATCAATCAACATCATCACATTGGACTTCCTAACTTTCGTGAGGTTCTTCCTCTAAGTCTCTGTCTCTCTATCTACCCAGCACTCCCGCTCCCTATATCTCTACCTATCTATACCTACCTTTCACTCACTTACTTTCTCTCTCTCTCTCTCTATCTAGAATTCTCTTACTTATCCTCTCCCCTTCCTCCCTCTCTCTTTCTTTCAATTACTTTGCAAGCGTAAACCCAGGCGTTTCTAAGATCAAGCAATCAGCTTTACTTAACCCTAACAAATATGTACAGATTTCGATACTTCGTCAGATCTTTGCTTGTTGGCCAAAAATAGTTCATACAGGGAGTTCTCGGAATAAAGCTCACACAAAGTTCAAAAATTGGAGAAAAAGCAGAATTACATTGTAAAATCAAATCGAAAAGTAAAAATGAGAGAGCGAGACTTTAGTGAAATTTTGTAAAATTTGAATACGCGCGCAATTGGCGATAGAGCAGCTTTGAGTTGGAGCGTAATTACATGGTTTTATCCACAGTTTTATAATTTAACTTTTACAATTTTTATTGAACTTCTATAACTTTTGTAGTATTTTGTACTTTGACACAACGAACAGGTTACTAGTAAAACAACTATAACTGTAGTTACTTTCACTGTAGTTTAACTTTAGTTACTTTCAACGATTCTCCAATACTTTCATGTGAATCTATAACAAATTTAAAGTTAGAACAATTTGTGTTGATTGTGTGTGT